>CM053770.1:694780576-694819390 GCA_028658325.1 Potorous gilbertii
AAATAAGAAATACAGGTAATGAGGAATAGAAAGTTATCTGGCCCTACAGGACAAAAGAGAAGATGGGGACAAGGGAAGGGAGGGATGATAGAAGAGAGGGCAGATTGGTGATAGGGGAAATTAGAATGCTCTGTGTATTGGGGTAAGGGGAGAGGACAATTGGGGAGAAACTTTGGAAGCCAAAATTTTGTGAAAATGAATGTAAAAATTTAAATAAATAAATTAAATCACAAAAAAAATTAATAACAGCTGGCAATTCTATAGTATATTCAGTTTTGCCAGGAGTTTTACATAGGTTATACTGTTTTATTCCCATAACAATTCTTCTGTGATCTAGGGTAAATCTGATTGTACTGCTAGATCATTCTAAGGCCAAAGAATCTGGGAATCTGGGATTCTGGGGCCTCGAGGCCATGTGGGCCCCTCTGGGTGTGGTCTTTTGACTGAGCCCAGCTTTTACAGAAAAAATCCTTTTATTAAAGGGATTTGTTACATCATTGAAACTTAGAGTGAGCTAGATGTTGTTGGGGAATAAATTGAATCTGAGATGGCTTTAGGAAAGAAGGAAGTCTGAAACTGATCTTTTATTCATTTTCAACAGTAGTGATTTATCTTTCATGTGCATGTTATATGCACAAGTACATACACGTGTGTGTATATACATCTATATGTACACATATGTACACCTAGTTCTCTGTGAAGCTCTTTTTTTTTAAACTGCACCAGAGCTTTCATGACATGGCCTGTCCCCAGGAAGAATCAATGACTACTGAGTGTAAGAGCTGGTGTCCAAAATGATTCCTGTGCTAACTCCATTTTTTCATGAGCTAGTAGCCTTGGTACTTTTCCCATCATGGACTTTTTTTTTTTTTTATCAATCTCAACTATAGACAAGCAAAGATAATTGTACAGAATTGTATCTGTTATGAGCTGATCTCCTAAGTACTTTGCTTTTCACTGGGGGGAAAATTCCTTATTTTACAAAATGGAATCCAGATGCCTATTAAATATCAAGGAGCCACTCTTTCATACCAATGATGCTGTCAAATTATTTTCCTTTTCCTAGTTTGGATTAAGATTGATTTTCTATTGTAATAAAATAGAAAAGTTAATTTTAAGGTTCTCTGATCACATGTTATCCGTAAGAGAAATTGAACGTGGTGTGTCTGCCAGAGGATGGGGCCTGTCACATTCAGGCTCTTACTCTAAAGCCACAAGAAAAGCTGCACTTCCTTGCTCTGGGAACCTGCAAAGCTAGACCCCGCCAAACACTTGTGTTTCCCAAGCTTCTTTCTTTAGCATCATTGGTCATTTAGTCATATATTTATATGGAACTTCTTGGGATTCATACTACAACAAACATGATCTCCAGGCTGAGAAAATCAACCTGTTATTTCCAGCTGCAAACTTGGCACAAAACAGTGTGCATCTTGAGGGGCCTTGCAGGTGTTCTTCCTCACTCTCACCCTCAAGTCAAAGTTGGGACCATCTTTGAAGAGGACACTGTATAGGGAACCAAAGGGTTCTGTAATGAACTTGTGTGAAGTTACCTAACCTCCATGTGGAGAAGAAACAAGTCATTAATAAACTAATATTTTCAAGGTCAAAAATATTGAACCACAAAGGGATGTGTGAGAAGAGAATGCTTCTAGACATCTTGACCACAGGAAAAAAGGATACCTCTGTATTTTGACCTTTGAAAGATACATATATTTGAAAAATAAAGTGCACAGAGGAAAATAGAGTTTCTGGAGGAAGCAGACAGGTTTGAAAATCATATGGGGAATTCATTTACACATTTTTTTTTAAAGCATGTATTGTGAAATGGAAATTCACAGGAAATGCTCATTTGTGCTCCACTGTGTTTGGAAATGTTCTTTCCTGGTGCTTAGGTTCAGAATATTTTTTTTTAAAAAGCCCATTTGCTAAAAGGCAGAGCCAGGTTGTTTTGTTTTTTTACGGTGAGTTTTCTCCCACTGTTGTCACTTGTTTAGAGAAGGGTGATTTGATGTAGTTTGTTTTTTCTCTCTTCACAGCCACATCTTGTTTTGCAAAAGTGATTTTCTTTGATGTCTTTCTTCTTTCTGTCTTGCTCAGAAAGGAGTGATGGGGGCTTTCTGCTTAGAGCTTCAATGCATCCACACTCAAGCACAGTCTGGTGGTCCTTCTCTCTCTGCCCCTCCGCCCATCCCCAACACCACTAGTTCTTTACAAATCTCTTATCTCTTCCCATAACATGCATGTGCCTGGCATGCACATTCCCTCTCATTTCTACCTCTTAGAGTTTAGTTCTCATCCAGACATGGCACTGTCTCCATTCAGTATTTCTCAAGTCCCTCCCCCAAAGTGTTTCTACTTATTTTTATTTCCCGATAAGTAAATGTGTGTCTTCCCTCATAGAATGTAAGCTCCTTGAGGATATCCCCATTGCCTAGTACTGTACTTGGCGCATGGAAGGTGCTCACTAAATGTTTGTTGATTATTGATCCCAAGATATTCTTTGGTGTGAAAAGATGGCTCCTGGGTAGCCTGTAGGGCATTGGAACGTTCAGCCTTCACCTTTGTCTCAATCACTCTAAACCTGGGTGTTTATTTCTTTCCTTTCTTGTGGTCCTTAATCCTATTCATGTACTTGTGTGTGCATCTTCTCTCTCAGACTGCAATTGGTGTGACTTGCTCTTGGACTGTTTTAAAGCTAAATTTCTAATAAAAAATAACTCTCACCTCATGCTCATTTTGATAATCCATGATTTGCATGTTTACCTGTGTTTAAATTTCCATAATGGGATTATTGGCCATTTTCATCCTCTGCTTAATAAAATTAAAGCTCTGATTTCAAAGAAATTTTGTGACTGTCGATGATGGAGTGGCATTGGCTGAGACAAAGCTGGGGTGCCATTGGCTGAGACAGTGCTGGGGTATCATTGGTGGAGACATGCTGCATCCACAGTCACTGTATCCACAACCAAAGTTAGTCAGACTTGTGGAATATGGGTAAAAGAAGAGTATGTGTGTCCATAGAGGGGTATTGCTAACACCAGACCAAGTACTTTAGGGAAATCTGTGGAAGAAGACAATCACTATCAGCTGGAAAGAATTTGAAGAAAAACTACTAACCTATTAAGGCTAAAATGTGGACTCTAGAAAGGGAAATGCTGTGAAATATGCCACCAAACTTCAAAATTCAGAACTTCTGGCAGTATTTCAATTTAGACCTTTCTAATAAGGATTAGTGTGTTTTCCTTAGCTATTAGCATTTTAGATAGTCCACCATAATTAATGTACTAATTACAAATCATTCTTACATGTCCATAAACATCGGAACCCTACATTTATCTCCTTATTCATGGATTTGTTAGCCTAGTTTGTTTCCATTAAACTCAAAAGTAATAAAATGGAATTTATTAAAAATTATCATTTGAACTTTAAAAAAAATTAAAACTGGCCTCATTCTCAATCATTCTTAATTAGTGAGATATATTTGGTATAATAAGCTACTGGGAACATGAGATGAAAGAGATAGTGAACATTCAGGAAAGGAAGCAGCAATCACATGAGTCAGCATGGCTTCAGCAAAAACAGGTCATGGTAGGCTAATCATATTTCCTTTTTATTTTTTGACATGGAAGCTAAATTGATTGACTAGGAGACTACTGTACTTGAAGTGTATCCAGATTTTAGTAAACATTTGTTCAAATGCTTCATTATTCTTTTGGAAACGATGGAGAGATGTGTCCTTTGATAATAGTACAATTAGAAAAAATTAGTATTACTCAAATGTCTAGACTCAAAGAGGAGTTATTAATGATCCTATAAAAACCTAGATGGAGGGCTCCCATGGGGTGCCCCATATCTGGGTCTCATGCCGCTTAGTATTTTTCAGTTATTCAGATAAAGGAATGGGTGACATATTCATCCTATTTATAGATGGCACAGAGTTGGGCGGGAAAATCCCTACCCTGAATGACTGAGTTAAGATCCCTGAAGACTTTGACAGGCTATAATAGTATGCTGAATCTAATAGTATGGAGCTTTGAAGAGATAAATGGAAAGTTATGAGTCCCCCAAAAAGCAACTACTCAATTATAAGATGGTGAAGGTTGACACATGATTACATAGTAATTTTTTTTTAAACTGGAGTTTTAGTGAATTTGAGAGTGGGCTTGCATGTTTGAGTTAGTTGGGTGTGTCAGCCAAGAAGCTCATGTGATATTGGACTGTGTTAAGAGGGGGAAGAGCTCCCAGGAATTGAGAGGTGAGAGTCTCACTGTCCTGGTGAGACCCCAAAATGGAGTGTTGTGTCCACTTCTGGGTGCCATGGTATATTGAAACCTGAAAATATCTGGAGAAAGGCAATCACAATGGTGATGGTTCTTCACATGAGAACTATTTGAAGTAACTGGACATGTTTACCCTGGACAAGAGAAAATTGAGGACAGTTATGGCAGCTCTCTTCAGGTATCAGAAGGGCTGTCATAGGCAACAGGGATTCACCTGTTCCGTTTGGTTCACTGAGTGGGGCAGCAGGGAGGCAGGGGTCCAGCACACTTACTTACATGTGTGCTGTCTGTATTTATGTAGGGACATCAGATTCCTTAGAATGTCAGTGCCCCATGAGTTGAGAAGCTCCATTCTCTGTTCTCCCCCCCACCTCCCCTAGTATCCAGCACAGTGTCTAGCATACAATAAGTACTTAATAAGAGCGTCTCTATTGATTGATCTTATTCCTACCCTCTCCCCACTTTCACAGGGTCAAGCTGTTCTTCCCCTTGATTTTCTGTCTAGCTCTTTCCTTGTCTCTTCCAGCAGAGGTATGGTCTTTTCTTTGGGGCTGGGGGAATGACAAAGGATCCAGCGGTACTCTGCCTCGCGATCTTCAACCTTCTTCCAAGACTCATCTCAAACCCCTTCTGCAAAAAGCCTTTCCTGCACCCCCCCGCCCCGACCTTCCTTCAGAGATTACTTCTGCTTTAGACTGCGCGTGTCTTGTATGTTTGCAGCTGTTTTCACTTTCTGGTCAATCTATCAACAAGCATTTATATGTCAAATACAGTACCAGGCACTGGGTATGTAAAAAAGAAATTAAATAGCCCCTTCCCTGAAGGGTAACATGTTATGGTGGGGGAGGGGAGGCACATGTACACCTATAAGCGTACAGATAAGGAAACACAAAGGGAGGTGGAGAACTAGTGAGAAAGAAGGCTACCCAGATGCGGGGACTTGGCATTCTCCAACGTTGAGGGGAAGGGGCAGGCCGGACTCACTGGTCATCCTTCAAGACAGTGACAAGCACCTTTGGCCATCCTGTGCCACCATCTTCATGGCTATCTTCATATCAATAATCCAAAGATGACTGAACAAAGTTCTAATTAAGGAAACTGTCCCTGCTCCTGATGGTAGGTTAGCATACATCTATGTATGAGAGGCATCAATAGAGCTCTGGCCCTGGAGCTGGGAAGACCTGAGTTCAAATCTGACCTCAGACACTTGACACTTGCTAGCTGTGACCCTGGGAAAGTCAGTTAACCCCTATTGCCTCCCCCCCCAAAAAAATACATGAGAGGAATGTTGGAGGATAACCACACTGTGAGAAAAAGATAACCAGCATTGACATGAGACCGTCACCACTGCCCGAGGAACTTCGTCTGGTGTTGGTGAGAGAACATTATTGCATGCCTACTCTGTGCCAAACACTGGGAAAAGAAAAGCAAAATCATTGTCCCTGACCTCAAGGATCTTGTCTTCTAATGGGAGAGATAATTATTTGTCTCTCACACAAATATATATATGTGCAAACATCTATACGTATACACACAATTCAAAGGGAAGGTAAGAGGAAGGCATTAACTGAGTGTGTGTGTGTGTGTGTGTGTGTGTGTGTGTGTGTGTGTGTGTGTCTGTAACCAGGAATAGGCTCCCCTCTTGGAATGGTGGAACTCCATGTAGATTAGTCACCCGACAAGGAGACCAGGAGGACCTGAGTGATGCCTGGGGCAGCAGATCCTCTCCTTACGAAGTAGGGAGTGGTGGCATTCAAGGCCCACACCAGTGTTGTCTATAAGATTTTTTACAAAACCACAGAGAGGAGGGGAGGAAGAGGAAGAGCTTGGGCGTTGTCTCTTCATAAACTGCCAGAAGTAATGAAAGGAACAAAAAACAGCAACCCAGAGAGCTTCATGAGAGATCAGGAAGATCAATGAAGGATGATGCTTTGTGGAGAATCCTGTCACAAACGCTGTTATCCATCAGTCCCAGATGGATCTCTGGACTCTGTCCTCCCAGCCTCTATTACAAGATGGGGAGGTATGGGGGCACAGGATTCACTTGAGCAGTATCCAGAGGAGATCTGAGCTGGAGGCCCTGGGGGCATGATGCCCCACCGTGGGCTGGCTGGGGGCAGCTGGGAAGTTGGGACGCCTGTTTCATTGTTGTTTTCTGGTGTGGTGACTCCTGGTCTGAAAATGTCCTCCTTTGATGAAGAGTAGAAAACCCCTTCTGCCTATCCTGTATAAGTCATCTGTTATGTAGCGTCTTAGAGAATTGCCAGGGGTGAGGGGAGCCCTTGAAGGTTAAGTGACCTGCCCAAGGTCACATAGTCAGGATATATCAGGAGTAGGACTTGGGTTCAAGTCTCCCACTCTCCAAGGCTTTCTCCCTTTTATTCATGACATCTCCTTTACTTCCCTCATTTTTTTGCCCTAGTAAAACAAAGTAAGAAAGAAATGGAAAAACGAAGCAGCACTTTGGAATTGTTTGAAGTAATTTATTTTAATTTACTTAGAAACTAAGGAAAATGAGAAAAAAATGTTTAATTTTATAGCTCATAATAAGGAGCTATATAATTTTATATGCCTACATACATACATACATATATATATATATATATATATATATATATATATATATATATATATATATACGTAATAAGGAAATGCTGGTTGAATGGGAAGCTGAACTAAGGTTTAACAATGAGCCATGCCCACTGCAGGCTGCCATCTCCTCACTCAAGAAAAGAACTGATGAGAGAGAAGCAAGAGGGACTTTGTTGAGGGGCAGGTAGGGGTGCCATAGTACACAGGGCTCTGGGCCTGGAGTTAGGAGGACCTGAGTTCAAATCTGATCTCAGACACTTATCAGCTGTGTGACCCTGGGCAGAGAGAGAGATAGACAGACAGACAGACAGACAGACACACACACACGCTTACAGACCTTGTTGAACCAAGATGCAGGAGAAGAGGAAATCATCAGGATGTTCTTTCTTCTTCCCTTCATGCTTGGAAACACAAGGGAGATGTGGGACTTTCACCAAGTGAGCTGGCAAGTCTATTCCTGCTTAAGGCTGAAAAAAAGGACTCCAAACACTAAGAAACTTTTGAAACAAAAACTCATTATTTGACGAAAACTTCTGGAAAAATTGAACTATAGTACGTCAGAAACTAGGTATAGACCAACATTCCAAACCATATACCAAGATATGGTCAAAATGGGTACATGATTTACACATAAAGGATGATGCCATAAGCATATTAAAAGGGCATGGAATAGTTTATTTGTCAGATTTATGGATAAAAGGAATAACTTAGGACCAAAGAAGATACAGAGAGCATTACAAAATATAAAATAGATAATTTTGATTATATAAAATTATATAATATATATTATATATATTTTACATAAACAAAACCAATACAATCAAAATTCCAAGGAAAGAAAACTAGAGAAAATCTTCACAAAAGTTATCTTTGATAAATATCTTTTCTTTCAAATATATGGAGAGCTGAGCCAAATTTATAAAACTACAAGTCATTTCCAGTTGATAGTCTAAGGATATGAAGTTTTCAGACAAAGAGATCAAAACTATTTATAGTCATATGGAAAAAAATGCTCTAAATCACTACTGATTAAAGAAATGCACATTAAAACAATTCTGTTTTGTTTATATCAGTTGCTAATATGACAAGAAAGGAAAATATTGAATGTTGGGGGAGTGTGGGAAAACTGGGAAACTTAATACACTATTGGTGGAGTTGTGAACTGATCCATTCTGGAAAGCACTTTGGAACTCTCTCAAAGGGCTAGAAAACTGTGCATACCCTTTGATCTAGCAAAACCACTGCTAGGTCTGTATCGATCACAAAGACATTCAAAAAATGGAAGTATTTGTACAAAAAATTTATATTAGCTCTTTTTGTAGTGGCTAAGAATTGGAAGCTGGGGGGGAGGTTCACAGTTGGGGAATGGCTGAACAAGATTTGGCATATGATTGTGATGGAATATTATTGTGCTATAAGAAATGATAAACTCCTGCTTGACAAATGACAAGCTCCATCTTTCCGGATTTCAGAAAAGCCTGGGCAGAATTACATGAACTGATGCACAGTGAAGTGAACAGAAGCAGGAGACAATGTTGTACATAGTAACAAATATTGTATAATGAGGAACTGTGGAAGTCTTAGTTATTCTTAGCAATACAATGATCTAAGACAATCCCAAAAGACTGATGTTGAAACATATGATCTGCCTCCAGAGAAAGAACTGATATTGACTGAATACAGACCAAAGCAGGCTATTTTTCACTTTCTTTCATTTTTTCTTTTATTCAAGTGTTCTTGTACAAAATGACTAATATGAAAATGTTTTACATGATTGCACATGTATAACCTATATTTGCTTATCATCTCAGGGAGGGGAGAGGGAAGGTAGGGACAGAATTTGGAACTCAAAATTTTAAATAAAAATGTTAAAAAGACTGACAAAAAACCCTAGGAAGGAATCAAGCTGTTGTGAGACCTGATCACTAATCCAATTAAGAAGCTCTAGCAAATCAATAATTATGAGTCTCTCTTGACTTTGGGCCCAGGAGCAAATAGGTGCTAGGTGACCACCACTATGACTAGGAGTCCTGAACACGATGCCTGTTTGAGGTGAGGCTAATTAAAAAAAAATTAGAGTCATAACCTTCTTGTGAGTTAGGACAATGAACAAGGATCAGGAAACACAAGAAAGAAGGAAACTCTGAGTGAGAAGACTATATTAAAGGTCAAGAAACAGCAATTACTAAACTGTACATGGAAGACAAAATAAGGTAAGGTTGGAGAGCCCTGGAGGGATAATGGAGAGATAGGAGGCAGTTGACTGAGGACATCAAATACCAACTTGAGTTTACATGGGATTTGTTAATAAGCCCCATGGGGTACACTAGTGGATAGAAAGCTGGCCTTGAAGCCAGAAACACCTGGGTTCATGATCCACTTCTGACTCATAGTGGTTTCATGATGTAGGAAACTCTAGGACTGTAGATTGCTCCCCATTATGACTTCCAGACTCTCCCTTCACCACCATTGCCCAGTAAGTTCTCTCCTTTTTGGGGGTTCACTTAATCCATATTCATCATCCAGTCAAGATTCGGGTAACTGTGATCTATGGAGCTCTTGGACACACCTTCCTCCCTCAAGGAACTCAGTTCCTGGCTCATGAGCATTCTCTCCTCTCCAACCGCTGCCCCCACATATGCTCCAGTACAGATATTGATGTTCCCCAAGCACCCTGAATTCCTCGTTCCTCACCTTGCCCACTTCCCATGACCTCCTGCTCTGCCACACCTCAGTCACACAGAGAGAGAGGGCCACCCCCTTGAGCGAGGCCATCACCCATGGGCACCAGCGCTCCACTTCTATGTATGTTTTCGTGAAGCTCCTGCATCTGATTATAATCAGTTGTCATTTCACCTTTCCCTCTGTCTTGTCAACTCAACCCTTTTCTTCCTCCTCAGCATGACTCCTACAGTTGGGGGTGGAGAGGGAGAGTCTTGCATGAAGATCCAACGAGAGAGAGAGAGAGAGAGGGAGAGAGAGAGAGAGAGAGAGAGAGAGAGAGAGAGAGAGAGAGAGAGAGGGAGAGAGAGAGGGAGACAGAGAGAGAGGGAGAGAGAGAGAGAGAAGTAACGACCAGGCAGGTGGGAGGGCTGGGAGAGAGCAGCGTCAGGAAAACTCGAATGGGTGTCAAGGAGAAGGGGGCAGTCCCCAGTCACTCAGTCTGTCAGTTTGTCCACAAGCACTAAGTGCCGCCACTGTGCTAAATGCAAAGAAGGCAAATAGAGGCAAAGAGTCCCTGCTCTCAATGAGACAGTCTCACAGGCTGCAGAAAAGTCAAGAAGGGGTGAGGATTAATGAAGAGCCATAAGCTTTGGCAATTAAGAGATCACTGGCAAATTTGGAGAGAAGAGTCTTAGCTGAGTTATGGTCAGAGGCAGATTCCAGATGGTTTAGAAAAGTTAGAAGAGAGAGGGAATAGATGAGTACAGATCTCCCATGAAGGGAGGAGAAAGACGTAAAAAACAAAATAAATAAAAATTTAACAATTTAAGTAGGAAGAATTTTTTGAAGGAGAAGAGACCTTCGTGGAGGTCATACGAACCAGATTTCTTGGTCAAGACTTGTGGTTTCTCTGGTGTGGGGAACTTCTGGTGTGGATCACCACTTCTTTTTTTGAGACTTAAGTTTATTTACTTTTAGTTTTTAACATTCATGTCCACAAGATTTTGAGTTCCAAATTTTCTTCCCATCTTTCCTTTGCCCCCTCACCCCAAGATGGCATACATTTTGATTGCTCCTTCCCCCAGTTTGCCCTCCCCTCTACCAGTCCTCCCTATTATCCTCTTCCCCTTCACTTTCTTTAAAGTGAAAGTAGATTTCTATACCCCACTGCCTATATATCTTATTTCCCATTTGTACATAAAAATAATTTTTTAATATTTGTTTTTAAAACTTTGAGTTCCAAATTCTCTCCCTTCTTCCCTCCCCACCCACCCCCATTGAGAAATCAAGCAATTCAATATATGTTATACATGTGTACTTATGCAAAACACTTCCATAATAGTCATGTTGTGAAAGACTAACTATATTCCCTCCATCTTATCCCAGCTCCCAATTATTCTATTTGCTCGTTTGACCCTGTCCCTTTTCTAAAGTTTTTGCTTCAGACTAGCCTACCCCTTCTCCCAATGTGCCCTCTCTTCTATCACACCCCTCCTTTATCCTATTCCTCCCTACTTTTCTGTAGGGTGAGATACCCAATTGAGTGTGCATGTTATTCCCTCCTTAAGCCAAATCTGATGAGAGTAAAATTCACTCATTCCCTTTCACTTCCCTCCCTTCCCCCTCTGTTGTAAAACCTTTGTTCTTTTATGTGAGATAATTTACCCCATTCTATCTCTTCATTTCTCCTCCCAATATATTCTTCTCTCACCCTTTGTTTTTTTTTAGATATCATCCCTTCATATTTAATTCACCCTGTGCCTTCTATGCATATATGTATCTATGTGTCAATCTATGTATCTATATATCTATCTTTGTATGTATGTATGTATGTATCTATCTATCTATCTCCTCCAAACTACCCTAATACTGAGAAAGGTCTCTGAGTTACAAATAACATTTTTCCATGCAGGAAAGTAAATAGTTCAACTTTAATGTCTCTTATTATTTCTCTTTCCTGTTTACCCTTTCATGCTTCTCTTGATTCTTGTATTTGAAAGTCATATTCTCTATTCATCTCTGGTCTTTTCAATAAGAATTCTGGGAAGTCCTCTCTTTCATTGACTATGTATTTTTTTCCTGAAGGATTATACTCAGTTTTGCTGGGTAGGTGATTCATGGCTTTAATCCTAACTTTTCTGACCTTTGAAACATCATATTCCAAGCCCTTTGATCCCTTAATGTAGAAGCTATTAGATCTTGTGTTATCCTGATTGTATTTCCATGGTACTCAAATTATTTTTTTCTGGTTGCTTGCAATATTTTCTCCTTGACCTGGGAACTCTGGAATTTGACTACAATATTCCTAGAAGTTTTTAGGATCTCTTTCCAGAGGCAATAGGTCGATTCTTTCAATTTCTAGTTTACCTACTGGTTCTAGAACATCAGGGCAGTTTTCTTTAATAATTTCTTGGAAAATGATGTTTAGGCTCTGTTTTTTTTTAATGATGACTTTCAGATAGTCCAATAATTTTTAAAATATCTCTCCTGAATTTATTTTATAGGTAAGTGGTTTTTCCAATGAGATATTTCATGTTATCTTCTATTGTTTAATTCTTTTGGTTCTGTTTTTATAATTTCTTGGTTTTTCATAAAGTCATTAGCTTCCATTTGCTCCATTCTAATTTTGAAGGAATTATTTTCTTCAGTGAGCTTTCAGACGTCCTTTTCCATTTGACCAATTCTGCTTTTTAAGACATTCTTCTCCTTATTGCCTTTTTGGATCTCTTTTGCATTTGGGTTAGTCTATTTTTAAGGTGTTATTTTTTCAGCATTTTGGGGGTCTCCTTTAGCAAGCTATTGCTTTTCATGATTTTCTTGCATCATTCTCATTTCTCTTTCCAATTTTTCCTCTACTTTTCTTACTTGATTTTCAAAATCCTTTTTGAGCTCCTCCATGGCCTAAGACCATTTCATATTCTTCTTGGAGATTTTTGACGTAGGAGATTTGTCTCTGCTCTTTCCCTCTTGTTGTATGCCCTGATCTTTCTTGTCACTAAAGCAAGATTCTATAGTCTGAGTTCTTTTATGATGTTTACTCATCTTCTCAGGAAACACTTGACTTTCTAACTCTTTATCAAGGTAGGACTCTGTTTCCAGTAGGGGTGGGGGTGGAGTGGAGTGGGTGTGCTTATATTATCCCAGGCTTCAGGAATTTTATATCAGCTGCTTGATCCCCCACTGTGGGCCCAGAACTCCAAAAGCAGCCTCTGCTGCTCCTGCTGCCATCTCAGCCATGTAATGAGAGTTAAAGACCTTCTCCCTGTTTAAGGGAAGCTTGATTAGGGGGGGCTTGTTTTGTAGGAAGGGCTACACCTTTTGTTAATTGTTAATGAAGTACTGAGTCAGAGGGTCATGATGCCCTTCACCTCTGAAAAGTGTATATATACTGTGAGGTGAGGTTTTGCTTTGGGGGCTTACTCTTGTAGAAGGTTCTTGTGATATGATCAGATGAGACTCTAGGTAACCATTAAGGAACACCCTCCCCCCTTGAAAACCCAGATGTTGGTGCTTCCCTTTCTGGTAACTATGTGTGTATGTAACAATAAGACAGTTGGATCTGTTTATTGATCTTTGATGTATGTATTGCTTATGGTCCAGCAGTTGGAAGCCCTGTCTTTTGGTCTTTATTTCTCTACTTGTATTTTCTCTGTTGGTATATGTGATTAAAAAGATTGTTGACCCCCAAAAGTTGCTTTCTTTTTAGAGAAGCAGATCTAAGAACCTGTGCTAGTAAGACATCTTGGATGGGTCAGGGGGCGTGGGGCTACAGGTCACCACACCTACCAGCCTAGTGCTAGGGGTGGACAGGCTAGACCATGAGTTCCTCTTTCACCCAGGTCCCACAGAGTTTTCCCACTGACCTTTTTGGCATTTGTGTGTTGAGAAGTCAGCAAACTGCCACAGCTTCCAATGATTCAGTTTTCTGAGATCTGCTCTGACTGGTCTATGCTGGTGCAGCCCACTCCTGACTGAGCTCCACTCCCTGCCCAGTGTGAAGACCCTTCCTGTCAACTTTCCTGGTTGTCTTGGGCTGGGGATTTGCTTTACCTTGTCATTTTGTAGGCTCTGTAGCTCTAGAATTTGTTTAGAGTCATTTTTTACAGGTATTTGGAGGGCTTTGAGGGAAAGCTCCAGAAGTCCCTGCTTTATTCTGCCATCTTGGACACGTCACCACTACCACAGTTTGAAATTGTTGCATGGGGTACTAGAGACTCAGTGACAACCAGTGACATCACTCAAACCTAGATCTAGCTTATAGACTGTCCTGTCTCTCTACTTCAAAACCAAATTGAACCAAGTTAAAACCAGAACCAGCCCCAGGGCCATGAAATCTTTATTTGAATCAGAAGTCTAGCTGATGAGAACAACTTTCTTCAGACCTCATTAGGAGACTCTTGGGGAAAACAGTGGCTGCTGCCTAGTCTGCTAGCTCTGTCTGCTTCAATGCAGACTCAGTTTTAATTTTATATTGCAACCTTGGCTGTCCTTGTTTATTCATGATTCCACTTATTTTCCCTTGCAGGTAAAAGGCAAGTGGAAAGAGCCCTGAATATGAAGCTAGATCATCTGTTCTATGATTTCTAGGGTGTGTGACCTCAGAGAAGACCTTTCCCCTCTCTGGGCCTCAGTTTCCTCATCTGTAAAATGAGAGACTTGGATCAGATGATCTCTAAAATCAAACATCTGTGATGAAGGCCTCTTCTCTTGTTTTCTCCCTGTACTGAGAACAGAATCACAGTGGTCACCAGGTAATAACTCCTTTGGTGTCCTTAGAGAAAGCAGCTTGTCAGAAGATACCAGCTTCCACTCATTCATCTTCAGGCAAGTAGAGTTAACCTCAGTCTGTTTGTTTTGCAGGTGGGCCTGTCCTTTGAGTGCAGTGAAGATCTCAGGTCTAAAAGCTACTCCTTAAAAGTGGGAGGTTCTAGCCTGAAATCTCTTGTCCTAAGTACACTGAAGCTTGTGGATCTCTGAAGCATAGGAGATATGAACTGGGCCAATCAGGTATCTACATCAAGACCAGCACCAGTAAGTGAGCCCTGGGAGTGGGGGGTGGCGCTCGGAATGCCTAGGGGTGAGCAAAGCGAAACAGGGTAGAAATGGGCATGTCAGACCTGCTGCAACAGCCAGCAGTGGGATTAGACTCATCCCTAGCTGGGGTAGTTGTAGCCTAGGCAATGGAGAACTAGCCTTAAAAATATCGATTTGTGCAGGCTAAGAGTATTGCTTTGATGCAAAGGTTTGCCAAAACATCATGATGATGAGCGTGAGTTCTTGCTTTTGAAAAAGTACTGATCAAAGAAAGGCATTTACTCCAAAGAGCTCCCAGGGAAGAGGTCTCAGACATCTTAGACCTCTCTCCAACCTCCTCCAGAAACAGCAACAAACCAGTCCTGGGCATACATCTGGGAGAATCAATCATGGGCATCCAAAAGGGAGATGCAACCACCAGACTGATCAGTTTCCCAACATGGTGCCAACATCCATCACCCAACTCCTGCTTCCCACCTCCTCTCTCACCCTCAGGCTTCTCTCTGTTGCCTGGTTCCTGATCCCTTGTCCCCAAATTTTGCTTACTACCCCTGGTTAGGACTCCCTGTTCTAGTCCCACTTTGGCTCTTCTCAATTTCTGGTCTGAATCTTGATCTTGGTCACATGGCCTCTGGTGAGAGAGGCACGGAACAAATTCCCAAGAAGCCTTTCGTTACTTTCCTGATGAGAAAGAAGAATTTTGAGGGCATTCGAATGGCCCAGTAATTAGGGGCCTCACACTCACCCAAGAGCACATGGTAGGCCTTATAGAAATGCTTATTCCATGAGAGTATAGACTCCCTGAGGGCAGGTTCTGCTTTTGCTTTTGTCCTTGTATCCCCAGCAGTGCTTGGCATACAGTAGGTACTTAATAAACACTTGTCACATTGTCCAAATCCTGACTGTGTGAGGCCAGTCCCCACCTAGATTTTCCCAAGTGTGCTGGATCTGTCTATGCTTGTCTCCACTGCAACATCCACCTTGAAAGCGTAGTGAGCATAGGTGCAGTGCAGAGGGACCAGGTGTTTACAGACAAGGAGACTGAGGCCCGAGAGTCTCAGTGCTTTCCTTGTGATCACAGCCAGAGAGTGATGGCACCGAGCAGGGCTCTGTGCTTGACGCCAAAGCCCACGTTCTTTCTACTCTGCTGCCGAGGAGTCAGACCCATCCAGCCCAATTTTTGTGCACGGATATCAGAGGCTGCATTATTCCTCTCTTCCGTGGGCGAGGTATTTTGTGAGGATCTCACTTCAGTTACGTTGTATTTTACCTCTCTGTTCTTACTGTGCCTTTCACTGAAGACTATTTTATGAACCCTAATTCTCACGCTATTCTCTGCTGTGGATGAGAATCATTTTTCCTGTGGAAGAGTTTAGTTAGAGAACCAGTACCTTCAGAGAAACTTTTCCTTTTCCTGGAAACCCCTCACACAAGATGGGGTGCCTGAAGCATCTGTATACAAAATGAGTCGAGAGAGCCGGCAGGCTCATGAATTCCCTGAGATCAGGCGGAGCCAGCTTTGAGGCCACTGACTTAATGAAACCAAGAGAGATTTTTAAATCACCAGGTCAGTCACTTCTTCCAAACAAATGAGCAAGTAAAGAACAGAAACACACAAGCAAGAACGTAAAGCCAGGATAATTAATTCAGTATTATCCTTGCTGTCTCCAGGCCCCCTGGATAGCAAGTCTGGGAAGCTTGACGCTGAGTCCATAAAGAAGAGAAAGTGTCTTATGAGTCTGGACCATCCTGAGCAGTAGGGGCAGCATGATGATTTGTCTTTCCAGAGTCATTCTTAGCCAGAATTCTGACACTCAGCTAAAAAGAAAATGGATTTGACCAATATTAATTTTTCTTTTCTTCTTGGTTTCATGATATAAAGATAAAGTAACCCATTGGATCAGTAATTTCACCAACATATCCTGTCACCAAAAATAATATTACTTTTGACAGAGATATGCTTTATTCCTGCTGATGCTATTAAAAAACTGCAAGGTCAACCAAAATGAGGAATTGACGGTGTCCCTGGCTTCCCATGTTTTAATAACTATTGTCAAAAGAAATAATAACACATTACGACTCGCTTGTCCTTGAAGGACCTGTCCCCCAAAGGCTCGCGGTAAATCCAGTGTAAAATCTGAAGTATTTGGGGAGAGCAGTCCCAGAGATGTGTGCATACTTGGTGACAGACTGGCCAATCAGAGCTAATAACTTCAATGTGTCCCGGCAGGGAGAGCCTGGAGGACGCAGCGACCCGACTCGGTCGGAGCGATTCCTGAATTCATGCCTGTGGGTGAAGAACTCCCCTTCTCTTCCATCTTCCATCTGGTGACAGGGAGTGGTCAAGAGGGCAGGACTGGGGATCTCCGAGACCTTCCTCCCCAGGCCACCCACTCCAAGAAAAGGTCCTGGGATTTTGAACTGTCTTCCTTATTTCTTTTAAGTTCTGGATGCGAGGGGTAGAGTAGAGGGGTGGAGGGGTAGAGCAAGCGATGCTGACTTGAAGTTGGTGGGACAAATCCTGTATAGGCACTGAGATGCCTTTGTAAAAGTTCATTTTATGTTGGCGCCCAAAATAGGGCGGCGAGGGCGGTGCGGGGAGGTTAAAACTGATGGGACCTTGAGCCCCTGTCAGAGATCAGAGCTCTCCCAGAGCCCTCAGGATCCCGGAGGACCCCTCGGGACGAAATGCGTGCAACTTGGCTCTGCCAGGGCGGGACCAGAACAGCCCATGGCATGGACAGCAGCAGCCTTGGGCAGCGCCAGCTACAAGCGTCTCCTGGAGGAGCGAGAAGCCCACCTGCAGACAGTGGGATTTACCTGCGGCCCCCAGGCAGTGCGGGTCAGGTGTGGAATCGAATCCTGATCTCTCCTAAATCCGAGTCCAGTAGGAAGGACTTCTGGATTAAGTGCCTACTGTGAGCCTGGCACTGTGCTAAGGGCGTTACTGCATCTTTCAATGCTAGGAGCCAGGGCAGGCAGGGGCTGTCATGGTCCCTATTTTTTGTTGCTGTTGAGTGCTTTCAGACGTGTCGGACTCTCCATGGCTCCATTTCCTCCTCCAGCCCATTTTGTAGATGAGGAAACTGAGACAAACAGGGTTAAGTGACTTGCCCAGGGTCACACAATTGGTAAGAGTCTGAGGCCAGATTTGAACTCCTGGAGGTGACTTCCTGACTCTAGATCCAGTGCTAGATCCATTTTACTACCTAGCTCCCCTGTCTCCATTTTACAGCTGAGAAAACTGAGGCCATGCGACTAGCCCAGCATCACACAGCTAGTAAGTGTCTGAGGGTGTTTTTGAACACAAACCTTCCTATCTGCCTGTCTGGAACTCCAATCCCATCCCCTGTGGCACACTGTGCAGAGCTTTGTGAATAGTTGGTTCTCAATGAGTCCCCCATAGAAGGATTGCTGTCAGTTGTACATTAGGGATCCCAGTAATACATCCCCATGTCCATGCTTTGAAAATGATTTTCTGTTGCAGAGCTGGCAGAGGAGGGAGGAAGCCTCTGGGGAGGGGCTTTTCAGAATTGGGGCGGGGGTCTTAGAGAGGGGTAGAAGAGAAAGCAATGGGATGATGAGGCCTCTGGGGGAGAGCTGTGAGCCCAGTGCCTCCTGCCTCTGGGCACTCGTTAAGTATTAATTGAGTTGAATTGAAGTCATATCGTATATTTCATTCTGTCAATGGAGTTGTTCTTTTGGGAGGAGGGATTATCTTTGCCAAATGTCAGGAAAGAAGGATGATGAAGAGTGGGCATGGTCTGGCTTCCAGTCTTCTAGTCTTGGAAGCTTTCAGCTCTGGGCCAGTTTCCTGGAATGAGTGCCCAGTGAGCCCCCTCACAGAAGACCAGAGCTATTTCCTGACTCTGAGAGGGACTACCTCAAACTAGAATCTTTCCCTCGGCCATTGGCCCCTTGGCATTCCCCCTGGGGCACCAGAAGCCTGAAGAGCCATGGGTGTCTGCCTCTCCATCAGGCTCATGAGTCATCTTTGATTTTACTTGAGTGAGAGACACCAGAAGGTTTTTTGTGTTGTCTGCAAATGTGGCATGGCTCTGTCTCTCCCTAGGATAGGCAGGAGTGGGGAAGGGGGAAGGAAGGAAAAGACCTGTCCCCCTTTCCTGCTTACCTTTTGGTCAAATATACTCCATTCTCCCTATTGTCCTGGGCACTGGGAAAGATGCAAAGTTTATATAAGGTGCTTGCCTGGCCCATCTGCAGAGAGGCAGCTAGCTGGCACATTGGAGTTATGAAATACTTGAGTCCTGACTCCACCATACCTGAGACCCTGGGCTGATCCCTTAACCTCTGTCTGACTCAGTTTAACACGCAATTCCCAGGATCATTTTGAGATGGAAGGATAGGGGAAGCTTTCATGGAGGAAATGGTAGATCTAAGCTGGGTTTCATAGGATAGGTGGAAAGGTCTCTTCATTGTGCAGGGCTTTGCAGGTTCTCTGCAGGGACATATTGGAGGTCATGGGTCTGGGGCAAGTGGTGGACAATGGGCTTGGCATAGGAGGTCAAAAGAATCATAGTAGTGGGTCTGAAAGGGATTTCTGGGGACATTTGGTCCTGACTGATTGACATGCTCTCCTCAGGTTTGGATAGCTTGGTCATAAACATTTATGAAATGACTACCATGTGCCAAGCACTGTGTTAAGTGTTGGGGTTACAAAGAAAGGGAAAGAACCCTGCCCTCAAGGAGCTCCTCAACAGAAGAAGAAAACAGTGCATAAAGAGGTGATACAGGATAAAACAGCTGCCTGGGTGCCTCAGGGAGGAGCTGTCCACTGTCCTGTCAAAGGGAGGCAGGGCCCTTGGGCAGGAATGAGTGGATTTGATCTTTTCAGAAGGTGAAGGGCATAATGAGAGAAGCTCAGACTAGGCAGGGCTGGGAGACCAAGGGAAGCTGGTGATGTTGCTCTATTGGGGGCAGTGGTTGTTGAAAGAATGAATAAAACTGTTAGTAGGAGCCTCCTGGGTACATGTGGCTTCCATGAGCTGCCAAGTCATGTTGGGCAGGGTCTGACTGCTGCCTTCCCTCAGAGGATGCCCCCTTCCTCTTCCTTGGCAGCCCCAAACTCATTCTAATCCCACCACTGCCTTTCCTTCAGTCTCCCACTCACTGTCTCTTCCCACCTCTCCTTCTTCTCTTCTCTTGGGGACCTTCTATTCTTTTTCTTTAATTAAAACCCCTCTCTTCTAGGGTCATAGCTTATAGTTCAAGTCAAGGTGGGGAGAACCAAACAAATCAATCTTGTTTTAAGCAGCAAAACAGAAGAAAAGCAGTTGTTGACTCCTCCCTGTAGCCTCAGTTTTGCTATGTGACACCTTCTGAGTTGATTTGCATAGAACCAGTTAGTGACACTCTAACTCCAAGATGAAGGGAATTCAAAGACTGTTTGGTTGATCAGAAGAAAGTAATTCAAAATTTGAGTGGAATTGAATGCTTTTTTTTCCATTTTTTATTTGTTCACCTGCTCTTGTCCGGGTGCTAAATTAATCACTGCTTGTTGATTTGACTTGACATGGTTATGACAATAGACAGTGTATGCTTGTCAGGTTTAGGATTTCAAAGAACAGACATGGCTGCCCCATCTTGGGCTAACTAGAGACTTCCTTGATTAATGTACCAATATTCCTCGACTAATATACAAGCATGATGTCATAGCCATTCCTACATCAAGGCTACAAGGGGATACACATTCTTTAGCTGTCGGGTCTCCACCTCTTTCTGTCCTGGCTAAGCATGGCCCCACTCCTGCTAGGAAGTCTATACCATCTGGGCAGTAACAGCTCTACTCCTACCTGGCCCCCAGATTGAAGGGCTTGGCAGTTTGATGCTGAGGTAGACAAGGAGAGCTGATATTTCATCATAAGGGGAGCAAACCCCAAATCCCTTCTACGGATCCAGCCATGAGTAAATTAGAGGTTCAGGGAAGAAATGGGTATTTATCCATCAGTCAGTCAGTCAGTCAGCAACCACTCAAGGTGTCTGTCTGTGAATATCACCCCTTCCCTCCAGTTAAAAGGATATATTCTAAGCAGCTTTCAGCAGTGTTCAAGGGAGAGCTAGCTGCTGGTCAGTTTGTTACTGGAGGGAATAGGGAGTCAAACTTAAAAATTTCTCTTTGGATATTTGACTTTCCCTTTGAATTTAGTGAAAATGGGAAGCCTCCTAGTTCTTCTGTGCTTTATGCTCTGTTTGTGGTTTGGGAGCCACTGGGTGGGTTTGAATAGAATCCCTCTCTGTTGGACCCTTTGTTCTTCCATAGTTGAGTTCACCAGTAGGTCAGACACTGATAAAATGGTGAGCTCCCCCAACTCTTTCTGATATGATGCCATTCGGGCAATGGAAAAGAAAGTACATTAGGAACTTGTCTGGAAGCCGATGGTGAAACATGGTCCGTGTCAGACTTCATATCAGCGTGATTGTCTCTGCAGCCTTGCTGGTCATTTTGTGCGACTGACGTATTGAGCACACGGCTCCCTGCTTTACAATGTCAGGGAGATGAGGCTGACAGCTTTGCGCTGGGGACAGAGCTGATGAGCAGGGAGTCCACTGTCTTCCTGACTGAGGGTCAGCTTTCCACTCAACCACACAGAAAATGAGGTAGTCATAAATTTCTATTAGCATCAGCAAGAGTCCTTCCTGTCCTGAATTCATTTCTGCTGGACATCAGGGGCTACTGAGGTCATCTTCACAGCTGCCAGCCTCTGGCTGGGGCAACAGCTCTGCTCACCAACCAACATGTATTCATTAAGCACCTACTGTATGCTTCCATATGTGCTAAACCCTGCAGCCTTCTGGTCTTTGTGCCCTGTTGAGCAAATGTTGGATCTTCCCAACATCCTAACCCAGAGTGTCAAGCACATTAAAGTCTCACTGAGAAAAGTTTAGTTATGCGAGATGCTTGTATTCCCTGGTAACCCAGACTGCCAGTAGGAAGGGTCTTTTCAAACATACAGTGCTGTGTAAAGATCAGCTGTTCTGAAAGCAGTTCAATGGCTTAGTGAACAGAGGCTTGGGCTCAGAAAGGCCTGAACTCAAACCTTGCCTCTTAGCACTTACCAGTTTTGTGACCCTAGACATGTTACTTAGCCTCTCCTCCTCAGTATACACAGGTGGTGGGTGATATCTATGCCCCAGCCCTGCCCCCAAGTTGGATGTGCCCAGTAAACTTTTGTTGTTAAGAAAGGGGGGATAGCCAAAGAGTAGAGAGGTGGGGACTGACCCAAGGTACATCTAGCATTTGAACTTTGGAGAAGGGAGAGAGGCAGGCGAGGCCAGAGGGCCATTGCCCCAGTAACTCTTCCATGACAAGGCTCATGGAATAGAAGGATAGTCTGGAGGCATGGCTGGGGCAAAGCAGATGGCATCTAAACTCAGACGGTCAGTGACTGCTCAAGATCTCCCAACTGACGTTTAGACAGGGACCCCTCACAAGGTTGTAAGACAGAATTGGGAGCCTGCTAGTTTACTCCCACTGGCAGTTCTGAATTGAAGCAGCTGGAACAGGTCCTGAGTTTATACAGATACCCTTGGGGATGGTTTTGGGGAGGGTGGTGGCCCACCTAGATGTGCAGGGGGCATGGTTTGATTTATCTTTCTTCTGTCAAGTTTGTCTGTAGTGGAATGATGCTTAGGTGGTGAACTTTGATACCACTGTTGTGTGATGCAGTACAGATACAGCAGAAGAGCAGCTGTGACCCCTGATTGATAGGACAGAACAGGCAGCTGGCTTTGGAGCTGGGGAAGGGAGGCTCACCTCCCAGCTCTGCCCCTACTGTGTGGACCTTAACAAGGCATTGGATCTCCCCAGGCGTTGCTTCCTTATCTTTGACATGACGGGGTGGACAAGAGGACCTCCTTCTCAGCTCTAAATCTGATTGTATAATTCCATGAAGAGTGAAGAGGTATGCATTTCCCTTAAGTTCTTGCTGCTATTTGGGGTTTTCTTGGCAAAGATGCTGGAGTAGTTTGCTGTTTCCTTCTCCAGCTCATTTTATAGATGAGGAAACTAAAGCAAACAAGTCACGTGACTTGCCCAGGGTCATACAACCAGTGAGTGTCTGAGGACAGATTGGAACTCATGAAGATGAATCTTCCTGATTCTAAGCTCTGCCTTCTATCCACTGCAGTGTCCCCTTGATACCCGACTATGAAGCAGAGCGCTGTACCAACAAAACATCCCAAATCTTAGTTTGACCTTGGGTTTTAAGAGGGTCCAGGTTTGTGCTGGAGTAGACTTGTGCTTGGCTTATCCCCACACCCCTACGAGGTCTCTGCTTCATTGCAGCCTGTGGGCCAGAGAACAGCTTTGACAGGGGTTTGGTCGATTGAGTTGCAGTTGTCTGAGGATCAGGCAGACATTGATGCCTGTTGAGTTCCATGTCTTGGACTCTCATCTAATCAAAACCCATTGTCTCCACGATGGGAAAGTGCTCAGAAGAAATCATGCTTTCTGGGTATGTGGCAAAACACATTTAGAACATGAAGCTTAAAGTGTATGTGACAGAGATGTAGAAGACAAGAGTTCAGCGGAGAGGGAATCGGTTTTTTCCCACTTTCCTAAGGACTGAGGGTAATTTTATCAACAGTTTCCATCAACCCTTCAGAGATCTGAGCTTTTGTCTCTGTGAGCCCCTTATCACCAGTGTAGACCACCACATTTCTCTGACCTCCAAGATGGTCATCAAGAGCAGCTAACCTGGTGATGGACTTTATTTTAATTTAACCATACTGGTCCCAGGGTGATGAACATATAGTCTTTCATGGCTCTACCTTTCCAATCCAACTCAATCCACTTCCACAAGCATTTATTTAGTGCCCACTGTGTGCATATCTGATCTGTCTTCCACATGGCAGCATTTCAAATACTCCATACTGAACCCAGCCTCCCTGCTCTCCCAATCCATCCCACTGCATCCAGCAAGCACCAATCAAGTCCACTAGGTGCAGTCCTCGGGGCAATGGGGATAGATGCATACAATCAAGGAGCTCACATTCCCTCTCATCGGGGTGGGGGTTGACTACAGCCTGTGCATTAATAACTAGCAACTTGTTCACAGGCTTCTAGGGATCCTTGGCAGTGACCTGCAGATGTGGCTCCCCTGAGACAAGGCTGAATTCATTCAGGGCAGCTCTCTGGCTTCCCTTTGGTGCTAATGCATGGGAGACCACAGGGATGTTCACGAAGCATTTCTGAGAATTGCTGGTTTGGAGGCAGTCCCAAGAACAGACTGCTGATGATCAAGGTCGTCAGAGTCTAACTGGGTAGCCCTGGCACTGGGGGGCAGAACTAGGACGGTCAATCAGTCAACCATAAAAAATTTGTTAGATATCTTCTGTGTGCCAGGCAGGGAAGAGGTGAGGGATACAAAGAAAAGCCAGAACAGACCTCCAACAAGAATGGTGATGTGTGGCAATCATGATCACAGGAGATCTGTACAGAGTCGTGGGTGGATTCGGCAAAGAAACAACTTGAGGCTGGATGTCAGTCAGGCAAAGCTCTTTAATTTTGAGGGGGAGGGAGTAAGCACTTACATGGTACTTACTGTGTGCCAGGAACAGCGCTAAGCCTTACATACAAGATGTCATCCGATTCTCTCAACATTGTCAACACTGTGGGGGAGGTAGTGTCATAAGCAGTATGGACTGACCTGACCCCAGCCAGACGTTCAGTCAGCCCTTTATTGGAACCTTCTGGGTGCAGAGTCAGGCATTTTGGAGATCAAAACTCCCATGAGGAGAGCTCCTGGGGAATTGGATCAAGGACATTCCTAATTTCCCAGTTCTCAAGGTATTAAGACTGATCGAAAACAGAAAGTCAAAAAAGTCATTTAGGGTTTTTTATGGCATCTTTTTTCATCTGTTTTTATAGAATTCTGTTCAGACAGAGGACCTCAGTCTGAATCTTGTCTCTGCTTTTCACTACCAGTATGAACTTAGCAACTTATCTCTGGAGAACTCAGTTTTCTCACCTGCAAAATGGAGATAATTATACTGGCGTCATTTTAAAGAACTGAGACAAAAATACGTGTGCGTTCGCTTTGTACATCAGTATTTAGGTTTCTCTCATCATGGCTCATGCTGGGATCTTACCTTCCTGAGAAGTATATTATTATTTGGTTATTTTTCGACTTACTTTGGACTCTAGTGGGGTTTCCCCCCATAGTGAATGTGACCTCTTTTTCCAGTCAGCTGTTTGAATGTTCTAGGTCATAGGGAATGGAAAAGGCTTGTGAAAGCATTTCAGAGGGAAAAAAAGATTGAAGAGAAAGAGAAATGAGAAGATGACATTCATAGTGTCCCTGAAATGGTCAGAGCCTTTTACGTGTGTATTCTCTAAGGGGAGAAGAAGAAAGTCAAACCAAGATCTTGTTATGAGGATGTGCAGAAGAGCCCATGGAGCCACCAAATTTCCTGAGCCATTGGCCTTGTTCCTGACTCGTAGAAAGGCCAGGAATTGGGGGATAAAAAGTCAGTGCTTGTTGAGGCAGTTTCAGGACAGTATGAATTCTTTCACTCATCACATTCACAAAACCTCAGGGAAGCTGAGGGCAGAGGCCAGGGGAGGGTCAGGCTTTGGGAAGCAATGATTTCAGACCCTCCCTCAGTCTTTCGAAATGCTGGACTCCACTCCTGATCAATTGTCCTTAGACTCGTTGGCTTTGTGGGGCCGTCAGTCAGTCAAGAGTCAACAGGCATTGAGAAGTGCCCACTGTGTGCCAAGTGCAATGCTAAGTATTGGGCATATGAGAAGACAGTGGCTTTCCTCCAGGAGCTCGCAATCTAAGCAAACATAAGGACAGAACCAGAGGGAACGTGTTCTCGATGCTGCTCCAGTCTGAGTGGGTGGGAAGAACACTGGAAACTGGAGTCAGAGGATCCTCTGCCTGGGTCTTGTCTCTGCTACTTATACCTATGTGAATTTCGGGAAGCCACTTATTTTTTCACCTGCAAAATGGGGATAATTTTACTTGCCTAATAAATGGTTAGTGATTGATTATCTACCCTGCAGTGTTGTTAAAAGGAAGAGAGGCTTGTGAAAGATAAACCACAATATAAATTATGCATTCTGTAATAAACAATCTACAGTAATCTCAAATCTCACACGGATTTTTCCCTAGTGTTAATTAATAAGCCAGCAGACCTTCTCATCCCAGGGTCTCCAGCAGCTGCCCCGCTCCCAGAAAGCCTGCTCTCTTATTCTCAGGTCTGTTCTTTGTCTCTGCTGGCTAAATAGAATGTAGCTTATGGAGGGCAAGGCTCCTGAGGGCAGGGACTGGGGCATATGGACTTTCTAGGAGGAAACTCCTTCCTCTAATACCCAGTTGCAGTTGATCATCTTTGGGAGTTGCCTAGGCATCGGAGGTGAAGTGACCTGCTTAGGATCATTCAGTCAGCATCTGAGAGAAGTCACCTCTCTGCTCATGGATTCCTGATGGGATTACAGCCTCTGTGGGAATTTTAAACCCTTGACAGCAGGGTACTTTTTGTGCCTCACCCCTGACAGTCCTGGAGCTAACTATTACAGGTCACACTGTAAGATCTCCATCTTACAAGAAGCAGAAAGTACAGCGAGTAAGTGGTAGACATATTAAGTGTCAGGGTAGGATTTGAACCCGGGTCTTCTTGAGTCAAAGTCTAGCATTCCAACCACTATCTCAGGCTCATTTTCCATATGGGTGGGATTAATCTAATCTTTTCTAACCTGACTATGATTCCATCAGTTTGGAAAGTGTGTGGACCCAGGTGGGGAGTGGTGAGGGGATCCCTTGAACCAGTCTGATAGTGAGCTGATAGGAGCATCTTAGAACTAGAGAAGCCAGAGGTTATCTGGCCCAGGCCCATTACTTTTCAGATGAGGGACTGAGGCTCATTAGGGATGACTTCCTCAGAACTACACAAGGAATAAGTGGGCAGAGATGGGGATCTATCAGAACCAGGAATTCCCATTCCCAGCCCAGCAGACTGGCAGGAGGTCAGAGTCCCAAGCCCTCCCTGTGGAAGATCCCTAGGACTGCCTTATCCTTGACTTCAAGAGGCTTACGATCTGGCTAGGGAGGAAGAAGAGAGAAGGGAGAGAAGTTTCAGAAATGACTGTAAAAAGAGAAGACCTCAAAGAGTATTTTAAAAAGGAAAGAAAAGCACCACATGAAAGCTCCTGGAAAACAAGGGAGTGTGGAAGGTTTTGGAGAGGCCAGAGATTCTGTCGCTCCTTTGCTCCTTCATCCATTCACTCTGTCTCTGGGTTTAGAGCTGGGAGGGGCCTCAGAGTCCATGTAGTTCATCTGATAACTGAGGAACTCAAGTTCATAAGAAGAAATAATTTTTTGGTCCTCGTTGCCCCTCAATGATAGATAAAACGCTAAGGCAATGTTACTGACATGGAAATGGGTTGAATGGAATTGCCCCTCAGCCATAGACAGGCTTTGATCAAGTCCCTGCACTCTTATTTTGAGTGGACAATATGGGGCATACAGGAGTTTAGAGTGGAGTCATTGGGTCATAGGAGCCATGCAGCTGGGGAAGGATATCAGTCCTCAAGCCCGATGCCCTCCCTCAGAGATGAGGCAACTGCAACTCAGAAAGTGGACCTGCCTTGCCTGAGTCCCAACGCCACCATTTCCTGAGTGATCTTGGGGGTGGAGGCCTAGAGTTCCCCTGTTTCCTCAGATGTAAGATAAAGTGAGGAAATGGGATGACTTGACCCCTCATGCTACCATCTAGGTGCAGCTCTGGTGGCCCTGAGGAATTGGCTCTAGCTCCCAAGGAAATAAGTAACCATGTTGAAAGACTGGTCCAAGCCTCTGACTTGAAGTTCAGCACTCCCATTAGAGATCCACTGATTCATTCAGCCAATCAACCTGCCTGTCAGTATTTATTAAACACTTACTATGTTTGGGGTGTGCACAGAAGCACCTTGGTCTGGTGGTCCCAGTGATGGACTGGAGCCAGTGAGAAGGATCCAAGTTTAAACTATGCTTCTGACACTTACTCTCTGCAGGACCCTGTGACAATCATTTAACCTCTAAGTGCCTCAGACAATTAAACTTAGACTTAGCTAATGGAGTCATAAATGGGCTGCGTTTTGTGTTAGTGAAGGAAGCTTATGCACTGGGATTCCCCATGCTGATGCAATCACAGGTCTTTGTTTCATTCTGCATGTTTAGGGTACTTGGTGCTATAGGAACTAAAGAGATAAAATAGAAATAATATCGGCTCTTACATTCCAGGGGGAGACATGAGAGATATCTTCAAATATCTATAATTAGGGCTAGAACATAATGAATGATGAACGATGAGTAGTGTAATGAAGCCAGAATGTAATGAGGGGAACCAAAGAAGACCACTGAGATTGGGAGTTGGAGTGAACTGTCCACTTGGGGGTGGGCTGGGGGGTGGGGATGAGAGAATGCTCTTTGGGCTGGGTCTGACCCAGTGGGTTGGGGCATCTGGGGTAAAGGGTTGCTGATGAGTAGCCATGGAGGTTACCTGGCTGCTATGGCATTGATACAACCAGGGAAACAAATCAGCTTTAGTAAAAGGGAGTGTCTCCATCAGGGGTGGTTCAGGCAGGCAGGGCTGGTCTGTCCCAGGCTGGAGCCTTGGGCTTCTGTCCAAAGCAGTTGGCGAGTCGGGTCTTCTCTGTAGACAGGAGGGTGAGGAGGGCTTTTCTATGTGATCTTGATCTCCACCCTTCCCTCCCCCAAGTAACTAGTACAGGATCCTGAAGAGGATATGCTTACTGAACACTCATTGGGGGTGGGGGGAACTGAGGCTTGATCCTGGATTGTTGAATGGATCAGTGACCAAAGAGTTTCTAAACTCCTGTGAACAATAAAAAGCATGAAGATAGTGGTTATTCTGGCTCTTTCAGCCAGACTTAAGCTACAAAACTGGGACCCATTATGTGGAACAAAAGGTTGGTAAGTCTGAACCTCCAGCTGCTTTTTCCAGACTGGAGATTAGTTTGCATGCCAGGGGATATCCCCTGGTGAATGAGATTGCATTCTGTCCATCTTTGGGAGGAATTTTATTTTCCCCATATGTTTCTGCACTCTTTTTTCCTTATGGATGTGATTTCTCCCTGGCTGAGACCCCGTTTATGCTCAGTGCCGTAGAGATTGATGGCTACAGCCACAGCAGAACATTGAGACAGCTGTATGAAGCGAGAGTTGGCAGCCGCATCTGAACTTTCAGTTGAGACATGGAGGAAGGGAAGGGCATATAGCTCTGGGTACTCCGTCTGTTTCCTTGCTCAGTCCTTTGAATCCCAATGAGGTTGGAATGTGCAGTGATAATGACCAGCAATGAAATATGTTACAATGATTTACGTTTCATACAATTTATGAGGAAATACTTTGGTTCATTGGCAAAACCTTATTAGCTCTTGATTTTACCCACCTTGCCATCTCCTAATATTATCTGGCTAAGAGAACAAATCTTTTTGGGGAGCTGGGTAAGAGGGATGGACTGGGAATCAGGAAACTTGGTTCTAGTCGTATCTCTGCCATAGACATGCTTTGTAATCATGAGCAAATGACTGATTTGCTCCCATGTAGGTGTCCTCTGAAGTCCCTTCCAGCTCTGTGGCATTGATTAAACCCTTTAGGCTTTGCTGCAAATACATATCCCTATGAAACTTCAACATGGAGCAGGACCCTTGGGGAAGCCACAGGCCTTCTGGTCCTACCCCTTCACATTTACAGATGAGGAAACTGAGGCTCATAGAGGTTAAGTGACAGGGAGGAGAGCCCAATTTCTTTAGACTTTCTGTAAGTTGATGGACACCAGGCATTTATATTTATGTAATATTTATATATATATATATAATATATAATATTTATATAATGACGTCTTCTCATTCACATGACTATCATGAGAATTAATTCTAGGCAGCCTGCTTCTCCCTTCTCTCTTCTGGTGCCCTTATCCCACACATCTGGTGTTAGATCTTCTACACAGCAATGATAGGGCTGAAAGAGAGAAGAACTGGTCTCTCTCCAAGCCCTGGGTTTTCAGATAAGCCTGTTGTATTGTGAACTCACCCTGGCTCAGGAACCATGTGGGAAGATTTTCACCCACCTTCTGAAAGCCATAGGGAGCACTCAGAGGATCCCTGTGCAGGCACCAAATGGGGAAGGGCCTGCTCTCCTACCCAAGTCCTCCAAAGACTGCTCCCTTGTTGGTCATCCTTCCATTACATTATAAATTGTGTGACTCTGAGTAGGTTCCTGGAGTCACGTTCCTCATCTGCAAAATAGAGATGCTAATGGGGGTAATGCTCACTCTTTCCTCCTGAAAACACTGAGGGAAAAGACTGTGCAGCCATAAAGTGCTGTGGAAATGCAAATGGCTGGGAAGGTGCTCATGGTCCATCTGTGAATAAGTGTGAAACTTTGATGCTCTTGTGAGGGACACTTGACCACACTTAGCACAGACTTGTCCTGAGCCAGCCCCTGTGGGAGAGAGAGGAAAATGAGAAAGGCAAAAAGTAGAAAGCCTCCCCGCTTACTGTCTGACCTGATGCTTACAGTCTTGTGAGGGTGTTTGGGGAATGAGGAGGGAAACAAGTGGTGGGGAAGGGAGTGAGGCAAGGCCCAAACACCTGGCCTTAGTAGGTACCACATAAATACGTAGAAACCTCCTTCTCCTTGGGAGGAGACTGGTCAAGTAGGGGAAGAGGTTCCCAGGGACCTGTAGCCCATCATCCCTCCTACAGTCACACAAAAGGTCTTAAGCACATGTGTGTGTCATCTGTGCCTTCCTGGATCTTCTGTGTTTTGAATGAAAAGCTCTCATCTCAAAAAAAAAAAGGCAAAACCCAAACTGATTGCTTTTGGGCTGTTTTAGTTCATAGGACAAAGCAGACTTTTCTCCCTGGGGTGCAGGGTGGGGTGGGGGTGGGAGTGTCCAGGGCCTCTACCCCCACAGGCCTATCCCTTGAGGACTCCCCTACAAACACGAGAATCTTAAGAGTTGCTTTCAAGAAAGCTTGTCTCTGGAGTTGCTTTGTGTCCTGTGGGGCCCATTTTCCAGGGCTGATCCTGGTTGCAGACCAGCTGCATTATTCCTATGTTCTGTACATTTTGAGAGAGGCTCAGATGGACACCCGTTGAGGACAGGGCAGGGGCTGCATAGTGTTTGTCTGTGTGTGTTCCAAGCCCTGGACCATGGGATGCTCACACCCCACCACTGACACCAGGTATAACCTCAGGGAATCGCTTGATCCCAGTGGGCCTTGGTGCCCTCATCTTTAAAATGGGACACTGGGATTTGGTGGTCTCCCAGGTGCCTTAGAACTCTAACCTGAAACTTTATATACACTGTAGAAACTTAATAAGTGCTTATTGATTGATTGCTGCATGACTTTCCTTCCAGTTCCCAAACATTCTGCATCTACTTGAACATATACTGACTTTCTTCTAGCCAAGAGTTCTTGATTGGTTTTTGTGTCTTGGGCCTGTTGGGCAGTCTGGTAAAACCTATGGGCTTCTTTTCAAAATTATGTGTTTAAATGTATGAAACAAATGATGTAGCTTACAGAGGATATCAGCCATACTGCAAAATAGTTATCAAAATAATAAAGGAATGTTCATGGAGGTTAAGAACTTGGTATAGTAAATTCACAGAACACAGTGACTATCATGCAAATATTTATCCTGACTTCACATCACCATTACTAACTTTCCTTCTGTGCCTGTGTGTGAACCCTGAGGCTACGACTGGACAGTTTTAAACATCCCCTCCCTCCACACTTTGGAACTGCAGACCCTGGTTACCTCTCCAAGCTTCTTCCATGTGTAGCATTGTGGCACAGGGAGGAAATCCTTCCCTAAGGGCCTCCAGGTTTCCCTTTCTTCCCTTAGCCCTAACAGTACTCCAGTTTCCCCATGAGATTCTCCTTCAGCCAGAGAACCTCTGCCCAAGGGTGCTGGGGACATACTTGCCCTGTGGTCAGCAGCAGGTTATCCCTACAGAAACTGCTCCCTGTTAGTACTGGGCACTGAGAGTGTGCTGCAGTAGAAGGTTCTGGATCCAGTACTAGGGGCCTTGGGTTCAAATTCCAATGCTGCCTCTAGCTACCCATGGGACTTTGAGCAGGATGAGTAAGCAGGCCTCAGTTTCCTTGTGGATGAGGTGACCAGCTCCACATGTGGAATCCTGTGGCTTCCGAGGTCCCTGTCTCTTGGTGTGGAGCCCGGGTTGGAGGAGAATGCACGGGTGGTTTGTGATAAAGGGGCCTTTAAACTCTGCCGTGCCAGCCATCTGCTCTACTCTGCCCACGCCCCTCTCCACCTTCCCCTCCCCTTGATCACTCGTCCCCTTTCTTGCCTTTCCCAGAAATACTTTCTCCTTTTCCAGTGCAATGCCTTGTTCCAAAGCACCAGGTGCAGGAATGGAGACTGACCACCAGGTGGTGCCTGGGACCAGACCTAGGGATGCGGTTGCCAAGGGAACCAGGCCATCCTCCAGTTCCGAGCAGCCACAGGCTGCCTCCCTCCAGGGTAGCTCATCCAGAAGGGCTGGGAGTGGGTGGATGCTGCCAGCTCTAACCTCCTCTTTGTTGTGGGGAAGGGGCTGTTTACAGACCTGTCCCTCATGCACTGCTGGGGTGCTGGAGCAGAGGGAGGGGTGTGAGCTCCTCATCTCTTCATTCACTCTGGACCCTTATCCCCCACCCCCCTGCCAGTGACCTTCCTGGTCTGCTGCCTCCAGAGAGGGGATGAGCAGGAGAGTCATGGCTGGGAGTGGAGAGTGTCCTGTGACTGGAGTCAGGGCAGGGCGCTTGGGTCTAGATCCTGCCTCCACCACTGTCCATATGGCCCTGGAGGATCACTTTCCCTCTCTGTAAAAGGAGTGGGTTGGGCTAGGTGGTCTCTAAGGTCTTTGCAGAGCTAGCATTCTGTGGCCCAACAATAGGCTTTTAAGGTTGAGATTTAGAAGACGGGCTCTGTGTGATGGGGGCAGAGAGGCTACCATGTCCTTGTTGGTGTTGGTACAGAGGATGGAGCACTGGATTTGGAATCGGGAAGACTTGAGTTCAAATCCAGTCTCAGACGCTGACTGTGTGATCTTGGGCAAGTCCCTTCACATTGGTTACAAAATGAGCTGGAGAAAGAAATGGCAAACCACCCCACTGTCTTTCCCAAGAAAAGCCCAGGGACAAGTCCACAGGGTCACAAAGAGCCGGACACAGCTAAAACAACTGTGATTTTATCCATGGAAATGACATAAGGAAGAGGCCACCGTGCCATAGGGATCATGGAGCTGTGTCTGTCACTGTGCTAAGCACTTTATGAATATTCTTTCATCTGATCCTGCAACAAGCCTGGAGGCAGGTGCTGTCAGTAACCCCATTGTACAGGTGAGAAACTGAGTCAGAAAGAGGCTTTCCTTTGGTCATATGACAATGGAAAGTCCTTGCTGGCAGCTCCCAAAGAACTGAGCAGTAAAGTACCCTGGCCTCTGAGTCCTTCTCTGTGCCTTGGGTCCTGGGCCCAGAGTTCTTGAACCTTCAGCTCATGAGTGAAGTGGTTAGAAGTATGAGGTGCCCTGCACTCAGGAGCTTGGACACGCTTTTGCCCATTCACAAGAGGAGCATTTATGGGGTTAAGAACTGGGCCTTCCCAGGAAGCCCTACGTTGAAAGAGGCCCATGGGGCTCCATCTAGGGCTGCCTGGGCCTAGGAGAAGGCTTTGTCCCAGCTCTTCGTGCTTTCTCTCTTCTCTTTTCCACTCAGTGAACTCATCGTCTCCCGTGGGTTCAATTACCACCTCTCTGCCAACGTCCCAGATCAATATGTACAGCCTGCCCTCTCTTGAGCTCCAGCCCTGCATCACTAACCGCCTGTTTGGATATTTCAGTCCGCATGGGCCATAGTCCTTCCAAACTCAATGCATGCAAAAAGAGATTCGTTATCTGCTACTGTTGGGGTAGGGGGAGGAGAGATGGGAAGGGGAAATGAAGCTGATCCACTCCAGGGTTGCTTCCGATGGATCAGAAGTGGGGGGTAACAAAGGCACAGAAAAATCAGGGGGTGATCCCTTCATTGGACAGAAGCCAAAGCAGAGTAGTTGACTTCCTGAAGGCATGCCCTCTGGTTTGCGCTCTTGGGATCCGGGTAAGCTGACATTCATGGACCTTTGCAGAGAAGCTTGTTCTCTGTTTGGCCACGACGATGGTAAATGTCCAGGTCATGGTGACATCGTTGGCCGCTGAAAAATCCCCACCTTTCTGCCCTGGACTTACGTGCTCTCCATTCAGATTTCCTCCAGGGTCACAGCTAAGAAAAATAATGAGAGAGGCCACCACGAGACTGATATTGAAATGGGATCCTATCTGGCTCAGCCTCTTTGGATTGAGTGGTCTGTGCGTCTCATTTCAAGAAAAATTTCATTACTTATTCCCTGACGGTGCCTACCTCGATTTTTCCCATCCCTTCCTAATCAGTCAGTGTTAACCCAGTTTCCCCAAATCAGTGCCTTGAGTTAGAGATGGAAGGAGAGGCCCTGGGCTAAAAGAAGGAAGCAGGGGGTGGGGCCCCTCTTGGACCACAAGTATTTGGCTCCCAGGCCACGATTTGGAGACCACTGGGCTTCTCGAGACAGCCTTTGTATTATTGCATAATCACTCCAACAGATGGCTCATTATCAGGGCTGTCAGGACGCTGGCCTCTCCAGAGCATTCAGTGTTGCAATTTAATCAAGATGTGGAACACATGTTCCCCTGTTCCATCCTTGCTGAAGCCTTCTCTGTCTCCACGCAGGCAAAACTCGTGCCATTTCAGAGCCTGGTCTGTGGCTTGCTTCCTGGACAAAGACTCAGGCAGACGAAGGTCCCTCATGGTCATTTCCTTCTTGAGGCACAGAGGGACTACAGGGCTGCCATCTGTGCCCAAAGCAGGGAACCTTTACTCAGCAACTTGGAGGAGTGGCTCCCTCACACCTTGGCCGGAGCATTTTAGTTATAAAAATAACTGACGTTTCTATGGAGCTTTAAAACTGGAAAATGCTTCATATGCAGTCTTTCACATGAGTGACGCTCAGCAGTCCTGTGAGGCAGCTAGCTAGGAGAGGTGTTATTGTCCCTGGTTTTTACAGATGAGGAAATTGAGGCTCTGACATTAAGTGACTTGCCCAAAGCCACACAACTGGAAAGCACCAGGGATAGGAGTTGGGTGAGTTTTCTTGACTCTCAAGGCCACTGGGCTATGCTAGTTCTCATCTTACATATACCCTTGCGACAGAGGCTCTCACAAGGACCCATCACATTTTGGGGAGATTTTCCCCATTTTTTGACTTGTTGACTCTTAGATCTTTAAGATTTGAGAATTTTTCTAGAGGATGCCATCTCATGGACTCTTACTCACTTCCTTTGTGGACACACAGTTTGCAAAAAAAGAATAAGTTGTGAGTTTTAATGGCCAGTTTAACAGAGGTTCTTATCAGAGTCCAGGATCCTAAAATGTGAGTTCAGGGGAGTCACCTAGTCCAACATTCTCATTTTACAGATGAGGAAACCAAAGCTTAGGCAGAGGTGGAATTACTTATCCAATGAGGAAACTGAAGCCGAGGAGAAGTTAAGGGGCTTGTTGAAGATCCCGTGGACTAGGAATGGCAAGGCTGAGAGTGGAAGCCAGGTGCTCTCCCCTGCTCTGGATCCTTCCCAATCAGCGCCCTTGCCCATGGAGTCCATCAGTTACTTAGAGTCATGGACAAGGAGAGGCTTTCCCACAGAGCACCCAAGGCTCCCACCGGTGGAGCGCAGTATTTTCTCTTTCTGCAGCATCTTCTTAGCCACATGGGCTGCGACACACAGATGATGCCCGGACAGATTAGGCGTTTGGCAGGTTAAGCACCTGTCACCTGAAGGTCCGAGATATAAAGATGCAAATAAAATCCTGACCCTACCTTCAAGGGGCTGACATCTGAAGGATTCCTCTGTGATCATTAAGCACCTTTTCTGTGTCCGGCCCTGGAGATACATAGACAAACTGAAATAGTACCTGTCCTTCCAGTCTAGTGGAGGGAGACGTCTACACAATGCAGGTCTGTTCAGAATATAGAGAAAAGAGATGAATGGTGATGTGGGGAAGAGCACTATGCACTTGCATGTTGTGGCTCCAAATAATTCCTTCCTCTCATGGTTTCCTTCCTCCGGAGCTCCTTAGTTTATCAGTGCCATTTACAAAAGTGGGTGTTTCTCCCCTGTTCCTCATCTCATAGCACTGAGGTGCCTTCTGCCTCTTTCTGTTTCTGCATCCTCCTGTCTTCCATATCCTTGCCAAAACAATCCTTTACCATGCTGGTGGGATCCCACTGCATCCTGGCTCCTCTGTCATTCCTCCCCCATCTTCCACCTCTTCCTCCCCATTGGCTGCTTCCCTACTGTACTGCCTACAAACATGTCCATGTCTCCCCCATTCTCAGAATCCATCCCCATTAACTCCTCCTTTGTATTTCTCTACCCCTGTGTTGCTAAACGCTTTGAGGCCATCTGCTACAGGTTCTCCTCTTCCTTTCCTCTCACTGTTTTTAGCTTTTTTCAATCTGGCTTTGGACCCCATCGTTCAGCCAGATGTGTTCTGTCCAAGGTTACTAATGCTCACTTAATTACCACATCTGATGATTTTTTCCCAATCTTCCTTGTTCTTGACCTCTGTGCAGTCTTTGACACTTGTCTCTTGTTCCTCTTCTGTCTAGTTTTAGGATGCAGTTCTCCCCTGGTTCTCTGCTTTAGCAGCCTGGAGACTCCTTGGATTGCTGCCAGATCTTCATTGAGGTCATGCCTGCTAACTTCATATGTCCCCTTTGGGGATTCCTCTTCTCCTTCCATCCTACCTCATCGAGTGATCTCCTCAGCTTCCATGGTTCCAGGGATCATCTCGAAGACAATGACTTTCCAATCTTGCTGAGCTCTCATCTCTCTCCCCACCCCCAACTGTCCATTAGACATCTTGAATAGGGAAGCCTCATAGACATTAAACCCAACATGTCCAAAATGGAATCCTTTCCCCTAAACTCTCTTCTTTTCCTGTCTTCCCTATTGCTGTCAAGGGCAATATCACCTTCCCAGTCACCCAGGCTTGCAACCTAGGTGTGTCATCCTGATCTCACTGTCCATCATTTGTCAAGTCCTGTCATCCCTCCCTTTGGAAGAGCATTCTCTCATGCCTGGATTATTGCACTCATCCACAAGTTGGTCTCCTGGCCTCATCTCTTGTCAAATTGATCTTAAAATAGAAACCTCCCCCCTCCCCCATTCAGTTCACCCCCAGAAACAAATACAAAATCCTGTTTGGTTTTAAAGCCCTCTACCACTTGGCTCCTTCTTCTCTTTCTGGTCTTCTTACCATTCACGTCCTTCCACGTACTGCTTCATCCAGTGACAGCAGCCTCCTGGCTGTTCCCAACACATGAGCCTCCATCTCCTGACTCCAAGCTTTCCCCTGGCTGTACCCCACACCTGCAACACTCTCCTTCCTCCTCACTGTCTCTTAGATTTCCTGGTGCCCTCAAGTCTCAGTCAGGTTGAGTCTTCTTCAAGAAGTCTTTCTCAGACCTCCTTGATCTTGTCATCTGTCACTGGGGACCATCCCTCATTTCTCCTGTCTGTGCCTTGTTTGTGTTCAGTGGCTGCCAGCAGACTGGGAGCTCCTTGGGAGCAAAGCCTGTCTCTTGCCTTTGTATCCACAGCATTTACAGAAGTGCCTGACCCCTAGGAGGCACCTCATAAAACTCTAAAGGTGTGGTTTGAATAAGATGCAAGTACAGCAGCACCCTTACCTGCTTAGGACAGTGGCCCAACAGTCTCCCCCACAGGTCTCTCAGTCCCCAGTGTTTGTGGTTTGCTTGCTTTGTTTTTGTCTTTGGCTAAAGCATGAACGTCCACTAGTGGCCAAGGTTTGCTCCTTCTTGGAATATTTTGAAGTGGTCCTTCAACACATTTAGCTGTGGTCTGTGGGATGAAAGGTTCTCTCTAAATATGTAGGTAAAGTGTTATTAATCATGCCAAATGACTGCTCAGGCTAGCCTCCATCTCTAGCTTCCTCCTGGCCTTCTTTCTAAACTCAGGGTAACCTAGTCACGTTCCTCTCCTTTCCAGGGAAGTTCCTTCAGTGTGTCCGCTATCAGCCAAGTTCACAGAGCAGCTCTCTCAGAATTAGGAATCTGTGGCTGGAGATAGAACAGGATTTGTCCCTTTGCCCTGTCATGAGCTAATAGCCTAAGGAAATGCTGCACAAATGGTATGACATTCTTCAGATAAGGCATTTATGTGGAAATTAGTCCGCTTGGGCTGCTGGCTCCCCCAGCTTCACAAGAGATATGGGGAGGTATATCCTGGTCCTTATGCTTACCTGTTTAGCAATGAGAATACAGAGACTCTTCCTGGCTGACAGCACAATTCATTCTTTGTTAGCATCATTGAAATGGGAGGTTGGCGATGTCATTTCTCTGGATTTTGTTCCTCAGGCGTAGACTAGAGGGTGAAAGACACCGGCCTTGGGGTGTCTGAGGGACGCCTTATCTACTTGCATTGAGAACCACTGCCTTCTATTTTGACAGCCTTCTGAGGGAGCTCCAAAAAGAACCCTAACCCTAAATGGTGGTGATGATGCCTCATTAAACTGAAAAGGAAAAGAGAGAGAGAGGGAGAGGGGGAGGGAGGGAGGGAGAAGGAAAGAGGGAGGGAGGGAGGGATGGAGAGAGAGTTTAGTTTGTCTTTCATGAGCAGTGGTAGTGGCTGACAATTAGACCCTACTTGCTCATATGACTCATGTGATCGAAAACTTCACCTTTCTAAAGCTGCCTCAGAGCATCTCCTCTTTCTAAGTGGGCCTTCTTCAAAATGGACCCAGGGCCAACCAGGCCCTGACAAAGCAGATAAAGCTGGCTCTTTCAATCCCTCCCCTTCCCTGCAATTTTCACCAGCACATTTCTGGTATAAGAGATCTGTTTGGAAATCTGGGTTAATGAAACCTGCTGAAGAAGATAGGGCAGGAAATGCCAAGAACTGGCATCTTAAGAGTCAGTCGGGTTACTCCATGAAGAAGCATTAGACCTTGAATCTGGCCTCAGTCACTTACCAGCTGCGTGACCCTGGGCAAATCACTTAACTTCTCTTAACCTCTGTTTCTTGGTCTGTAAAATGGAAATCATCATAAAAACCATCTTACAAATGTGTCGTAAGGTTCAAAGGAGAGAACATATGTGGTGCAAATCTTAAC
>CM053770.1:694819890-694866579 GCA_028658325.1 Potorous gilbertii
TGCAGTAGTACCAGTAGTAGTAGCAGTAGTACCAGTAGTAGTAGCAGTAGTACCAGTAGTAGTAGTTGCAGTAGTAGCAGTAGTAGTAGCAGTAGTACCAGTAGTAGTAGCAGTAGTACCAGTAGTAGTAGTTGCAGTAGTAGCAGTAGTAGCAGTAGTACCAGTAGTAGTAGCAGTAGTACCAGTAGTAGTAGTTGCAGCAGTAGCAGTAGTAGTAGCAGGAACAGTGGTAGCAGACTTCTCTGTCCTGGAGCCAAGAGCCTTACACTATGAAGGCCCTGAGTCATCCGTGCCTGGAGGACCCAGAGGCAAAGGTGGCCTTCAAAGCTCCAACTCTCTGTTGAGTGACGGACCCCCTCACAGCCAGGAAGGGTCTCCTTCCTCCCTCCTGCCTCCTGACTTCTTCCTGGGCCTCCTTCAAGATTGGCCTGAAACTCTCCCTTCTCTGGGGCCTTTCCTAGTCTCCTCAGTAGCTAGGAGTCTTCCTTGGATATGACCCATGACTTACCACACATAAATGTTTTCTGATATCACACACATGCACATGCACACATGTATACAGTGGCTGCAAATACACCAGTGTGGGTGGGATGTCAGGGGTTTGTTTTTGACTTCCTGGAGGCACGCAATGCCTCACTAGCACCGTCTGATCTGAGCCAGACTACGAGTTGCAGCAGGAACTTTAACCCTCCATCTTATGAATCAGAGGCTCAGAGAGATGTCATGCCTTTTCTATGATGACATGGACAGGATCCGAGGCAGGATTCAAACCTGGCTCTTTCTAATTCAAGGATCCATGTTCTTTCTGCTATAATGTGTTCATAAACCAAACTGGGAAGGAGAATTCCCACTCCTAGTGCAAACAGGTGAAAGGTTTTTTTAGCTGGACAGTAAGGAGGTAACCCTTCCTGCCTGAGCGTAGGGAGCATGTCTTCGGATGCCAGTGCAAGACTGTTGCTGGAACAACCATGGTGCCAGCAAGAGGAGTGCTAGGGAAGAGCAGGGTGAGGAAGGAGCTGGCACCTGGGTATTGAAGGCCAGTAGATTCGAAGCTCATGCCCTCCTGGATTGTGTTCATCCTTGGTTGCCAAAGACAGTGCCATCAGAGAAATGATGACATGACTTGCACTTGACTTTGTTTGCAGTGAGGGAGGGCTGTGCAGGTCTCCAGCCTCACTTCTTCTCCTGAGCCATCTGAATCTAGTGACCAGATATTCATCAGGATGACTGGAGATGGCCCAGGATGCCCTGGGAGACCTTGGGCCCTTTTTGCAGGTACTCACTTAGGGTGAGGGATGCCCATTCATTGAGCAGGCCTGTTTAAGAAGTTCAGCTGTAAGAAAGATCACAGTCAGAGTCATATAGATAGATACATACAGAGATAAATATATGTAGATATTAGAACTTGTTATTTCTCAGCATAGGAGCCACAGGCCAGCAGTTCGGTCCCCTCAGCATGACAGTTAATATATCTCAAGAATTTTCCTCAGGTTATCTTCTCCAGACTTCTTAAAGGTGATAATTAAACTCTTAGTTTTCTGACAGACTCCTTATGAAATGCTGGCTAAACTGTCAGCCCCCTCAAGATTTTACAGTAACAATAGCCACATTCTCTGTGGGCTGAGTTGGGGTTGCTGAAAAACACCAGTCACTCCCCAGACTTGTCCTCCATCCTCAGTTCTGATCTGTCATTGTTCCTGGACGGGGCAGGTCAATCTGCTCCTCTTTGGCCCTACTCTCCATTCTTACCACTTCTGGATCACAGTGCCTCTTCTTGGCCATCCTTTTCATAGGTGTGTTCTCTTTCTCATTGGAATACCAGGTCCATAAAGGCAAGAATAGTCTTTTCTTTTGTATTTATATACCAGTGCTTAGAACTGTAAAAATGCTTTTTTACATCTATTAATTTTTGCATATATGCCCAATCCAATTCAGGCAATCTGAATCAAAGTCTTGATCGCCTCTCCTTAGTTACACCTCTAGCCATAGGCCTTGAGCTTTGAAAAACGTTCTCTTTAATTGCTGACTTCTTTCTGCCTCCTACAAAGCACCATAAAGAGCTATCTTTGCTAGTTGATGAGAAATAGTGACACTGTACCTTTTTCCAAAGGGATGGATGAGTTTCCTCTGAAGGAAGAGTTTTACCTTAACTCCTCTGGTTATTAGTTCAGCCTGGGAGATAAAAATCCCCTGAAAGCCCTTCTTGTGCAACTGTAGTTCTCACCCTTCCTGCCCAAATCGATTTTGTCACCTCTTGCTGATGTCAGGGAAAGGCAAACATGTGTTTCTTTCTGGCTTTAATAAGACTGTGAATCCAAGACCACAAACTACCCGCTCAAGAGTCAGGAGATGGGACCCTTCCCTGGCTGCCCTCCCTTGTCTCCCTTACACCCAGGACTCTTTCCCACCCTGGATTCAAGCCTATGAGGTTGTCAGGGCTGATGGAGCTTTGAGGAAAAGCTTCCAGGTCCCAGCCATGGTGGTGGGGAGGGGGCGATAGGGATCTCTGCCTGTCTTCAGTACATACAATGTGGATGTTGTCAGGAATGAGGGAAAGGGTGGTGGGGAGTGCTGCTGCTGCTTCTGCTGTTGGGTCACAGGGGATTGAATACCTGTATTTGGTTGTCCTGCTGTGACCCACTTCATGGTGCTTCTGTTGGCCTCATGAAGTCCCATCCATCCACAAGGTCCTTAACCCTGTGATTAGTGTCTGTCAGGGAGGTCAGTTTGGTTTATTGGTTTGTTTCTCCCCAGTTGTGCTGAATGTTTCTCATACTTGAGACTTTGAGTCATTGAAGACCCATATCCTTCATATCAATGGTGCTGTTTGGTTAAAAGCAATAGTTTGTCTGTAAAGAAAGGCCAGACCAACCAGGAACTCACAACCTGGCCATCCCATTTAGTTCAATAGTAGTGATGGGTGACCCTCCAGAAAATCAGATAGACTCGACAGAGGTTTACTATGCACAGACTAGGTGTATCACTAGGAGACACGGCATGATCTGGTGGAGAAAGGGCCAGTCCTGGAGTTCAAATTCTGCCTTTGATGGATGGTATGCCAGCTGGGTGACTATGGGCAAATGCTTAGCTTCTCAATGCCCCTAGGCACATCTCTAAGACTACCAGTGACAGACTAATTGCTGATTTAGTTGCTGAACTCTAGATTTCAAATTGGAAAGTGTCTCTAGGGCCAAATAGCTCAATTCTCTCATTTTACAGATGAGGAAACTGAGGTCCATGGAAGTTAAGTGACGTGGCCAGTTCCTCAGCCAGAGTTAATTAGCTTGTATCTAGAGTTATTTATTAGGATGGTATAGTAAGAACCAGTTAGTCCAAAAAAATCACTCCAAAATATGGAAGTCAGTCAACATTTACAAAGCCAGGCAAAGCCAAGCCAAAAGAAAAAGGTCAAAGACATTCCCTGCCCTCCAGAAGCTCACTCTATGTACCTATGACCCATATACAGGATAAAGAGGAAAGAAGGTGCTTGAATTAAGAGGAACTGAGAAAGGCTTCCAGTGGAGGACCATTCCTTCCCACAAGTACATAGAGAATCCTAGGGAAATGGCCTCCTTTGGATCCACTCTTACCTTCTGCTCTGCTTATGACCTGAAATGCTTCCCTCCTTCTTATTATATATTTAAGTTTATATTTATTTTTCTTTTCTTGCTGTGTATTTAAGGTTCAGTAAAAAATAAAAATAAATAAAATATAAAAAAGAAAAAGATATTACAAGTAAGAATACACAACAATGAAAAAGAAAAGGCCTCCGTTGAGAAAGTGAATCAACCCAAAGGGCAGCAGCAACGAGAGTAATGGTCTAGAGTAAAGACCTGGGTTCAAATCTGGCTTCAGACAGCTCCTAGCTAGTGATACGGGGTACAAGACTGAACCTTTGGTTGCCTCAGTTTCCTCGGCAATAAAATGGGGATAAAGATAGCACTTGCCCCATAGGGTTGGCATGAGGACCCTATGAGATGATCTTTGTAAGGAAGCCCGTAGCACAATGCTGATACACAGTAGGGGCTATGTAAGTGTTTACTCCTTTTCTGGCTTTCTCTACTCCATCGTCCGGCCCAGGGAAAATGGATTTGTCTTTTCAAAGTGATGCAGGGCTTGCTTCTAGAAGCTGGGACTGGATGGTTCCTGCTGAGAATCTCCTGCCACAGCCACGGGTCCAGAAAGGTGGGTGGAATTGTTTAGCCAATCCCAGTACCTTTCACCATCTTGTTTCATCAGTGAGTCTAAGCAAGGCACTCCCTTTCCTGATTAACTGAGTTGTTAACAGCTAATTTATGCTTCTGATTGTTTGGGTGTGTAACTCAAAGAGACCTTCTCATCTGCTCATGGCACCAGGGCACCAGTCGTCTTATTAGGACCGATGTTAGTTATGTTAACTGAGTAGAGGGGAGGCAACGTAAGGAAATGCCTCCAGTGTCCCTAGTGCTCCTTCTGCCAAGGACAACACCGGGAAGCATGGACTCATGTCTGAAGTCCTGCAATGAGGTGCTTCCTGCCTCCTGGGACAACGGTTCTGGTTTTCTGTAGCTCTGATGGACAAGAAGACTTTTCTTTACATCACAGGCTCCTTTTCTGGATCCTGGATCTCTCCTCCAGGTCCAAGAGGACTGGGTCTTCCACTGTCCACGTGGCAGCCTTTGGGATGTTGGAGGGATCTTATCTTCCCCATTCTGTAATTATACGGGTGATTTTGAGACTGAGGGCTAGATATCCTCCTCCCCCCTGTTCAGTTGTATCCTTTCTGTTCTATCCCACCTCCTCAGTCTGTCCAGATTCCTTTGGATCCCATGTCGGCTCTTCAGCACTGGAGAAGGGCCGTCTGTCCGACTTCCTCTCAGTCACCTGTGCATCGACCTGGAAGTTTCAGTCCTGGTGCCTGTCCCTGCCCCTCTAGAGATACTGGCCAAGTGTCCTGTTGACATTCTCCTCACGTTTCTATTTCCCATGAATCAGCTCTCCCCATTTCCTCTTCCCTCATCTTCTACCTTTCGTAGATGCTGAATGCAAGGTCATGCTTGGGAAGGTTTCCTCTCAGAACACTGTGATAAGCCCGTCCCAAGGTCATTGGACTGCTCTGGCCTCCACACACTGAAAACTCCCCTCAATTTAAAAAACAAGCAGCTGTGACCATCCCCTGCCGACCCCTGTGCACCCCCCTCCCCGGATACAGAAGAGCCTTAGGCTGTATCACTGAACAGTAGTACTCCAACTGATAGGCAAAGATGAGGCTGTCAACCAACACCTAGGAGCTGAACCACTCCTGGAAGGCCCTGGTGTGTGTGTGTGTGTGTGTGTGTGTGTGTGTATGTGCGCGTGCGCATGCGTATGTGTGCGTGTGCATGTGTGTGCACGTGTGTGTAAGTGTGTATGTGTCTGTGTGTGTCTCTGTGTGTGCGTGTGTGTGTAAGTGTGTGTATGTGTCTGTGTGTGTGTCTGTGTGTGCTCATGTGTCTGTGTGTGTGTGTGTGTGTGTGTGGTCTTGAATTTGTTCCCAGTGCCCTAAATGCGGCCTGACACCTGGGAGGAGCTTGCTCTATTAAGGTGATAAGCATCCTGCGCTGATTGTACAAAGTTCACTGATAGCATCATTAGAGCCGTCCTCTCAGTGCTGGCAGTGCACCACAGGGACCTCATGATAGCTACCACTTCTTAGCCCTTTTCTGGTTTGCAAAGCACTTGACCTGCACTATCTGATCCTCATAACAAACCGGAGATCAAGGGCAATGATCATCCTCATCTTACAGATGGAGAAAGTGAAGCAGAGAGAGATCAGAAGACTCACTGATGGCCACACCCATAATGAGTGAGTGGCTGAAACAGTATTCGAATTCAGACCGTTCTGACTTTTAATCCAGTCCTGTATCTGCTGCACCACCTACCTGCCTCCTAGATACCTATCTGCTCTGTTATACAGGCTGCCCATCTCCATCCTATCTGTGTAGATGTCATAAGAGGCGTGTGACCTTGGACAAATGTCGAACTTCTCTCTTTTCTCATCTGTAAAGTGGGGAGAATAGTAATAGTGCTTCCTTCATGGGGTGTTGTGAAGAGCACACATGCTGACATCTGTAAAGAGCTATATAAACTTTAAAGAGCTATGTAATTTATCCATCCATCCATCCATCTGTCCATCCATCCATCTTCTTCTTCCACCTTCCATCCTCCTGCCAAAAAAAGAAAAAGGGTAAATCTGGAATGATTTGTTTTTAATGCCCTATTGTCCAATAGTATTCACTAATGGCCTTTTTAGAATAGGGACCAGGTTTTATTGTGAAAGGAGCTCCCAGGGCACAGCCTCCTGTCCTACCGTCAGTTGGCAACTTTTCTGCAACTTAGAATCTTGAAAAGTTGCCTGCAACCCTAAAAGGTTAGGCGACTTGCTCAGGGTCACACAGTCTGGGTGGGTCAGAGGAAGAATCTGAACCCGGATCATCCTGGCTCTGAGGCCAGTTCTATTTCATTATATCATGCTGCCTCTTGACTTTTTAAATGCTCAAAAGCTGTCATTTTAATCATCTCTTCTAGAATTTTACTAGCTTCCCTGTCTATGGTTTGGGCACAATTGTCCCTGTTTTCATGAAGGGAGGAAAGATGAATACTTTAAACTCCCTGAATTTCCCCTGTGATGACCTCCCCCATCCACCAAGAACATCAGTTTGTGAAGGACACCAACAATCCAAGTAAATTGGGAAGAATATGGTTGATCTGGGCTAACTTTCTGGGGCCCATGGAAGACAGCTAGAGCTCTTAGCAGCTCCTCTCTTAGCTTGAGCTTGAACTCCCTGTTTGCCATTTTTGTCCTGTTCTTTCCAATCTCAGGATCATTCTTCTTGACAATTACAACTGAAGCAAGCCCAGAGTCGTGCAGTTTTTCCTTCTCTCTATTATTTGTTGTCATGAATAGCTGTTTAAGTGTTAATTGATCAATGGCTTCATTATCGAAAGGTCTAGGTGGAGGGAAAGGCTTTCTTGTCCCCATAGATTAAGTCCTGGACCTTTCTTCATCTTCTTCTTGCTCCCAACAATTAAGTCCTAAGAGTTAAAATGCTCTTTTAAGTTTGGTTGTAGGATTTACAATAAGATGAGTAATGTGCATGTATGTAGCACTCCCTTGGTCTCCCCAACCACAGTGAGAGTCATACAGTACAGGCATTATATGAACATGGTGAGGTTCAGATGAGGGGTGCTTATCCAGAGTTTGATCTTAACATGTTTCTTTTATGACCACTCCATGCTCCTTTGTGTGTATCCTTTACTTCCCTGTACACCCTTTAAAATGAAGTCATTGATCAGTCAATGAATCCATAAGCAAGCACTCCTACAATGTGCCAGGAGTCATGCTAAGTGTTGGCGATAAAAGGAAGGTAAGAAAAGTCGCTGACCTGAAATGGGAGACAGAAGACCCAAGATGGTGGCAGAGGCCGTAGCAGAGCTCAGTGTCCCTTGCTCTAGGCCCTCTCCTCTTTCATTTGAATCCACCCTCAACCACTCTTCTCCAATTTGATCCTCAAGAGCTTCCCAGCTGTCCCTTGGGAATCCACATCCCTTTTTGTGTCCAGTCTCTCTTGGAAACCTCTTCTGAGTTTGGACTAGATGTCAAGCTGTGCTTGGAGTTCTCCCTTGTCCAGGCCATTGGCTCCAAAGAGGTCTGCTCTTGTGGCTCCCTTGGGGTGGTTTTTAGTTTATTTTTGTTTTGCTGACAAATTCTTGACCAAGATCAAGACCAGAGCAGGGGCTCTGAAAGAGGAAAGGATGAAAGGGTTCCAGCGTGCTCCAGGCTGCCTGTGTTTCAGCTGACGTGCTGCTTCCGAACTTGTGGAGAGTGAACATCTCGCACCACAATCTCATTCTGCCAGCTTGGGGACCTGTGTCAGGAGCTCAGCATACACTTGGGGGCCTGTATTGTACTCCCACCACCACATCCTTTCTACTTCTCTTTCCTTTGTCCCTTATTCAAATGCCCTCCTGCATCCTTCAGCATCAACATGGCAGGGCTGGAGTAAGGAGTTCAAATCTGCCCTCAGACATGTGTGTGACCCTGGGCAAGTCACTTCACCATGATCTGCCTCAGTTTCTTCAACTGTAAAATGGGGATAAAATGGGGAACACCTACGTCCCAGAGTTGAGGGAGCATCAAATGAGATAATATGTGTAAAGTTCTTAGCACACTGCCTGGTGTATAGCAGGCACTTAATAAAGCTTGTTTCCTTCCCAGATCGGATTTGTAGATTCCTATTCGGGTAAATATAACCTTATTGTACCAAGCTCACTCACCTCCCCTTCTACTTGTTCTGTTTTTCTTGAACAAATCAGTCAAGTCAGCAAGAATGTATTTAGGACCTACTATGTACAGTAATAATATGTTTAGGACCTACTCTGTACCAGCACTGTGCTAACAGGGAAAGGCCCAGACAGCCTCTATTGCCAAGGGACTTCCAGTCCAATGGGGTAGCCAGCCTGAAAGGCCTCTGCCAAACAAGCCTCTCCTCTGGCTGCACTGCCGCCATCTCAGAGGGAAGGCCCTCAAGAGGCTCTTTGTGTCTGTAGCTGGTCATCAATCACACCGACAAGCCTCTATGACGTCTGTGTGATCATATTCACTCCTTTCCACATATTATTTCACAGGTTTATTCCTGTACCTGGCATTTGTATAGGGCCTCCAGGAGGCTGAAGCCCTGAATGAGCAGAGGCAGGGAACTCAAGCTAAGGTTTTTTTTTTTTAAAGGGTCTTAAAACCCTATTAGGGAAAACATCCATCTTCACAATCCTGCTTGGGGCTCTTGAAGGCTGGCCTAGTGGAGTGAAAGCTCTGACAGATTACATGCTGAAAAGTTTTGAGGACAACCCCAGAAGCAGAGCACCACTGTCTGTGTCCTAAGAGGGGCTTAGCCCCATGGCCCTGGCTGAGGCACAGTGGACAAAGGGCCCAACGTGGTCCCGACCTCGCCCCTCAGGCAGCACATCTAGTACCTCTTGGCCTGTTTCTTCAGTGATGAAATGGGAATAATTAGCAGCTGCCTCACCAGACTGTCATGGGAATCAAAAGAGAGAATATATTTTTTTCAAACCTTTGAGCACTTGTAAAATGTCTGTTCTTAGCGTTTGGCCGTTACGATTGTGGCTCTTTGCCTGTTCTGTAGCAATTGAAGCAGTGCTCAAGTAGGGGCAGACGGCTCTGAGAGTCCCATGTTTCTGGGTCACCCACTAATGTTAACTTCTGTGATACTTGCGATACTTGAGATCCTTGCCTGGTGAGTGGGAACTCTGGCAGAGGAATTACAGAATGAAATCCTGAGAATGTTGACGTTTTCGGTATCCATTGGCTAACACCATGGCGTAACTTGACGACGTCACTATAATAGAGACCACAAAGAGCCATGTGGGAAGACTCGCATTTTGGGGCAAGGGGGTGCGATGCGATAAGCATGATGGACCAGCACCATGTGTCAGGACCTCCCAGACCCACAGGTGCTGCTTCCAGCTCAGCCCAAAGTCATCATCTAGGGCAGCAACTTCTGCAAAGCGGTGGCCAGTGGTCCCCATCTTTTCCTATACACAGGGAAGAGAAGGCAAGACAGTCTGGACCCTGAAGGAGTGAGGCAGGCAGCCAAACCTGCCTCTGCTTTGGTGACTGATCATCTGATGGGGACAGCCCAGGACCCTGAGCGACGAGCCAGGAAGAGCAAAGCTTCCATCTAAGTGCCCTCAGTCATAAACCTGCGAAGCAGTCCCCACCGGGGCACAGCCTGAGGATGGACTGCTTCCACAGGTGCTGCAGTCACAGTTTGTGAAGACACAGATGAGAAACTTCTTGTCACCAAAACCCTGGGCACTTTCAAGTGGTTCAACATCAGATACTAGACTTGACTGATGACATTAATAACATTAAAGAAGAGGCATGACCTGCTTTGCAGCCTAATTCTAAATCCCCTAAGCACCATGGGACTTTGCCCTGACTTGTAGCTGAAACCTTCCCCGGCTGTCTTCTCCTCCACTGGAATGGGAGCTCTTGGAGATCAAGGATTGTCTGACATTTCTGTTTGTGTTGCTGATGATGAGCACAGTGCTTTGTGCGCAGTAAATGCTTAATTAATGCTCATTCTTCTTTCAGTTAGTCTATAGGGAAGGACCTGAGTCGATGTGTTCAGATCCTACGTGAAGAACAGAGGGACACCAAGAGAACACTGAGGGAAAGAATACCAAGGAGAGAGGGGTCAACATGTGAGATCCCACAGAAAGGTTAAGGAAGACCAAGAAAAGTCGGCAGATGTGGCACTTGGGAGATCCTTGATACCTTTAGGGAGGGAGAGTTCCCGGGACTGTAAGGTTAGAAGATAAATGGCAAGAGGTGGAGAAATGAGAGGAGAGGAAGTTGGCAGGGAAGGCCTCAGTTAGGGGTACCCTCTTCAAGAAGTTTTGCTGAGAAATGTTCACTGTGCTTAAATGTGCCAAGGGATGGGCTACATGCTAGAGATCCAGGGAAAGACAAGAACAATGCCCCAAGATTCTTATGGGGGAGACCACATATAAAAATTCATGATCTAAAGTTACAACTAGAATCAATGGAAGGAAACTTTGGAGTGGAATGCTCCAGCAACTGGGGGACAAGGACTTGTCTCCTGCACAAAGGGACATCTCAGTTGAATCTTACAGGAAACCAGGGCTTCTAAGAGAGGGAGAGATGGGAGATTGCCTCTGGTGTGTAAAGATTAGACCAGATTGGCAGGTTGTAGACTCTCCCTATGGGCTGATGCCATGATGTTGTTCCAGGCAAGTCCCTTATAGCTGAGATTTAATATTGGAGTAAAATATACTCCCAGGTCCTTCAACTCGGCCATAGCAGGGGCATGATCTTCAGCAGTGACACACCAAATACAGCAGGAGTTGATTCACCTGAGCTCAGCTCTCCTGCCTGAGTTGCCCTTCATGATCTGCTGGCCAAGCCTCAGAGCTTGGAAGTCCTTGTGGTGGTTTGTGCTCAGGCCCTCAGGACACAATGCCAACAGCTCGAACCTTGGCTCTGCTCCTGAGCTGATCAAATCTCAAAGACCCTTTCAGTACCTTGTAAGAAAAAACCAGTCCATCTTTCTTGGGGTTAGGGTATGACTGACTACAGTAGCTTGTTGACTTAGAAAATCATAGGGAAAGAGAAAACTAATTTTAAAAATATATAGCTTTAGCAAAATGTGAGCTATAAACCCAACCCACAAGAATCAGGAGCATTTCTCCATGGCTATAACTGAGTTCAGGAGACAGTAATGGGAAGACTTGTCCTGTTCAAAATGATAATAAAGTGTATGACACGTCTGGGAATCTATCCACCAGAGCAAGGCCAATATTTGTACAGATATTTGGATGAAATGCTGGTTAAAGAAGTGAAGAACAACAGAAATCCCCGAGGGCATTTCCACTGCTTGGGGCTGGGGACCAAGGGAGCAAAAAACGAAAATATGCTTGAGTTCTTATCTAGATTAAGGGTTACATGAAACAAGCACCAAAGGGATACTTCATAGCTCTAGACAAAATAACAACAAAATTCATTTGGAGGAACAAAAGATCTAAAGTCCCAAGGGAAATAATGTAAAAAGATGTCGAACTCTGTTGTAAAACAGCCATCCAACCATTTGGTGTTGATTTAAAAAAACAAAACTAGATCGATGGAACAGACTAGATAAGGAAGAGTCAGAAATAATAAAATTCAACAGCCCAGTTTCCAACAGATCCTGTGAGATTTTAAAAGGGAAAATGTCCAAGACCTTCACAAAAGCGAAGAGTGGAACTTACAAATGACTGTGAGTTTAGCTTCAGTTCTGGCCAGACTCCAGAACGTGTCATGATGACCTGGTTCTAAACATGCGGTCCTGATCTCAGATGGCTGGCCTGGCCTCATTAATGAAGGGTCATGCTAGGTTGCCTTTGTTTCCTCTTGAAGATGGACCAGAGGAAGACTATAGGGCAGAGGGTTCCAGATTCAGAGCTGGAAAGGGTTCATGGCTTATCTGGTCCAGCCTTCTCATTTTGCACAGGAGGATACTGAGGCATGAAGAGATCAAAGGACTTTGCCCAGGATCACACAGCTAAGAAGAAGCCTACCCCAGGTTTTTCTGCCTCCAAGTCCTGTGCTCTTTTAGCTGTCCCAGACTGCCTCAACATGTAAATATTGTTTACCTAGATTTTTGTGGCATAATGGGGGCAGGCAGAGAGAGAAAGAGAAGGAGGAGGAGGAGGGGGAGAAGGATAGGAGGAAGAAGGAGAAGAAGATGATGAAGAAGAAGAAGGGGAAGAAGATGAAGAAGGAGGAGGAGGAGGAGGAAGAAAAAATGGAAGGATGTAGAGAGAGAGAAAGGAGAGGCGTTACCACTTTTGCTAACGCAGGCACTGTAGAAAATCATGGCAGATTCAGCATCATTTATTTCTTTGTTCAGAATTAACCCCCAAGATATCACATGTGCTCAGTAGTGGGGATCCCTTTGAGTAGGTCAGCTACTTGCCATGGTGGCATCATTGGACTTAACCCAATTGAAATGAAAATGATAAATTCATTTTGATGAAAGCCTCCATTTTGGAAAATGGTCTTCCTGAAGCACCAAGTGGAATTGAGGGCCGTTCAAGAGGGCTTTCCAGAATGGTAGCTAGGGAAAAGTGAGGAAGACTGATACAGGATGATGAGACATGGCATTCTGGTCAGATTCTACATGGATTTGGAAAACTTTATTGAGTTTTTGACCTTCTAAACCAAAGTCACCATCTGTCACAGATAGATAACACTGGAGCAGTATGATTGACAGTCTTCAATTCAGAATTTATTGTCTCCATTTGGAAATCCTCCCTCACTCTTCTCTGGGTCTTTTGGCTTGTTTTAATGCCCCCTTTGGCTGCTTTTTATAAGTGGTGATTCAGCGGAGCATGGGGAAGTGTGTTCTTTCTGCTCCAAGGTATTATCAGACCTCCTCCTAACCCGTTCTACTACAAGGAGCCAGAATATTGGACTAACAGGATTTCCTGCTGCTTGGATGGTGGCTTGGACCCTTTGGAAGAAGCCCCAGGTAGTCACAAAGGTTGGGTCTTAAGGATTGCTGAGTTCTACTCTCAGGATCCAACTTCAAACCTGGAAAGGCGAGAGAGCATACACACTCTATAGAAGAGGACCGGCATTTAATCAACAGAATGAAAATGGCAAGCAAACATGCATTAACCATGCTTGATACACTGCTTCACAGGATGCAAGGCATCCTTTACAGGATGGGAGCATCTCCAAAGGTAAAGTAACAGATGGCTAATCTGCAGTAATCCCAAATTGGTACGGGTGAGTTTAGAGGAATGTGTTTACACTGGAGATTTGGTGGAGATGTAAGGACGTTTGTAGTGTTCTCTCGTAGGAGAGGTGGACCTTTCCTTGAACAAATATTTGGATCAAAGGAAGCCCAAGAAATAATCCCTCTGAATTCCTATTGTGAAGACCTCTGAGAATGAAATCTCTATGGAGAAGAGACTCTTTGAAGATGAAGTGTAGCAGGGTCTCTGGGCTGAACATTTCTCTTTTTACACAGGGAAAAGGGAACTTGGGCAAGAGACAGCCAGAAGGTCATCATTATGCTCCTCAAACTGAGATGTTCTCTTCATGTAAACATGAACAATGCCCCTTCCCCAGACCCAAGTGAGCACCGTATCAAAATCAGTGCATGTTCAAAGAAGGGAAATCTAGGACAGTCTTGATAGTTTATTCTTCACATCCCGTGGCTGCAGAGTGATGTTGGCCTCTGATGAAGCATTCTGGGAGACAATGATCCTTGGCCATCATTGCAGGTCACACCATTATCCTAATCAGAATAATGTGGAGCCTGAGGGTTTACACAGCATCTGCACACTCAACACATCTTGGTGTGATAGCACTGGTAGGGACTCCAACTTACAGAGGAGAGTCACCTAGTCAGCAAATGTTGGGGAAAGAAAGGACTTCAGAATATGTTGATTCCAATTTTCTTATTTTGCAGGTAATGAAACTGAGGCAAGGGAAGTTAAGTGACTTACCAGGATCACACAACTAATCAAGGGGTGAGGAGAAATTTGAACCCAGGTCTTCCTAACTTCAATTCTGGTATCCCATAAATTATTCAAAATTGTGAGGAAGACCTGTACTTACATCCTGTCTCAGACACCTCTTGGCTGCATGACCCTGTCATGACACTTCACCTCTACCTCAGTTTTCCCCAAGATGAGATTGGGATGATAGTAGCATCCATCTCCAAGAGTGGTCATAAAGACCAAATGAGATAATCTTTGTAAAACGGGATAGAAATTCAAACTATTGTCATTAATAGTGATTGCTCTGCCCTCAGACATCATTTGGTTCACCTTGTCTTTGAATACGCTCCTGTGCTGCGTCCCCCAGCTGGAGGACTTCCCTTGGGAGTCCATGACCTCCCAGTTTGTTCTAGCTTCAGAACAGCGTTTGATTCTCTGACTGGAGGTGTCTTTTCCTCAGTTGTTTCCCTTCAAGTGACAAGGAGCAGAGTGGAAAAAGGGGCTCTGGGTGGGCTGAGATTGACTTAGTTTTCAACTGGACAGCACTCTCATTTTTATATTGTGTATTTTTATCATTTCCTTAAATTAACTTGGGTATTTTGTAAAAATAAATGTTGTATTTTTATTTATTTTGTTAAATATTTTCCAATTACATCTCCCTCTTGTTCTGACCACACTTAGATGTGTTGTGGGCTACCTCTGGTGGTAAGAATACCAGGTTGGGGTCAGAGGACCTGAATTAAAATGCTGTCTGTGTGATGTTGAGCAGCTAAGCGACCCCGGTAGCGAGCCACCATTGTGGATGCTGGGGAGGCAGGGACGAAAGTCTGAGGCCTCAGCTTGTTCATTTGTAAAACGGGAGGATTGGGTCCGAGTGCCTCGAAAGGACTTTCCCTGCTCTGACCGTAGGGACCTTAGAAATGATCATCTAATTGCCTTATTTTGCAGATGAAGAAATGGAAAGTCTAGACACATTCAATTATTGGCCTAGGCTCTACACACACACATGCACTCGAATGCACATGCACATGCACACACGTGCATGTACACACACAACTGCTCTAATACGTGTCTGAGGCAGGATTGGAACCCAGGTCTCTTTGATTTCAAGTTCATTGCTCAATCCAATAAACCATGTTGCATTTGTATGATTTTTATATGATTTTTATGTCTCCAATCCACATAATCTTCCAAGGGCATCCTGGGCATTTCAAGGTATGGATTTCTGCCTTCGGTGGATGGCCTTTTATACTTACCAAGGAACAGGCAGAGGCTTAGTAAAGCACACTCTGCTTTTTTGGGGATGTGCTTGTATGTGTGTGAGAGTAGGCATGTCTCTGTCCATGTGCACGTGCATGTGGTGACTTTGAAAGGGCAGGAGTCCTCTTCTTCCCTTCTAGTAATAAAGGAGTGATGGGAAACATGGGTCCACACAGTCAGTTTTCATTTCCTGCCTTGCTCACGGCATTCCCAGCATGCCTCATGATCTCACGCACATGATGAGACCCTTGTAAAATCTACTGTTAGATCTCCTTGGGCTTTATGACACCAGATCGCACCATCAGAAATGTCAACAGGATCGGCCACTTACAAGGTCAAAAGCCCGGGGCCTGTGGGAGGGATGGAGAAACCTGGAGAGCTTGTGAAGAGGCAGTGAAGAGGGTTGTCTTTCTCCTTTGTAAACAGTCTCTCTCTTCCTCGTGTTCATTGCTGGTTGGAAAAAACATGACCTCGTAAGTATTTACTTTTGATCCAGCCACAAAAGTGGAGGGAGGGAACTGGGAGGTGACACGAAAGCTTTCAGCAGGGACCAGAACAGTTTTTTACCAAAGCTTTGGCATGGAGCCAGAGACATCCTTCGAGAAGACACTCCTTTCCCTACAGAAGCATGTTGGGAACATGCGCACCTGGACGTAGCTCAGGTGGGACTGACAAGTGTCCAGAGTCTTCTCGGGACATGGGGTTGATGGAAGCATCAGAGGCCTGGAGGGTTGGGGGAGGAGGCTCCCTCGGGACCCTTAACAGGACAGTCTTCAGTCTGCCCCTTCCAATGGAGCCTCCACGCAGTTACCCAAATACTCTGCCCAAGGCATGAGTCTGCTCAGAAATGTTAGTGCTTAGAGCCCTCCTGTCCTGGCTCCATCCTATGTCCTTTCACTCTCACTGTTCAGGGGACACCCTCTGGGAATCCCTTCCTTATTCCCTACTAGGAAGCCTCTCTCTTCAAATTAGCTGGAGTTGACTTTTTGGGATGCATGTGGTATTCCCCAAGGCCTGTTTTCACTGTTGTCCTTGTATTTTGTCTTCTAGCAAAGTTCCTGGTGTATAATACACACACACACACACACACACACACACACACATGATATAAGCATATAATAAATGCCTATATAATAAGTATATAATTAATACTTACAGACTCTAAATGAAATCATCCATTCTGCTTAAGGCTAGGCAGCTCCATGCCCAACATACCAAGGGTTTTTTGTTTGTTTTTGTTTTTGACCAAGACTGTCTTAAAGAGGGACACCAAGGTGGCACCATAGAGCATAGAGTACAGGGGCCTGGAGTCAGGAAGACACAGCTTCCATGAATTAAAATCTGGCCTCAGACACTTCCTAGCTGTGTGATCCTGGGCAAGTCACTTTACCCTGTGTGCCTCAGTTTCCTCATCTGTAAAATGAACCAGAGAGGGACATGGCAAACCTTTCCAGTATCTCTGCCAAGGAAATCCCAAATGGGGTCATAGAGAGTGGGACAGGACTAAAGAATGACTGAATAATAAGCGAAGAAACATTCTCAGAAAGATAATCATAGGCTGGTCTCAGACTAGGGCGTTGTAACTTAATCTTCATCCAAGTCAGTCTGGTGATGTAGTGGCTATGGTGTTGGACTTGGGGGCAGCAAGACCTGAATGCGAATCCTACCTTAGACATTTACTACTTATTTGACTCTCTTTAAAATGGGGATAACAACACCCACCCTACAGGGTGTTGGGAGAATCACCTGAGACATCACATGCAAAGTGCTTGGCAGAGGCTAAAGAGCTAGGATTATAATGTTTACTATTGTGATCAACTGAGGATTCCCAACCAGTCTGGGTCCCCACAGTCCCTGGCTTTCAGTCAACAGAATACTCATGGGGATGTGGCCCCTGCCCTAGTCTGTGCTGTTGGGTGATCACCATGACTCTGAGGTGATAAAACTCTCAGTCCTTTTCTCTCTATGTTGTGAAGCAGGTTTTCCCAAGTGATCTTTCATGATTATATTTGACCAATACCTGGTGGGTACCTGCCAAAGTGTGATTCAAAAAGAAGATGGGCTGGCCAGTGATAACTAGGGATGAATTAACTGTGGGTAAAGGTTGGGGGCAGGTAAGAGGAGAATCTGAGAATTGTGGGGCGGAGCTCTACCTGCCATGGCCAGGGGACCAGGAGCCAGGGATGTTCTGCCACAGAGAAGTAAAAGATCAGGGGGAAGGGGACAGAGGGACTGCACTGTGGGAAGGAAATGTTCCTTTATGGGACAGGAAGTACTGAGAGTCCAGGTCAGCACCTGGTCCCATGCCCAGGATGGTTCTAATTGGCTGATTGCCCAAGAAAAGCAAATGATGGACGATTATGCTCAGCTCTTCAAGAGAGATCTAGGACAGCCCCCAGTGGGTTGGGTAGAGCTCCTGGAGGCTCCTTATGGATGAGCTCATGGGTGAGCTGAGCCCTGCCTCAATGGAAGGCGTTCTCCCTGCACTGAGAATACTATCTATTGGAGGAGGGAAAGATACCAAAGAGATAAAGAGGACAGACAGGGTGGTCCTTCCCTGCCTTTGGAGGGTGTTGATTCCAAGAACAGTGCTAGATCATGCATGTATTTAAGTATGATACAGAATGGATTAGGACAGGAGCAAAAGAGAGGAGCAGGTATGTGCTCTAGAGATATTAGAGGAGGAAAGAGCACTCTCATTGGGGAAGACTACACACAGGAAGAGAAGGTGAGAACAGAGAAGAGAAACCTTGATCTTGGAATGAGCACCTAGGTTCAGATTCCATCTTGGACTGTGTCACCTTGGACAAGACACTTGTGCCCTTGGGGCCTCTGTGTTCTTAGTACAAAATGGCGGTTGGAAGATATGACCTCTGAAATCCATTCTAGCTCCAGATCTGTGATCTTACAGAAAGGGAGTTTTGAAGAAGTCAGCTTCCAGAGCAGCACAAGGAATGGCCAGCTTGTCTTTGACCTCAGCAATCACTCTTGACTTTCAGCTTCTGGACTGAGGATTGTGGCGTTTATTATAATCTGCTTCTGGAGATGCTGATTTAAGTCACAGACCCAAGCCATTTCCTTCCCTGCATTCCTCCCCCCACCTTTCTGTCTGTGGGCAAAAGAAAAGAGGGGAAGGTGACATCTGTCTTTTAACTGTGCTTGTAAACAAAAGCATTCTTTCCCCAGGCTCGGTCCCCCCATCCTATGTAATCACTTGACTGATTAAAACCAGAGTAGAAACAACTTCGGCATTCCAATTTTGTCAAAGCAGTCAGCCTCTGGAATCTAAAACTTGGCCGAGGATGTTTGTCTTTGGAGGTCACGTGCGACAGGATGCCCAGGAGGTTACAGCAGGTCAAGATTCAGTTGCCAAAAACTCTACTGACTCCCCCCACCACAGCTGCTGGAAAAGGGCATTTCATGAAGTGCACTTGGTGGAAGGTAGCTGGAAACTGCATCAAGTTTTCCTGTGCTTACCAGAAAGTAAAGGGTCACTAGGCATTGGTGTGGGTCAGGAGAAGGTGTTTGAACTTAGGTCTTCTGGTGCCATGTCCAGCTCTCTTTCCCACTGTATTACGTTGCCCCTCATTAAAATAGACCTGCAACTTCTTTTTTTCTATTTGCATTTTTTAACATTCACTTACATTTTTTTTATTCATTTTGAACTTAAATGCAAAGAGACAAAATAGAAGAACATCTCCATGTACACAGCACAACATAAAAAGAGGATTCAATATAAACCCATGAATTTCCATTTTGCACTGTTTACTTAGTTTTGGAAAAGTATTTAATAAATACTGCACATCATTTTCCAAGTTGTTTTTCTGTGCCTCCTTTTCAGTTTTCTTTTGTTTACTTCAGGGCACTTTTTATTCCTTTTCTTCCTCCCTCTCCACCCCATCGTAGACAAGATACAAACATGTCTCTGTATGCATCTGTGCATGTACGTATACACATAGACGTACTGTATGTACTTCTGTTTATCACTTTTCTCTGGAGGCAGACAGTGTCTTTCTTCACAGATGCTCTGTCGTTGATTTGAGTATTTCTAAGACTCCGAATGACTTTTAGAACAACAACATTGCCATAACGGTGGTTCTGATCATGTCACTCTTCATTATTTCATACAAGTCTTTCCATGCTTTTCTAAAATCAAACCCTCATCATTCTTATAGCTCAGAAATATTCCATTGGCATTCACCTTTAAAAGTTTTAGTTTCAAATTCTCACCTTCCGCCCAGTCCCTCCTTCCCCCCGAGAAGGAAAGCAGTACAATGCCCACCATACATGTGAAGTCATGCAAAACATATGTTTGCTAGTTCCCAAAGGCAATGCTCCCTGGTCTTCTGTTGACTTCTGGGCATACTGCATTGTCCTTCTGTAGCACCTGAGATCCTCATCTAGGTCCACACCTCCATTACTCTTTGGACATTTGTATCCATGTGGAATCGGTATGCTAGTATGCTAGTAAGGTAGAGCTCAACCCTCCTTCTTGTGTGTGGAGGGGAGTTGACACCTCTGAGAAGAGGAGAGCTCCTCTATGGCTCCAGTTTCAATAAAGGGAACACACTCACACACACAAACATGCACACTTACACAGATACACATACTCACAGATACACACACATACATGCTCACAGATACATATATATACTCACAGATACACTCACATACCACCCCCCTACACACACTCACAGATACACACACACACACACACACACAGTTCTAGGATTTTCTCAGAGATGGGTCCTGGTGCCTTATGCATGTCTCTATATGGAGTTTGCTGCACTAGAGAACTGGAGGAATCTCCCTTTGAAGCACAAGGGCGTCTCTCTGTGTTGACCTGAGATATCTCACTCCCAGTGTCAAAGCTCACTCACTCTCTCTGAGATTGAGTGTACACTGATATGTAGAGTTCTTCTGATTTTTATTTGCTGTTGGCTCAAATCAATGAGTTTATTGGCTATTCGATATTTGCTATGCACTGTGTATGACTGGCATTGGGTTGGAATGGAGTCCAGCCCTCAACTAGAGCCTGGGTACACCTTCCCTACTGAGGGACAGTCTCTTGAGCCCATGATTCTTCTCCTCTAGACTGGGCATATTTAGCAGATGGATCTCATTCTAAACTGTGGCTCCTTCTTTGAGGAGACTTCAGCAGTCAGCACTGAGGCTCCTAGTCTCTTGCTCTCCTTCAGGTGAAAGTCAAAGTCTCCTTTGGTGAGATTCCAGAGACCTCTACGAATGCCCACTATGTCCTTTCAAGTCATGTTTACACACACTCACGTGCCTTACACATTGACATATGATTGTACACATGGACACACAGGCATATACATATAGAGGAGTGACCAAATGTTTTCTTAATCAGCAAAATAAAATAAAATAAATTTAAAATGGCTGTTATATGCTTACTCCTCAAGAGGCCTTCTCCATCTCCCCATGGCTTTGATATCCCAGAGGAAGGCTATTGAAATCCCTTTGTACCAATGGGGAAAAACATCTCTAAACGCCTAAATGCTTTCAGGTTGAACACAAGTCCCCCAGTGAATTGCTAGAGGCTCGCTTGGAATAAATTAGTTTTTTTTGCATTCTGAAAAGGCTCTTCATTCTCTTTTAAAACATGCAGATGAGATTTGCATTGATGTTTCTGGGATTCTGCAGATCTAAGGAGTTCCCACTGTGCAACCGTGAGGGGCTCACAGAGGCAAGGGGATTGAGGGACACTTGTCTGCCATAGAACATGCCTCTAAATGGGCAAGGAAGGCAGCAAGTTCTCTGAAATAAGCGGATGCTTTAGTATGGAGTTTATTTAAGGTTATCATTCTCATAAGTTAAAAGGCACTATGTTTGTTGGGACCTCAGGACACTGAAAGATAGTTACTGTGTCCTCAAGATTTCTCTTCTCTGGAATAAGCAACTCCAGGACATTCAGCTGGCTTATAGACCCATCATCAAGGTCACCCTTAAATGGAGGCTCCTAAAATGTGGCCTGTACCCGGTGCAAGACTCCAGATAGGGTCTGACTGGAGCAAGCATGATGGAACTGTTTCCTTCTGCTTTATTTTTAGCACAATGTATGCCTCGCAATACAACCAAAGATCATGTTAGCTGTTTTGACTCATATTGAATTTACAAGCTACTAAGACTCACAAATCTTTTTCAAATAAACCTCTAACCTAACTTTTTCTATCTTGTAGTGGATGAATTTCATTTGTAAAACAATTTGCAAGGCTGAAAATATGCCACATGAGTACATATTATTGCTCATGACTTTTGGGGACAGGGAACCAAGTGTAACATTTTATGTTTTCCCTTACACGATTTCATATTATTCGATTCCAGCCAGTATTCTAGCCTAAAGATGTCTTTTTGGTTCTAGATTCTGGCACTCAGGCTAGTCCTAGGATCCTGGAGCTACAACTGGAAGGACCTTCAAGATCATTTGATTCAATGCCTTTATCTTATCCATGGAGAAAAGTAGAGCCCAGAGAAAGGAAATCATTTACTTAACATCCCACAAGGAATAAATTCCAAAGGTGGGATTCGAACCCAGGCCCTCAAACGCAAGAGCCAATGCCCTTTCTAAGGTCCAGAGGCCTGACAGCCTGCCATCTTTCTGTGTAAACCTGCTGGGATTTGTTTGCACAGTCTGTGCTAAGGGCCCAAGACTAGCGTCTGCTTTGTGTCAAGGCATCGGAGGAAGACTTTACTGGGGAATTCTTGCTGTGAGACTCACAAGAGTAATCAATAATCACCGCAGGAGCAGTTGAGTTTAATGAACATTTTTAAACCCCTGCTATGTTCCAGGTATTGTACTCGATTCTCACATCCAAGATGTGAAGCAACTCCGACCACTTCCCGCTCTGCGCCTGGTCCTGTGCTGGGTGCTGAGGAGAGCGCACAGAAGTGAGCGCTGCTGAGGAGAGCGCACAGAAGTGAGCGCTGCCTTACACTCTCCAGGACAGGAACAGCAATGTCTCGGGCCACAGGGGATTTCGGCACACATCCCTGTATCCCGCACCAACCCGAGGAGGCGAACCATACACTAGAAGAGTATCACCCCCATTCTACAGACGAAGAAACTGAGACTCCAAGAGGCAAGTGCCTTTACGGGAGGCGCTGGCATCATTGCGATGTGTTTGTTCTCTGGGAAGCTGCCTTCCTTCCCTAGGGAGCTGAGCAGGGTTTTGTGAAGAAGAATTGGTCCTGTTTCAACCCACGACACTGGGGCTTTCAGGGACCTCTGCTCGCAGGTCCCTGTTTCGGCAGACAGCCTTTGGAAATGACTCCTTGGGGGGAGCCCTGTGAAGGTGGCCTTCCTAGCAGCGAAGGGGACGGTGTAGCCTTCATTAAGCGTTAACAGAATTAGGTCTCCTGCAGCAAAGGAGAAATCCTCTCCAGACTTTTATGAAGTGGCTCCATTTTACAAGGCAGATCAGAAGAGCCCCATGAAGCCCCTCAGTCCTCAGTCAAAAATGAGGTACCTTTTACAGCTGAGATCCCGAATGCGTCACACTTTGGGGGCAGCGCCCAGAAGGGCTAGTGAAATGTTAATCCTGCCAACGGCTTAAGAAAGCAGAAGGCTAAGCCCTGACGTTTAGAGAGCGCTCCAAAGGTTGGGTGAAACTTGGACTTCACTGTCCAGGATTTCATGTGGAGGCCAACAGTAAGTGAAGAAGGCGTTCGGGTTCTATCGGCAGCCCGTTTTACAAGGGACAACCTCGAGCTCGGGAAGGGAAGTGATTTGTCCAGGCGCACACAGCTTCAGCCGAGGTCTCCTTGCCTAGGATTAGCCTGCCTAGTTTCTGGACACATGACTTGTAGGACATAAAGAACCTTAATGTCACCATGAGAGGGATCGATCCCAAGGACATCCTGGAGGCTGTAATGATTAAACCTTTGTTTACTCTGAAGAACCTGAGACAGTGGTGGGGGTGGGGGGACTGATCCTTGAATAAGGAAAAAATGATATGGAGGACTGCCTAGGATGCAAAATGCTAGCAATGATAACCAGCACTTAGGGAGTGCTTTAAAGTTTGCAAAACACTGCACAAATATGATCTTGACTGATTCTCACCACAACCCTGGGAGGTAGCTGCTGTTGGCTCCATTTTACAAATAAGGAAACTGAGGCTGGGTCACATAGCTAGCAGATGTCTGAGGTTAGATTTGAACTCAAATCTTTTCTGGTCCACCATCTATCTGCAGTGCCACTAACATACCTCTGTAGCCCTTTGACTATAATGGGGAGATGAAGTCTACTGCTAAATGGTGAAGCCCAATGTTGGTGGAGTTGTTGGGAAATAGGTGTCTTAGAACATTGCTGAGAGGGTCCACAGATTGCTGTGAATATTTTGGAGTGCCTTCCACCAATCAATTAACACATTATTTGCTAAGTTCTCATGGAGCTGGGTCCTGAGGTGAAATCTGGGGATACTAAGGGAAAGAGGAAAAAAGCCTGTGCCCCAAAGGAGCTAGCATTCAATATGTCAATAGGCAATTCTTAAGTATGATACCTTTGGACCCAGGGATTCACAGCCTCAGGGACCCCAGAAGCCATCACCTCAAGCTCCCTCACTTTCACATGAGGAAACTGGCATCCAAGGGGTTAGGTGACTTAGCCAGGGTCACAAGGTAATAGGTTATAAAGTTACTACTTAATCCATATCCTCATAGTCCAGAGTGAGACTTCTTACACCATGTTATATGGATTTCACTTCAAGGACTCCATCCTGAAAATGCAAAAACAAAAAACCAAAATGATGTGCGTGTATGAAAGTGCTTGAAATCCCTCTCAATGCAAACAAACAAAAATATTTTAATTCCAATACTTGTAGGATGGCAAAATAAATGATAGGATATGGATATAATAGGATATTGTGGTGCTGAAGGACAATTAAATAGGAATCATTTAAGGGAATATGAAAAGAAATCCATGAGCTTATGTAATATAGGATGAAACCAGCATAACCAGTATGGAATACGTAGTGACTGAGACGACACATATTTGCAGAAATGATGACTGAACATACTCTTCAAGGGAGAAAAGGTGAAGGAAGAAAAGAGGAAAGGAGAGAGGAAGGAAGGAAGGAAAGAAGGAAGCAAGGAAGGGAAGAAGGAAAAATGAGGGGGACGGTGGCATTTCTGACCATCTTGAAAGAGAACTCAGTACAAAGGCTCCTTTTTCCTGGCCTATGAACTCTTTTCAGTCATTTATTAAAAATCCACATGAAATAGTAACAGATGTGAGACATTTCCCCACATTCCAGGTGTTTTTATAACCAAGAGTTCAATGATTGAGAGCATTTCATAGATTTCTGTCTCTGCACGTGCCTCCCCTTGTGTCTCCTGGACTGTGAAGCTGCTCTGGCTCCCCAACCACAGCACCAGTGGAGGTGACCTCTGGTTCCGCCAAGGAAGAAAGTCCTCCAGCCTGGTGACAGAGCAGGAGAGATGGCCAAGGGCCAGCCCAGCCTAGCATGGAGAAACTCGTTCCTCACAGACTGGCTGCTAGGCAATGGATCCTTTTCATCATGGTATATAGTGACTCCCTGTCCTGCTCTGCCTCACTGATGGGGCAGAATAGCATCAAGGGATGCAGGGGCTAGGAATTAGGCACTTTATCACTGTCTATAATAATCATGAAGAGCTGGCACTTTCAATGTGAAAAGTGGGCAGGGCAGAGAGTGGATAGAAAGGTAGCTTAGAGTCAGTGCCAATGAATGAATGAATGAAAAGGTACTTTTATTTTTTATTAGATCATTTTATTTGTTTTCAGTGTTCTATAATCACTTCCATATATCTTAGATTTTCTTCACTCCCTCCCCCTCCTTTCCCCCTCCCTCTCCACTCCATCCAATTTTATATAGGTTCTACACATTTGTGAGTGTCCATCCTCCTCCTCCTGCAGAAGGCCTTGCCATCAACCTTGTACCTCAGATCAGTTCTGCTGCTTGATAGGCACACCTTTCCTCTTAGGTAGGACATAAAATGTGTGGTAACCAAGTGATTTCTTATCACTTTTGCCCTCCTCTTTGGAACAACTGTTTTGTATAGGTTGAATGCTCTGGAAATGGAAATGATGAGAGCTCATGTCTTCACTTTTATCCATCTCAATTATTCAGTCAATGGCTTGCTCAAACTTTTGGAAAAGATCCCATAGACCAGCCCTGGTAAAGTATTTCCATAAGGAGAAGAATCCTCAGTTGGTGGATTCATTACATCCTGTTCTGCTGAGCCATAGCCAGATTAATAGCCATCCCCATCAACAACATATAATTGTTCATTAAAGAAAGAAAAAAGAACTCTCATTATGTGGTTAAGTATAATGGAAATTTGGTTATTAGGAGTCTTTTGAAGAGAAATTTTCTTAATGACTTGTTTTTGATTGAAATGAAGGTAAATAGAAATCACTGTAAGACAAGTCTTATTATTGTAATTTCTTGAATGTGCCACAGTGACTATACCATCAGGGCAGAATTTCTGGCTATTTGATTCCATATATGGGTGTCTCAGGACAGTCTGTAATGGAAGGGGGCACCCAAAGATGTGCAGTTCTAAGTTTCATTCCACCAAGCATGTCTGTACCTAGAATTTTATAAATTTCACCTTCCCTCTTTCCCCTATGTGAGGGAATTACAAAGCTGTACATATTTAACAGGGAACTTGAGATTTTGTCTGCTGTCTGATGGTTGGTTAGTTAGTTGGTTTGGGACTGTTAATCTAGTTAAGTGATTAGGAGACTCCTGCTAACCACACAGATTGGCAACTACTGCATAGTTACAGCTTAGGGAGTTCCTGGGGTTATACAGCCAAGATGGGTCAGAGAGAGGACTTAAGCCCTCTTCATCCCTCCATGTTGTCTCTCATCCACTCTCCTCCTCCTCTTTTTCCTCTTCCTTCCTCCTCCTCTTCCTCTTCTTCTCATTCCTCCTCTCCTCTCCCCATTTACCAGATGTGACAATGAGATGTCAAGTCATTTGCCCATAGTAGAGAGAAGTTGCACAATTTTGTCCATAAAGCTAGAAGGGCAATCAAACCCAGGCCTCTTGTGTCTCCATGTCCAACACACCTTCTGCTGTCACATGCTTCCCCCATGAAGCAGAGGACTCTGTGCATAGTGGGAACTTGATTTGTGAGCTGGAAAAATTGCCAGTCATGACTTCAGTGTGTGGGTGGCCCCGGAGGAGGCATCTGCTCTCCTTGACCCATCGCCATAGCAGGCACATCTTTCCCCTTCTGCACGGTGTGGAGTGAGAGCAGAATCATGAGGACTAGAGTGTGCAGGCTATGGAGATGGCGTAAGATGAGGATCCTTGGCTGTTTGGACCGGCCTTTGAATTACAGAACTTGTCCTGCTGCTGAATGGAGGGATGTCTCTCTGTGAGGAATCTCTTAGGAGACATCTTCTCTCTCAGCAAAGCCATCAGAACTCCCAAGAGAAAAAGACTATCTGGAAGCCTGAACCCTGGTGGAGACAAAGGCCTTGGAGTCCTGGCCATTCCTCTCACTGGGCTCCCCATGGCTGGGGTATTGGCTGCCCTTGCTGAAAATCACTGCTTGGGAAGTATGAGATGGGAAGGTCGGCCGGGGCGGGTGGTTCACCCCAGAGATGCGCTGGTGGGGAAGTGACTGCGATGAGTTTGGGGTATGTGGCTGTTACCTCCAAAGCAGAGGCTGACAGTGATTTCAGAGGCTGCACAGAGTGTCTGCTCCCAAATTCCATCTCTCCCCCACCCCCATGCCATTTCCACGGTGATTATTTAACAGAATATTTTCAAGCCACAGGCTGCGAACTTTCTTCAATAACACAGGAATATAACTTTCTGGAAACTGATCTTTAATGATGAAATGTTTTCTTGGAGCAAGAAGAGACAGAGAGCAAAGTTGCAGGCCTGTGGCTGTCAAAACTGTGATAAGAAAAATGCCAGAAATACTGAAGGAGCAGAGGGAGAAGAAAAGGGATGGAGAACCCTTCTTAGGTCCCTTGGGCAATGGGAGGCTGTCCCTGATCCTAGGGCAGGCAGACTGGGTGCAGCTGATTAGTGCTCCCTGCAAAACAAAAGGGGAAAATGTTCTGAGTCTGTTCCCTGCTTTCAAGGACATGAATAAAAGTGAAAGACCTACAGCTCAACTCATTCCAATCAGCATTTATGGAGCTCTGATTGTGAGCAAGGAACAAACGAAGCACTGACTGTGTGCCATGCATTGTGCCATCCACAAACATAAAAGAAGAAAGGCAGATCCTGCCCTGGAGTGTGGGGGGTCACAAAACAAGACATAAAAGAAATAAAAAATAGAAAGTGGGGGGAGGGAAGGTGGCCCTGACAGGGTGGGGTCACAGTGAAGTCCAGACAGTGAAGAATAACTCATCCAAACCCTTGTTTCAAATGGAGGTTCTGGGAAGAACTCACCAATGGGTTAGGAGGCTTTGGTTGGCAAAAGGGAGAAAGCATTTGGGGCTTGGCATGAAGTCTGGAGAATGCACAAGGCCCCGAATTGGCTGGTCATTGTCCCTTGTTCTCGGAGAGGACCAAAATGACATCACTGTGCCAGAGTCAAGGTCCAATGTGTTCGACTGTGATTGATCAGACCAGTATGAGCTCGGAATGCCCTACCACAGATTGGACATACATAGTCCACGTGAACATTTGGGGTGGATTCTCTAAATGTGCACATCCTGCCCTTCCTTTGAGTTACTTTAATTCTGCTTTACTCATACAACACTGCACTTTCTCTGATGTGAGCACATCGTGCTGAAAAGTCCTGTGCCAGTGTGCCCATGACACACAATCAATTCCAAATTTCTTCAGACAGACCTTGAGAGTTTCCTTGTATCCCTTCTTCTGACCATGTGATCTCTTGCCCTGAGTTGCCCAAAATTATAATCTTTTTCGCAAGTGTACATTTTGCATTCGAACAATATGGCCATCCCATTGGAGTTGCGCTCTCTGAAGCATAGTTTGAATGCTTGGCAGTTTAGTTCAGTAAGGCCCTCAGTGTCTGGTACCTTATCCTACTAGGTGATCTTCAAAATCTTTCTAAGCCAATTCAAATGGAAGTGACACTAGGGATGAAAAAAATGACATTTCCTATCTTCCTAGAGCTGTGGATCTTGAACTGGCAGTTACCTTCAAGATCATTTGGTCCAATGCCTTAATTTTACAATTGGTGAAACTGAAGCACAGAAGTGATGTGACCAGCTCAAGGTTAGTCAAGCTCTGATTGAGAGACTAGGAAATAAATTCAGGTCCCAACACTCCAAGTTCATGTTCTTCTCAAACTTTGAGTTTGCAGCTTCCACTGGGCATTCCAATGTGTTTGTAGAGGGGGTGATACAAGGAAGTGAATGACAAGGTACAGGAGAGATGAAGACAAAACTTCCATGTTCATGGACATATCACTCCCATTTCTGGAGGACTGAGCTCACCCTCTTTAATTCATCCTGGTCTCTATGTTGGGACCATTGACTGATGTTCACATCCCTCACACATTCTTTGTGGAGCATTTTATTCCCCCTCCAGGCCTTGGCAGAAGTGGCACCCCATGTCTTCTCCTAGATTCCTTAGGCGCCACCTTCTCAGGAAGCATTTCTGGATCCCCCAGCACCCGAGGGATTTGGTTCTTCCCTTGAAATACCTTTGTAGTTATTCCTCTATGCCCCCTTGTCTCACTAATAGAATATAAGGGATTATTTCTTTTTTGTTTTCATGACCTCATACGTAGATCACCACCTGATACAGGTTGTTCAATGATGCCCAACTTTTCATCACCCTGCGGTCTGGTCTGTGAGATTTTCTTGGCAAAGATACTGGAATGTTTGGTCATTTTCTCTCCAATGTGTCCCCATTTTACAGATGAGGAACTGAGGCAAATAGGGGTTAAGTGACTTGCCCAGGGTCACAGTGTCCGAGGCCAGATTTGAACTGAGATATTCCTGACTCCAGACCCAGGGCACCAACTAGCTGCCCCCATCTGACCTAGAGCAGGCCTCAATAAAGATTTATTGAAATAACTTCTTCACTGTGTAGTCTCTGGGTAAGTATGAGGATTTCTTTTAGTCACTGTTACACCCCAATGAGAATCTTTTTACCAAATCCCTCTTCATTGGGTACATTTTTATAGTAGAAAGTTGAATATAGATATGTGAGTTATTCCAATAAAAACTTGAAGGAAAAATAAGACAGATAGGACAAGGTAAGGAAGTCTTCCCCTCCCTAAGAAGGAAGCAAAAATCAAAGCAGAAACAAGATCAAATGAGTGTGGGGACTCCATTGTCTTCCATGGTGAGAACATATGGTAACAAATGGGTTCTGATCTTTTCTATTTTTCTTCTCTGTTCTGTCTCCCTTCTGTTTTGATCCACAAATGCCCTTGGGATGCTTCAGCCTGGTTGAACGTCTCCTTGAGTTACTTGCAAACTCGTCTTGACTTCTCTTCCTTCTTTCTGTTTTTTGAAGCATTGCTGCCTATGATCATCTGCCATCCTTTGTCAAAAGATTTTTGTAAATGAGTTTATATTTTAAATCATAAGCTATTATATCTCTTCTACTTCATTTCATGTTCTATCTTCCTATTCCATTTTCAGTAAGAAGGTCAAGGTTGACTTTATTCAAGTCCTAACATCTGTTCACTGGCAACCAGACAAGGATCTCACAGTTTGAGGGCCAATGGCTAAGTTGGTTAACAGACAATCTGAAAAGTATGTGATTCTTAGCACCCGCTGCCCTACTTCAACCTGTCTACCACCATCTCTATGAAAACAAGAGTTTTCTTTCAATGGCAAGCCTGGGAGTCATTTCGTATTTTCCTTTGTTTCTTGGGCTGCCGTCACAAAGAATTCCTCACCAAGCTTCCAGCTCACTGGTGATAAACCTTTCTGCACTTGGCTAGGTGGGTCCTATATCATCAAGCACACTGGCATACACAGGAGGGTCTGCTGCACAAGTTCTTGGATATGCTTTTCTAAAAGGAAAGCAACTTTTGAGGGGTCAACAATTTTTTTTAATCACATACACTAATAGAGAAAATACAAGCAGAGAAAAATAAAGACTAACAGACAGAGCTTCCAACTGCCTGACCATAAGCAATATATACATCACAGATCAAGTGTATACAAATATACATATCTATATTTATATCTATATCTATATCATCAGCTTCCCTGAATGGGCTCTACCTGAGGCCCATTAATGGGTGGGGAAGATATTTAACTCTCATTGCCTGTGGTTGTTTACATTACAGTCCTCAAAGAGCAGCTTTATCTTGTTGAGACTATCCTTTGAGCCTTTTGGCATGGTAGAAGCTGTGAGAGTTTGTGGTCCAATGGTGGAGACTTCGAAAAGTTAGGGATGGTTAGCTCCATTCAATAATGACAAGTCAGAGCAGGACTTTCTGAAGGTCACCTTGGTCACTCACCTTTATCAAAGGCATTATCAAAGACATTTTTTTCCTTCTGACTTTAACCCTAAATGCACAGTTTATTTTCTTGCTTTAGAAGCATTTTGTTCATACAAATGCTTTTCAATTTTGTGCAAATTAAATGATCTAGTTTGTCTTTTATGACCACCTGTTTCTTGGTTATTTAAGAATTCCCCTTCACTCCTAGCTATAGTTGTGAAAGGGACCTCCTTCCTCACCTCCCTATTTTTGATGGGGCAACTAGAGAGGAGATACTGTGTTGTTTTATATTCAGGTGACATATCCACTTGGGATTTACTCTGACTTCTGGTGTAAGGTACTGACCTAAAACAAAATTCTGTCAGACTGCTTTCCAGTTTTCCTAGTTGTCCTGGTTGAGTAAGGGGTCTTTCCCTCAGCAGATGTGTTCACACTTGAACACCACTTTTGGTTGTAGATAGGAATTGGCACACGTTGTTTCCTACTTTGCAAAACACTGAAACTTTTCAAATTTCAGCCATTTAAAAAGAAATCTTTCTCAAATATATTGCATAGTTCCCTGTGTTATTAAGTGGAGCAAAAGGAACAAATTTAACCATTTCTTTTTGATTCACTTTTAGTTGAACAAACACCAGTTCATACTAGACACTCAATGTGATGTAATGGAGCATGCTGGACTGTCGCTCTAAGACAAGGATGTAGTCTGGGATTGGGCATTTACTAAGCGGGGGGATAATGTAGGTTTTTTAATCTCTGTGAGTGTTGGTAATAACCCAAGGATGGTAATCCTTGGAATAATCTCCTGTTGTTATTCTGGGGAATGAATAGGGTGATGAATGTGACCGTCCTTGGTAACACTACAGAGGCTAGCTGCTATTGTTAGTTGTTCAGTCCTGTAACAAGGGGAGCAGAGAGAGCTATTGATGCCCCTTCCTTCAAGTCCAAGACTGTTTTGCTTTTTGAGTTCTCATCTCTCATCTTTTCTATTTTGTTGTAGTTTTCATTTTAGACAGTCAGTTGCTTCTTGGGGCTATTGCTATACAGACATATGCTATCTAAGATCATTAATTAGTTCTGCAAGATCCTGACCATTGGCAAAACCAGCACCATGGGGGTTCATAAGAACAACATTAGATTATAATGTAAATGCATGCCCAAACAACGATATAGCAGGGTTTTACGGTTTTATCATAGGGATTGATTACAGTGAACTAGTGATGTTATTGTGAAGTAAGACACTTGGGTCATGCTTATGAGGAATGTACCCATGCCTGCCTGTGAGACAGAGTTAACATGGGCACTATACGACATATAATCACACTAAAACAGATATTTGGGGAATTGCAAATTTACCTTCATATTGCTTTAGCTAAACTTAAAACTTCTACCAAAACACAGGTTTGAATGATGGGAATCCAGTGGATTTTGGAGGACAGGCAAAGCAAAAAATATAATTTATCACGACACAATAATTGATCATGTCAGTCTTTTGAATTATCATCCCCAAACTCTACGTAACTCTTAATCATGCCCTTCCTAGTACACTAAATTTATCCTCTAGTCACCAACATCATTATGAGTGACAAGACAACGTTCTGATGTGTCTCATTCTACTTTATTTCTTTAGGGTAAGAGGAGAGAGAATAAAGGGGAGGGAGAACATAAATTCCTTGCAGGGAGGGACCATTTCACTTTTCTATTTAGCACAGTGCCTAGCACTTAGTGGGTCCTTAATAAATGCTTATTGATTGATTAAGAAATTGTAGCAAAGGCCATCCCAGTATGGAAAAGTCAATACAAAGAGTATACTATCCACTCCAGAGTTTTGTAGTCGAGAGAGATGGAGGAGTGGACAAGTCTCGGTTTCAAATATCCGTTGAATCTTCAGTTTTTCTGGCTCTAAAGCCCTTCAGCAATGAAGGAAACTCTCACCCCTATGAATGACCCTGAAAGCAGAGGCAGGGAATGGGGGAAAATTCCACTGGAGGTTGGGAAGGAAGAGTGACCCTTCTCCCCTAACCTGCCAGCTTCCAAGTAATGGCAACTATGAGTAGGTTCTGCGCAATGGTCTTCAACACAAGAAGAAAAAGAGGGGTAAGTGGGGGAAGAAGGGAGATATGAGAAGTTATAAGGAGAGAGGAGGAATCAGAAGAAAAAAGAAAGGTAGGAGAGGGGAAAAAAAAGGAATGTTGCTGAGAGAAAGAATGGAGAGAAACGGATGAGAATGGAGAGAGAAAAAGAGAGAAAGACAAGAGAGAAAGAGAGAAGAGTGAAATGAAGAGGGGAGTGAGAGAAAGTGAGAGAGAGATGGAGAAGGAAAGAAGAAAATGAGAGACAGATGGAAACAGAGAAAGAGAGAGGCGGAAGATGCAAAGATGACTTACCAGTGAGACCCAGACTCAGGTGACCCCTACTCTTTAGATACCTTTGGAGTCTTAGCATTCACCATTGTGTGCTTATGGACACACACACACACATACAGACACACACACACTCACATACACACATATACATACACACTTCACACACACATATACACACATACACACATAACACACACACATCTTTAACTGGCTAAGACACAGGACTTTATTTGTAAAAGGATGTATTTGGGAGCAATAAGAGTAAATGGTGGTACCAACAAGAAGCTGCTGGAATTCAGTCCTAAGGTGATGGAAGCATTTCTTCTGAGTCTTTGGGTTCCCTGCCCTTGTACATATTACAGCTCATTAGGGCTGCTTGGCAGCCCTGCTCTCCCTTTTCTAAGATGAGCAGCAAGGAGTAAACTAAGTACTTCAGGCCCTTGTTCACTACTGTTTGACTTCTAGAAAGGAGAAAACACTGCCTATCAGCTAAGTTCTCAATAAGAGAGGCACTTTGAGGGGATGGGCAGGGTGGGTTACTCCCTCTCTCCAATGTCCAGTGGACTTTTCCCCAATCCCCTGCCTTGGCATTCAGGGTCATTCGTAGGGGTGAGAGGTTCCTAGTCCTGGGAGGAACACTCTCCCATTTAACTGACCCCTCCTCAATCCCTTCCTCCCTTCCCCACCCCTATTCCCCAGTACTTACTAGGATGCATTGCCTCTCATGTCCATTGACATCAAAGGGAATGGAAGGGAAAGGAAGAAAGCCTAGGTGGGCAATATCCCCCAGAGTTTTGGAGGCAGCAGCTCTCAGGGCCATTTAGATCTTTGGGCCGAGTCCTTCACAGCAGAGACTCCCCAGCTTTTGGGTCTCAGGCCCCTTTATACTCTTAAAATTAATTAAGGACCCCCCCAAAGATTCTATTTATGTGATATATGTATTTCTGTACTGAGAATTAAAACTGGCCATAAAATAAACCTTTGCATGTTAACATAAATAATATTTTATGAAAAATATCTGTATTTTCCAAAATAAAAAATTAGTGAGGAATGGTATTTTAAAAATTTTGGAAAATTTCTTCTATGTCTTAATAGAAGCCAGCTGGAATCTCTTCTCTTCTGCATTCAATTGTGATATACAGTTTTACTGAAAAGTACATGAAAAAAATTAAGCCTCACAGACATCTAGTTGTAAAGGAGGGGGTATTCTAATAGGTAAATAATATCTGAGTATGATATGAAAACTGGAATGATCTCAGGGTCTCAGGGGTCTAGATACCCCACTCAGATGCTCTGCTCCACAGACTGGAGACCACCCACCCTGTCCTGCCCATTCTACTTGATTCCGCATTTACTCTTGTCATTTACCTTGCTGCTTTAGACACAAGCTGTGTGCTCACCCTGCCTCTCCTCCAGCTTTCATCGTGATATCCCTGCCAGCAACAGTCTGCTTTCTCCATCAGAAACTTCGATATAAATTAGCCCCACCCCCATGCATTACATACTGGGAAATGGGGGTGAAGAGGGAGAAGCAATTTCTAATAAGGCCGGAAAGATAAGCAGGGCCAAGCTGGGGAAACCTTCAAAAGCCATATTACTTGTAATATTATATATTACAAGCTATTACAATCATTGAAGATTAGAGGATAGAGGAGAGCCAGAGCCGGATTGTTTAAGGAAAATCACTTTGGAAGATCTACAGAGGATGGATCAGAGTGGGGGGAGACCAATGAGGAGGCCATTGAGCTAGTCCTGGGGTGAGGCCATGAATGAAGAGAGGTTGGAAATGGCTCTCTGGACATTATCAATCAATTAATCAATCAATACATGAATAAAGCCCTTACTACTATGTGCCAGGCACCTCCTATAGCATTCTGTTATAAATAAACTTATCTTTCAGTATTGAGCCAACGAAGGGAAAAGGATGTGCTTGAGGTCCGGATGGTAAGCACTAGGCTAAGTGACTGGGGGTGGGGATGGGTAGCTAAATATAAAAGCCAAGGCAGAGTCCCTGCCCTCAGGGTGCTTACACCCTGAGAGTGGAGACAACCTCACAGGAAGAGGCTGTTTGTCTTGGAAAATAGCCATAGTGGGGAGTAGCTTTGTAGCCTACGATGACCTTGACTATGACAAGGCCTGTGGTGACACGGCATCATTGTGAGGATCTGAGGGATGAGAGTTGGGGGTCTTGGGGGGAAGTATGTCTCACCCCCCCTGCTAGATTGTGAACCCTGGAAAGATGGAGCCCACCCCACCCCAGGCCAACACTGTGCACACAGTAGGAGTTTTGTAAGTGGGAGCTGAATGGACTTTAAAGAAACATCTAGAGCGAAAAATAAAATTCTGACCCTTTCTTCCCACATCTAGTGGAAATCCTTTCAGTTTCCTTCAGGAAAAAGGAAATGTCTTTTTTAAAAGGACATTTTGAAGTTCAGCAAGGATAAGAGAAGAGCTCTCTATGAGCCGATTGCTGATGAGATGCCAGTCTTTGGAAGGAATCTTTTGGAAGTGCCTGAGAATTGGACACAGGGAGTTAAGTATCAAGCTGAATTTATTAAGGAAGAGTCCAAAGGATAGGGGCTTGCATCTCTGACCAGAAGCGGGCTGCTCCCTTCTTGAAAAAGAGGGAGCCCTAAACACAGAAGCAAAAGAAGCTTTATGTTGTTAGTTCAGAACAAAATCCTCCCATCAGAGAATGGATTGGTCCGTTCTCTTTGGGGTCATAATCTTCTGGACATGCCCGCTGTATGTTTTCCCCTAAGCATGTGTAGGCATGTACCCTTCCCTCATCTTTGGATCCATGTTCAATAATGAGGTTCTAATTTTAGGTGGGGTGTGTCTGCTTAAATGCAAGAGGTGTATTAAGCATGCACAATGAAGAAAATCTTTCCTCGGGTCATTGACTCCAGCCGGTTTAGGCTGGTTTCAGGCTTGGCCCCCTTTGTGGCCAGGCTAGCTTCTTCCCCTGAGAGCTCATTGGTTGGTAGTGCCTGCTATCCCATGTCACTTGGAAACTGCAAAATTTTGTGGAGACCTCACTTTTTAGTGTTTGCCACCCTGTGTTCGACCTTCATTTTCAAAGAGGACCAGAGAGATGACGACATGACTTGCACTTGACTTTGTTTTGAGTGAGGGAGGGCTGTGCAGGTCACCAGCCTCATTTCTCCTCCTGGGCCATCTGAATCCAGTGACCAGATATTCATCAGGATTACTGGAGATGGCCCAGGACACACTGGGAGACCTTGGCCTTTTTAGGTTGGCCTTTTCACTCACTTAGAGGGAAGTAACACCATTGAGTGAATAGGCCTCTTTAAGAAGTAGTCAGAGAATGGTCCTTTTAATGAACAAAAGAAAAAAATAACTAAATCAACAGAAACTATGACTATTGATAATCACTCTGAACCAGTCATTAAGTGGAACTTGGGCAGGGACCTGTTGTTGTCCAGCCCAGGGGTTTCAGAGTATACTGGGCTTAAGGTTGTGGGAAAAGGAAGGAAGGAAGGAAGGAAGGAAGGGAGGGAGGGAGGAAGGAGGGGAGGAAGGAAGGAAAGACATTTAGCCCTTAAACCACAAAACCCCAAAGGAAGGGGAGAGGGAGACAGAGGAGAGAGGATGAGCTGGGTTACCCAACTAGCTGGGCAGCAGGGGAGGGAGGCACACCCTGGACAGAGAGGACCGTGACGCAAAGCAGAACCTGAGGAGGTAGAAGACACACCTATCCATGGGGGAATCAGGGAGGGCTCCTAGAGAGCAGGGCTCAGTGAAACCTGTCAGGAAGATGGGATTGGGGAGGGAGGCATGTCTGGCCATAGGCATGGCCCATGCAAAGGCACAGAGCTGGAACCAAGAGGCAGGACTCACAACAGCAGAGATGAGTCAGAAGGGGGCTGGGGTACAGGGGCCCACCCGTCAAGGGCAGGATGCTAGGACAGAGCCCCAAAGTCAGGTCGTTTGTTGTTTCATTTTTAAACTTTCAAGTTCACCATTCTTTCCAAGACACAATGCTAGGGAGGGAAAACTTCCTAAAGAGCAAAGTTATTCCAAAGAGGATTGGGCTACTTCTGGAGGAAGGGAGTCTGTGAGCAAAGGCTGGCTCCCATCTGCTTGGATGGGGGACTGCATTCTGAGGTCCCACCAAGCCTGGAATAGTCTCCTCTTCATCTCCTGGCTTCCTTTGTCTCACCTTCCCTGTCCCTGATGCTTAGCCCTCTATTTCATCTCAATGTATCCCATCTTTAGCTTGTGTGTTTTTACTTATCCCCCAATAGACTATGAGCTCCTTGAGAACATGATCCCTTTTTCCCTTTGTATCTGTAGTGCTGTTTCTACCACATAGTAGGTGCTTGGCCAATGATAGTTGATGTGACTGGTTGACACCTGCTCATTCACACCTTTGACAATACCTGGCTTTCTTCCCATCACAACTTAGCCATCCTTGGGTACAAGACTTCACCACTCCCTCCTTCCCAGTTCTTTGGTTCTCCATCTTGAAATTATCTTCAATTACTTTGCATATGCGTGTCTACTCACTTGGCTTAGGGTCACCACCCTGGTTGGAGAAAATGCTCAGTGAACGCAGGGATCAATTTCTCTTGGTCTTGTATCCTCGCCTCTGCCAGGGTGCCTAGAATACCAACAGGTGGTTAATGAGGGTTTGTGGAACTGAAGTGAAGGCCCCTTCTGTGATTATATAATTACATGAGTCATGTGGCAAAGAATATTTTTTCTGAGTTTTCGGGGGCTCGGGAGTGTAATGTTGATTATAAGGTGAGAAATGTCTCTTCATTGGATTCTAGTTCTAGGATTACGCAGTCCGTTCTATCACCTATCGCAACCTCTTCAGTTGAGAGAAGAGGAAGCTGGCACTGAGAAGGGTTAGTCCCCCCTGAGATCACTGAGAACTGGACTGTACTTATGATGTGTATGACCAGGTGCAGTGACCAGGTGTGGTGACCAGTTTGACATCTGACATGTGGTCCGAGTCCCATAAAACTATATTTCCATGAACTATGGACTTCCATAGGGAGTATATTGGTTGATCAGTGTACTTCCTGCGCTTGAGCCCTAATCTCCCTTTTGCTGGGAACCTCTAAGATCATTAAATCATGCCAAAACAGTAAAGCAGACAGGGGACACACATTTTAATACTGGAGCTCAAACAATTAGCAAAAAAAAAAAACAAAACCAAAAAAACCCCAGAGACATCCTTTCCATTCTGAGGTTTACAGTCTCATCTCATCTTATCATCTCAGTACTAAAGGATCTGAGAGATAATCTAGTCTCACACATAAGGAAACTGAGAACTCAATAGGCAAGTGACTTGTGCAAGGTCACACAGTAACTAGGAAAGCATGAATTTGAACCCAGGTCCACCTGTGACAGATGTTGACCTTTTTTCTCTAAACCAGCCCTACCTCTAGTTTAGAGCTACCAAACCACATGGTCAAGGCAGCTTGAACAGCCACAACAACCACAATCCTATCCCACCATCACAACACAGCACCACCACCCCACCACCACAACACAGCACCGCCACCCCACCACCACAACACAGCACCGCCATCCCACCATCACAACACAGCACCGCCACCCCACCACCACAACACAGCTCCACCACCCCACCACCACAACATAGCACTGCCATCCCACCACCACAACACAGCACCGCCATCCCACCACCACAACACAGCACCGCCATCCCACCATCACAACACAGCACCGCCATCCCACCATCACAACACAGCACCGCCATCCCACCGCTAGAACAGAGCACCGCCACCCCACCACCACAACACAGCACCGCCATCCCACCACCACCACAGCACCACCACCCCACCTCTGCTTCAGTTACAGAAGCCATTTCCAAGGAGCATCCTTTCCCAGCGGAAATGACCCAACGTGGCCTGCTTCTCTCTTGCTGTGGTGTGTTGGATATTGAATTAAAGTATCCCTTGCCTGAGGCTCCTCTATACCCAGGGGGAAGTTGTGTTTCCATCCAGTGGTCCTTATATTGGAAAAGTCCTGTGAACCTGTACCTTGCTCCCTGCTGCAAAATAATTGTGCTCCCTGGGGACCTCTGTACACCTAGGCTAATAAACAAAAGAATGCAAAATTGATTGTAAAGACTTCTTCTTGTGCATCAGGGAGGATTGCTTTTCAACACACATGCCTCCTGAGCATCACACCTCAAGGTGTGTAAAGCCCCAAATCCCCCACTTATGTCAATGACTAATTATCTGTGAAACTGGGATTTAAAAAAATGATAAAATTGTACAACTGAGCCCCCCTCCCCTGCAGTTAATTAGCAATGATCACAGGCTGCATCTGGCCCGTCCTGTCAAAGCATCTTTGCTAAGAAGTGCAAATAAAAATAATCCTCTTAAAAAATGAAAATGAAGAAAACCTTCACAGAGCTCATTGACAAAACCCCAGCCCTCACACACAGCCGTTCCGCTTTGATGAAAAATTAATGATGATGTGAGCCCTGGAAATTAATTATGATCTGTGAAATTCTCGTTTGGTATTTTTGAAGAAAAGGGAAGTGCTGCCTGGGTCTGCAGAACTCAGCTCCCATGGCACGTTGGATGTTTTCCCCCCACTAGAGTCCTTTCAGAATCAGCATGAATGTGCATGCCGCCTCCTCAGAGAGCAGAGAAAGGCCTTCCCTTCTCTAGGACTCGGAGAATTCCCAAGAACGTCCAGGAAGCGTTTCATCCTCCCACAACCTATCTCACTGTTGGTCTCAGCTCTCTGAACTGAACTGGGTTGGTCTAGGGACAAAGAACATAGACTCTATCAGTAAGTCACATTCAAAGCCTTTCCAACATGGTAGAGCTTGTAATCCAGGGTCACAAAGCAGCCTCAGTCAACATTTGGTTCAACTGACACCCAAAGTGAATCCCATTTAGAGTAGCCAACCACGTGGCCATCCCACCTCCTGTGAAGACATCCTCCAAAAGTTCAAATCCCAGGTCTGCAGCTTCCTTCTTGGGTGACTTTGGACTGGTCGCTCCACTTCCTGAGACCTTAGGGGTGTGGACCAAGTGACCTCAAAGAGCTCCTCCAGCTCAAACTCACGGCTCCTGTGGCTTGGGAAGAATCAGCACCAACATCTTCCCTCCTGGATCACTGCTTTGTCATGGCAGAAGGGCTTGTGGAGCTCAATGACACTGAACTGTGTCCTGCAGAGTTGGGCAGGTCAGAGTGGAGAGTACTGACAAAAGGTCATCCATTGGATTCTTCCAAGGACTCAAGGTCACTTATTTACACAAAGAAACATTTGGGGAGGATGTTGGTGTACTAATGTACACATACAATGAGGTGACATGGTGGACAGAGCATTAGAGTTGGAGTGAGGTGAGTTTGAATTTTGCTTTAGTCACTTCCCAGCTTCCTGTCCCTGGGGAGGTTGTTTTACCTCTGCCTGCCTCAATTTCCTGATCTATAAAATAGGAAAAATAAGAGTAACTATTTCCCAGGGTTGATGTGATGATCAAATGGGATTATGTGTGTGTGTGTGTGTGTGTGTGTGTGTGTGTGTGTGTGTGTGTGTGTTCAAGGGAGTAGCAGAGTAGCCTGGAAGGAGCCCTGGGTCTGGGGGTCAGCAGAATTGGTTTGGATCCTACCGTTGAGGCTGCTTGTGTGGGCAACTTTGGATGAGTTGTGTAACCTCCAGGGCCTCATTTCCTTCATGTGCAGAAGGAGGAGCTTGGATGAGTGATCTGTGAGGTCCTTTTGTGCTCTGGGTCTCTCTCCCTGTGTTCCTTGCCTGTGTGACCTTGGGCACTTCAATGTTTTGGGCCCAAGCTTCTTCCTTGGTGTAAAAGCAGGGGGTTGGGCTCAAAGGCTGCTGAGGTTCTGCATCAGTGAAACCTGGGGACATCAGATCACCCATGGCATTCCTGGGTTTAGGGAAACTCCAGAAATCTCTTTCCCTAGGCTCGGTGTCCCCTCTGTGCTCCAACAATAGCTCAGGGATGATCTCTCCATGTCTGCTCACTCCTTAGATCTTTCAGGGGTCTCCCCCCTTTTTTCTCTTCATTTTACGCTACCTGAATATGGGAGTTGGTGAGAACTGGGGAAAAGAAAGATCAGATCTTTTCTGGCTTCCCCCTCTGAGAGAAGAGACCAGTCATTCCGGACTTCTTTTGGTTCCAAGGAAAGAGATATTGGAGAGAGGCTGACATGTAGTGAAGCTGGTGGTCTCTGTTGGGTCCCCATTCCCAGTTTGCTGACACTGTGGGGAACTCCTCCTGTGGGGTGGCCTGAGACCCCATCTCAGATGAGCTCATCATTTTTAACTTGCCAATGGAAGAGCCTAATACCCTGTATTGTCTGGTGTAGGTTCTCAAATGTCAGCTTTCTCTGACTTTCATTTTGATACTAAGTTAGATAAATGTGTTTATTTGCTATGTTGCTCATTGTGGAAATGGAATCTGGTTGAAAGGTAGTCAAGCTTTGGATACGTAGCTTGGAGCTCTCCTTTACTACATAGAGATCTGTAGTATACTTTGGACCTGGCAATTACTTCCCCTAGATTAAAAATATCTAAGAGAGCAGATAGATATGATTCTGGCCCAGCATCCCTCCTCCGTGGAAAGAGTGGCTAACTTCTGGCCCCAACCTCCCATTTTCCTTCAAAGCAGGAATCAAAATCTCCTTTGGACAACAGTAGAGGAAGGACACTCAAAGACTGTTTCCCTCCCCGAAAGCTACATCGAGATGTGGACCCAGGTCACTTGCAGGGCAAAACAAAACGGCCTCCTCACCATACCAGCCTAGAGGTCAGGAGAAGGGTCTGGATGGCTGTGCAGAGAGGCTGTGTGCGCTACAGCTAGGGGCTGACTGTTGGCGCGCACTCACACTTCAAGAAATCGTCGACACTCCTCACAAATCAGGGTTTGATTGTTGTGTTCCTTGTCTGGATTTAAGAGAGGGATGGAGACAGTATGAATATTTTGGGTGAAACTTCAAAGTGTGCTTTGATGACACTTCACCTCAACCTTCCCACTGCCAGCCAGTTGTTAAATTTTTACCAGCACACCCTTGGTTTGGCTTTAGTTGAGGGATTGCTTGTTGACTGGTTACGAAGCAACCTGAAGGGTGAGGGAGAGATCTCTTCACGAAGTAACTGTGTTCTTGTCACTCACAGCATCTCTTGGCTTCCAGTCTCATGCCAAGCAGAAGGTACTCTTAAAAAACAAAATCTATCCATTGCATTCCAATCCTATTAAGCTCCTTATTTATTTATTTGACCTTTGGCACATAACTATGATATTCAGTTTTCCCATCTACAAAATGATATGATGATGGCACATAGACAATCTCCAGATTCTCTATGACTTCTTAATTTTCTGATCATTGTGGCTTTTGGAGTGTTTATTTTTAAGCCTCCACGCCAAAAAGAAACTACCTTTGTTGTAAATGCCTGCTGAGCTCTGATGTGGAAGGATTTCATTGGGTAGGCTCAGGGAGTTTCAGGGAGGGGGCACAGACCTGAGTGTTTAGGATGAAGAAAAGTGGAACAGGAATGGAGGCAGAAGGATCTGAATTTGGCATCCACAAGGACTAAATTCAGTGAATAATTGCTCAACCATCCTTTCACTTTGCATAGACATTGCCAAGAATTCATTTACATTTTTCTGACAGATGGTCTACAGCAAGCCTTCCATAAGGGCCACCTACATATAGTTCTTAAGAAACCATACCAGTGCCCGTTGTCCTGAGCTTTCCTTCTTAGAGCAGCAGAATTTTCTACATTTTCATAGTTGGCTCCCCAACTCTGCAATGTAAGTCAATGTAGAGAATACCTCATCTTTCGTCTTTTTTCTTAGTGCTTTGTGGCTGGATGTGAGCAGCAGGAGAAGGAAGTGGTGAAGGCTACAGGGCATGACTGGGAATGGGGAGGCTTCACTGCTATCTAGTTTTTAAGCTCCCCAAGCTTACACTAAATCTTGAAATCTTGTTCCTCCTTCATTTTTGAAGGGGACCAACGACTCCCAGTTCTTGAGAAATGACTCTCAAGTGAATTGGATTTAAATGAGGAAGAGTTGCACAACATCCTCAGCCTCACTCTCTCTTCCAGAGTCATCAGAATTCAGTGCCAAGACAAAGCCAATATGGCTGGTAATAGCTCAGGATGCAGTGGATGATCTTGGTGTCTTCAACGTCTGACCAAGCTCTAAGCGCTCCACAACTCCTGCTTCAGCCATCTGCGTGGTAACTGGAGCAAATTGCTCTCATTTGTCCATTCCATGGAGGCGCCTTCACATATCTGGGGTAGAAATTCTCCTACTTCACCGATGAGTTTGAGTCCTTTTGGTTACCTAATCCTGGATTAGCCCGTCTGCCAAGAGGGTTTATTGCGATGTGGCCACTGCACATGCTCCAGCTTCTTGCAGCCACAAGTGAGTCAGGTAAAAGTAGACACCAAAGGTGGATGAGCAGCCCTCAAGTCCTCCCTGAATATATTCACATCTATATATGCACATGTATGTAGCTAGATATATGCATATAAATAGAGATGAGATAGAAAGATAGAAATCTATATTTATATCAGAAATGGTACTAAATTGGGATGGTCTGCTCTGGAATCTTGGCTGTGCTATTCAACACCTGGGTCACATTCTTCTCTGGGTCTGTTTTCTCATCTATAAGATTGGAGTTAAGACTAGCTGGCCTCTCTGGTCAGCTTGCACCCAGCTCTAAGTCTAGGTTTTGTGGGATTCATTCATGGATTCAAGGAGAATTGAGTGCCTGACGTGCTGCCTACTGCACCAGGCCATAGGATGCAAAGATACCCTCAAAAAAATGCCTCAATGATACCTGCCCTCAGGAAGATTACATTCTACTGGTGATAGAATTCTGGAGGCTTCTTTTAAGACTTTTGGAAGGGAAGAAAAGACAGTGAACATGCCTCTTACTTCTGTCATTGTCATTGCTGTTACATGAGGACACTCTGCTTCTGGGTTTTCTGGCCCCTGTAGAACCACCACTGGTTTCTTTTCCATTTCCAGCTGCTTGATTCTTCCTCAGTCTGTCATCTGCCTGATGGTTCCTCAGATCGTTGGTTTCTCCTGTCATTTCCTGGGCTGCTCAGGGTACATTGTGCTTGATAAGCTGATTTTCATTCTTTGGAAATGGAATGATTTCAGTGATACAGATGCACCCCTGCTCCTGTTTGTGCACTTTGAATTGGGGTCCAAAGGTGCTATGGGTTTTCAGGGGCTATAAGAACACAGGCACTCTGGTTCTAGAGAATTGTAATGGGAAGTTATTATTTTAGAAGCTTGTTTTCTCCTCCCTCGATTACTTTCAAAGGCCATCAAGAGTCAACTTTCATTTTTAAAAAGTGGTTTCAGATCTGGGGGTCTTAGAGGGCAGCAGTCTAACACAAAGAAACAGAGGGTGATGGAACCCTGGAAGGTAACAGAGCCTGGGGTTGTGTTGATGAGGGCATAGGACCCAGAAAGGAGGTAATGGCCCCAGGTTACTCTGCTCTAGTTAGAGAGCAAGTGGACTGTTGTTTCCAGGGCTGGGAACATTTTTTTTTTTTTGCTATGTCTTTGTGACCCTTTTAAAAAAAATATATGAGTTATTTATTTTTCAGTTTTCAACATTTACTTCCACAATAATTTGAATTCAAAATTTTCTCCCCATCTCTCCCCACCCCCACCCCAGAACAACATGTGCCCCATCCACCTCTTCCTCCAGTCTGTTCTCCCTTCTATTACCCACCCTTCTTCCATCTCCCTTCCCTCTGTTTTCCCGTAGGGCAAAATAGATTTCTATACTCCATTGCCGGTACATCTTATTTCCCAGTTGCATGCTAAAACAATTAACGTTCATTATTAAAACTTTGAGTTCCATATTCTCTCCCTTCCTCCCTCCCCACCCACAGTCATTGAGAAAGCAAGAAGTTCAATACAGGTTGTACGTGTATAACCATGAAAACGCTTCCGTAATAGTTATGTTGTGAAAGACTAACCACATTTCCCTCTGTCCTGTTCTGCCGTCTATTTATTTCATTCTCTCCCTTGACCTGTCCTCCCACAGTAGTTGCTTCTGATTACCCCTTTCCACAGTTTTGGACAGTGTGTTTCTGGAACAAACACGGAGAATATGGAGTCTGACCAGAGGAAAGAACTCAGGATGAGGAAAGTATCTAGATCTATGCTAGAGGAGGACCTGAAGAAGGAACTAGGGGGATTTAGTCTGGTGGATAGAAGGCTTAGGGGCAAAGGTTTTAATCATCTTCAACTATTTAGAAGGGCACCTCTGGAAAGTGGGTTAGACTTTTCCTGCTTGGCCAAAGGGACAAGTGGTTCCCCTCCTTTTAAAAAGTAATATAATAGAGCTTTATTCAGGAAAAAGGAAGAAGGAAAGTCAGGGTAGGAGAGGGGGTGAAGAATGAGGACAGATGATCTTCCAATAGAAAGAAGCCCTCAGCTGTTGGACTTGTCCATGGCTTAGAGGAGACATCTTCCCCAGTATTTTTATGCATGGAACTCCACCCCTCCCCCAGAGAAGGCTGTTGCCCAAGTGCCTTTGAAACACTTTCTGGTCTTGATCTACCTTCATCCTCATCCTGTGTCCTATGGTTCTACTAAGAAGAAAGGCACCCTTGCTGAGGACCTGGGTTCAGATCCAGCCTCCTGTGTGCAGTGTTTGTGTGACCTTGGGAAATCCCGCAGGTAGCCCCTCTGATCCTCAGTTTTCTCATGTGTAAGAATCAATCCATCTATTTCTTAAGCGCTTACTATGTGCCAGGTACCACATGGCAGAGGCTTGGTTGGCTGGCATTCCAGATGATACCCAGATTATTTTTATATTTGTATACCATGGCTGGGGAGAACAAAGCAAGGAGAAGACTTGGGCCTCTGGTGTCACCATGAATGGTCTGCCTGGGGGTAAGGCTAACTACAGTCTGAGGCAACTTTTTGTAGATTTGGTGGTTTATGGAGAAAGATTAAGAGAGATGTAAGCCCTCAGGGCTTGGGAGAGGTGGGGTGGCTTATTTGGCATTCCTGGGAGATTTCCAGAATGTGGGCCTGATTCTGTACATCGCTGCCCCATCCTGAGCTGTGAGAAGGCAGTTAGAGGCAGGTGCATTCCCTCCTCACCCTCTGGTTTTGAGCATCTCTCATAATCTGTATTGTTGGTGTTGTTGAGGGTGGGGATGCTGGTGGTGTTGTCCTTGGTATAGATGGTGGTGTTCCTGGTGCTGGTGCTGTTTGTCCTTTGTTTTCAAAGAGGGCATCCTTCTTGTCCTTCTGTCTCAAATCACTTTGCCCCATTGTTCTTTCACAAAATCCCAAGCCTGGATCACTCCTAACTTTAACCTCCTCTGTTCCTATTCAGGTCATTTAATCACTAAGCACTAGTTAAACGTTTCCTATGTGACTCCATAGGACAATGCATATAATGCTCTGCCCCATGGTTTCAGAAAAGCCTGGGAAGATTTGGATGAACTGATTTAAAGCAAAGACCATGCCATCAGAGAAATGATGACATGACTTGCACTTGACTTTTTTTGAGTGAGAGAGGGCTGTGCAGGTCACCAGCCTCACTTCTCCCCCAGAGTCATCTGAATCCAGTGACCAGATATTCATCAGGATGA
>CM053770.1:694875346-694893472 GCA_028658325.1 Potorous gilbertii
ACAAAGTCAAGTGCAAGTCATGTCATTATTTCTCTGATGGCATGGTCTTCTTTGGCAATGAAGGATGAACACACATACATATATGTATAATACATATAAATACATACACACATCCTTTCTCTTCTGCTTCTCATCTGTTCCCAGGACTTCAATTATCACCTCTTTGTGGATGACTAAAAATAAACAGGATGCTGGTAAAGATTAATTAAAATGTCAACCAATTCAGGAAGAAGGAAATAGACATTTTCATATTCAAATCTGGGGATGTTTGTCCTACCTGCTGCTGAGTCCCTGGCAAAGAAAAGAAGACTCTGGTGAGTATTACCAGGCCACTCTAGGGAATCTGTTGTTTTTATATGCAGCTTAACATTTAAAAATTAGAAATGCCAGAAAGAATTTCATCGTGGCTGAAGATACAATTGATCTAAAAATCTCTCCTGAACATTTCAGTTGTTGGACAATACAGACAGACTTATAAGAATGCATTTATTCCTAATAATGAAGAAGAAAAAGAAAAAGTAACCCAGGAAAAGGCCAGTGGAAAGGCCAGAACATGTCATATCATTAGGCCAGAAGATCGTTTTTAACCAGGAGAAACATCCGATTCTAGCCAAGTTGAGCTTGCTTTTATCCGTCACAATGACTGATTAGAGCCACTATTCTTAGTACAATTTTACAAATGTCACAATTGAAACAAGGCAGCTTCCACATGGAAGAAGCACAGCATTCCCAGATTTCAGAACCACTTGAGCATACCAGCTGGGTTCATTATCGCAGACATCCAAGACAGGCTAAGTCAGATGATGTAGGAAGGGATCTTGGAGACAAGCCAGGTGAGTGCCAGTCGCATACCTGACAAGTGATCATCCAGTGACTAGGGAATGAAGGCCTCCACCATGGGAATTTCTACCAATTTCTGGGGCAGCTGATTCTGAGCTGGAACAACTGTCATTTTTAGGGAGATTTTCTCTCAGCTCCTGCCTCAGTTTGATCCTCCACTGCTTACATTCATGTCTCTCAGTTCTGTCCCTAGGACTAAATAAAACAAGGCTTATTCCCCTTCTGTGTGACAAGCTGTCAGTAGCTGAAGACAGATGGCAATTGCTCACCAAACCTCCCATTTTCCAGGCTGGCCATTCCAGTTCCTGCTCTGTTCCCTACATGGCATGGACTCGAGGCCCTCTGACATCTTGGATGCCCCTTTTTGGCTATGCTCTAGCTCCTGCTCATTCTTTCCTACAACATGGCACCCAGAACTGGAGTCACTAGGTTAGAGTACACCAAAGTTCTAGCAACTTCTCCCATTCTGGGCTCACCACCCCTCTCAATGCTTGACACTAGCAGAGCTCTTGCTAAGATGCAGCTCACAGGCTACTACAACACCCACTGTTGAGCCTCTGCTTTCCCATGTAGCTGCAAAGCTGGTTATAGAACCCAAGTGTGGACTTTAATCTTTATCCTAATAAAGTTTTATACATACTGATATTTATACACGTATTTCACATAATTATATAAACACATAAATTTAATATAGATATATTCCAAATGTTTATATATAAACATTATACATATATCTGTATATACATAGAGTCACATGTGTATTTCATGTGCAGATATCTCCCATATAGTTTCTATGTACATTTGTTTATATTTCTATATGGATGCATACATGCATGTATATGAAATCCTATGCCCCACAGGGCTACCCTTTTTCCTAATTCTTTTGCCCTCCAGAGAGCAGACAACCACTTGGCAGGTGTGATCATGAGGATTCCTTTCACGGAGGCTTTAGACTTGAAGGCCCCTCCGGTTCCTCTCAACCCTGAAATCCCATAATTCTGTGATAGAAGTACACACTTCCTCCTTGTGTGTTTCAAGGGCACTGTGCTCTCTCTTCTGCCCTTAGCAATTTTCTGTCTTGTGTTATTATAGCTATTTGTGGGCGCTGACTTTTTGTCTGCCATAGGGGAAGTTATGGAGGGCAGAGATCATATCATTTTGTCTTAATGCAATGTGCCCACAGGATTCAAGGAGTCCTTTCCCATAATGCCACAGCCATGAGAATGGGGAGTTGAGCAGATCCAAAGGAAAAGCCGTAGGGCTCATGAACATAAAAATCTGAGCCAAGGTTCCTAGAAGACAGCATCCCCCTGTGACTTGCTGGGACTTCTGGGCTGGCAGCTGCTCTTGGTAGCAGGGAGCTGGCTGGGCCATGCAAATATATGGCTAGTGGAGGGCTGAGCTAGCCTGAGCTAGCCTGAGCTAGCCTAGGAGATGTGGAAGCATTGATGACCTGACAGTCTCCCCCCATTTTCCTATAGGACAGAGAGATGAGATGTGGGAGTGGACCAAGTACAGGGACGGCAGAGCCAAGGAGGAAAATAGGAAGCACAGAGTGAGCAGGTATAATGTTAATGGGATTTAAGATCTTTCCTACCCCTTAAGAGGTCTCAAGTGGGGTCCATTAAGGGAAGCTTCCTTAAAAATGCGCTTTCACACCTTCTGTTAATTAGGCACTGAATTAAAGGGGTTGTGATGCCTTCTGGATTTATATATACTCTGAGGTGAGGTTTTGCTTTCAGGTTCTCTCATTGTTCACATGATTTGGCCAGAAGAGTCTCTGGACAGCCACTAAGGAGCTCGCCTCCCCGTTTTGAAAACCCTGATATTGATGTTTCTCTCTCTGGTAACTATGAATGTATGTATGTAATGGTACAACAGCTGAGTCTGTCTGTTGATCTGTGATGTATGTGCAGAATGTGAACGCTCTGAAGGCAGAGATTGCTTCATCTGTGTCTTTGCATCACTAATATTATGCAGCCCCATCTTATAAAGTACTTCAGTTGGTTTTAATTGAACGTAAACAAACATTAAATACAAACTTACCTGCGATGACCCAGAAGAACCAGTGGAGCCTACCTGCAGGTGCCTGCTGTGCCTTTGGCCTGTGACTTTGGAGCCAAGACAAGGGAGGTCTGTCTCATCTTTTCAGGTTATCACTGCTCCTCATTTTGAGGTATCTGAAAGTTGTTTTTCTTCTATTATTTTTGTCATTAAGTGGACTGTTTTCCTGGACCTGTTCACTTCACTCAGCATCCATTTGTACAAGTCTCCCCATATGGCCTTGGACTGATAACATCTGCCATTTATTTTGCCACAATATTCCTCTGTTCCACTCCTAAACCACACCTTGTGGCCATCCTCCACGTTTTTGTCACCAGTTCTTTGAAAGTACAAAAGGTGCTGCTTAGCAGGATGCCATCACCTTCTAGGTGCTTCCTAAGTGCCTTTTGATAATAATGTAAAAATAACTACATGCAAAATATCAAAATAAAATGTGAGGTGTTCCCAGACCCAAAAAGAATTTCTGGAATAGCTCCAAAAAGATTTTTAAATGTTTAAATTAAATTGAATTTAAATTAGGCTAAATTTAATTTTAAAAAAACTAAATAAGAAAGGTAGAGGGAAAATTGGAGAAATAAATGAGAGTGACACCAAAGAATCATTTAAAAAGTCAGCAGCTTGGTATAGGAAATGCGAAAAATGGGGAAAAAAGATGTACCAAAATTCATTGAAGAAAACAACTTTTTAAAAAGTACAATTAACCAAGTGAAAAAGGAAGTACAAAAACTCACTAAAACTTATAATACATTAAAAAATGAAAAATGAGCAAGTGAAGTTAGTGACTCCAAGAGACATTAGGAAACTATAAAACTTAATCAAAAGAATAAAGCAATAGAAGAAAATGTGAAAGATTTCCCTGGGAAAAAAAACAGCTGACTTGGAAAGTAGATCAAAGAGACACATTAAAAAAAATTACTGGACTACCTAAAAGGCATGATTAAAAAAAGAGCCTAGACATCATATTTCAAGGAATTATTAAAGAAATCTGACCTATATCCTAGGACCCAAGAATAAAATAGAAATCAAAAGAATTCACCATTCACCTTCTGAAAGAGATCCCAAGATGAAAACTCCAAGGCACATTAAAGCAACATTCCAGAGCTCCCAGGTAAAAGAGAAAATACAGCAAGCAGTCAGAAATAAATAATTAAAATATCACAGAGTCGCAATCAGGAGAACACCAGATTTAGCAGTTTCTATATGAAAAGATAGAGAGCTTAAAATAAGAAAATCCAGAGAACAAAGAAGGCAGGTCATATGATGAATCTCCTTCCCAGTGAAAGTGAGTATAACCCTTCACAGGAAAAATGAATATTTAATGAAATAGAAGACTTTCAAGTATTCCTGATGAAAAGACAAGCTTTGAACAGAAAATCTGATTTTGAAAAATAAGAAGCAAGAGAAGAATAAAAAGCTAAACAGGAAAGAAAAATCCTAAGGGATTCACTAAGGTAAACTGTTTCCATTTCTGCATGGGAAGAAGATACTTAGAATCCCTAAGAACTTTACTAATATTAGGCCAGGTAGAAAGAATATACATGGATGCCAGGAGTATTTTGTCAAAAGCTTTTTCTGCATCTATTGAGATAACAGATGAGTTATATTATGGTCTTATTAAATGTAACTGTGTAGCAAAGATGAACTTAAGAAATGCATGTTGACTGACTCATGTAATATATACATATTCATATATATATATATATATATATATATATATATATATATATATATGCACACAGACACAGAGCCACCTATGTATCTATATCTTAAAAGAGCAGTCTATACAGCAGAAACTCAAAGTTTTATACAAGTCTCTTTCATCTTATTCTTTGCATATTAAAATGTTTGTGTTTTTGATTAGGTTCTCATTAAAAAAAGTAATGGAAAGAAAGACTTTTACAAACATTTATTGTGCTAGATTCAGTGAGAGTGACAAAGGATCACACACATACATACACACATGCACATACACACACGTACGCACACCATTTATACTTCATAGGGTTTTTATTATTTATCTTTGTTATTGATGTGGTGAACTATGCTGATAGTTTTCCTGATACTCAAACAGTCCTGCATTTCTGGTATAAAACCCTCTTGGTCATAGTATATGACCTTTGTGATATATTGCTATAATCTTCTTGCTACTATTTCATTTAAAATTTTTGCATGGATATTCATTAGGGAAATTGGTCTGTAGTTTTCTTTCGCTATTTTAGCTCTTTCTGGTTTAGGCATCAGCACTATATTTATGTTGTAAAAGGAATTTGGTAGGATTCCTCATTTGCCTATTTTCCCAAATAGTTTATATAGTGTTGGAACTAATTATTCTATAAATGTTTGGTAGAATTCATCTGGTCTGAGGATTTTTTAAGGGAGCTCGCTGATGGCTTTTTCATTTTTTTCTCAGTTGAGGTTATTTAATTAGGAAAACTATCAGCATAATTGACCATATCAATAAACCAACAAAAAACCAGTCCTATGATTATCTCATTAGATGCAGAAAATCTTTTGATAAATGACAACACTCATTCCTTTTAAAAAACACTAGAAAACATGGGAATGACTGGAACTTTCCTTAAAATAATAAGTAGTGTCTATCTAAAACCACAAACAAGTATTATTTGTGAGGAATAAGACATCTTTCCAATTAGATTGGGATGAAGACTATTACTATTCAACATAGCACTTCAAATGCTGGTTTTAACAATAAAAGAGGGAAAAGAAATTGAAGGAATTAGAATAGGCAATATGATGTTATACTTGGAGAATCCTAGAGGATCAACTAAAAATAGTTGAAATAATTGACAACTTTAGCAGAGTTGCAGGATATAAAATAAACCCATATAAATCATCAGCATTTCTATATATTACCAACAAAGTCTAGCAGGAAGAGACAGAAACAGAATCCATTTAAAATAACTGGACAGTATGAAATACTTGGGCCTCTATCTGCCAAGACCAACCCAGGAATTATACGAACACAATTACAAAACACTTCCAACACATAGAAAGTCAAATATCAAATTGTTTGCCTTCTCAAGGAGGAGGTAAGGGTAGGAAAGAAAGATAGAAATTGGAACTTTAAATTTAAAAATGAACATTAAACATTGTTTTTACATGTATTTGGAAAAAACGATTTTTTTTTTTAAAAAAAGGACACCCCTCCCAATGCTGCCAGGTCCCCATTAGTGCAAACAACAAATCTCCTGAAATGGTTGAATTATTTTATTTGCACTACATTTTCCCATTGAACTGGAACAAGTAACTACATTTTACATAATGATAACTTTGAATAGGGTGAATTTAAATATATATGACCACATCAGAGTATTTATTATTTGCACCAATCTGGACCTCGTTATACAGTGAATCAAAAGAATGGAATGGAACAGATGAGTTATGTTACTGTCTTATAAATGTAAGTGTGTAGCAAAGATGAACTTAAGAAATGCATGTTGACTGACTCATGTAATATACATATATATATAAACATATGCACATACACACATGTATACACACCATTTATACTTCATTCACCAAACATTTATTCACCAAATCCTTATCTGCAGTTGGGTTTGCCTTCCGTGAACTTCCGGTCTAAGACAAACATATGAGTGTTAGATCACAATGTTCAGTCATTTCAGATGCATCGAACTCTTTGTGACCCCAGTTGGGGTTTTCTTGGCAGACATGCTAGAGTAGTTCCCCATTTCCTTCTCTAGCTCATTTGACAGATAAGGAAATTGAGACAAACAGTGTTGAGTGACTTGGCCAGGGTCACCCAGCTACTAAGTGCTTGAGGTCAGATTTGAACTCATGAAGACGAGCCTTCCTGACTCCAGGCTGGGCACTCTGTGCTCTATGGTGCCCCTTTCTTCAGTCAGAGTTTAAAACAGCAATGGAGATGGCATGAGGCCATTCAAGGTACATCTCTCCAAGTTACAGGTCAGCTTATCCACCCCCTTAACTTTCCAGATGAGGCTGAATGCCCACATTGCACAGGCAGAGGGATGTGGAGCCTGAATTCAAATCACCCACTTTCCCAGATAAGTCAGCTTCCTTCTAGGTCTCTTGCTTAACCTTTGTCCACAGGTACCCAGTGGCTTGTCATCTCCCTTTCAGCTCCTGGTGAGTTTGGAACATGGCTAGAACATCAGGAACTACTGCTCTTATTCCCATGTCCTCATGTGGGAGGAGAGCAGGGCTCCCACACCATAGAAAGGGGAGAGGGATCCAGGTCAACCACTTGAAATTTATTAACCTTATGATCACCTGGAACATAGATACCCCTATGCTTGTTGGATGATCTAGTGATGGTGGAAATCTCAGTGGCATCATACCATGTTTAACAAACCCCTATCCCTGTATAATGTGGGGCACTCAGCCTCATCTGGAAAGTGAAGGGGGTGGACCAGCTGACCTGTAACTTGGAGGGATGTGCCTTGAATGGCAGAGGAGAGATTCTCACCCAGCTTCAAGCCACCTCTTCTTTGGAGTGAAGGGTCAGTAAAATTCAATGGGCAGCTAACCATGAATGGCCTCATGCCATCTCCATTGTTGTTTTAAACTCTGACTGAAGCAAGGGGCACCATAGTGCACAGAGTGCCCAGCCTGGAGATCTGGGTAGGAATCTTCTTCTGATAATGAATAGCTTTGCAACCACACACAAATCATTTCACTTTTCTTTGCCGTAATTTCCTTGTCTTTAAAAAGAGATAATTAGATGCATTTATGTGTCTGTATATATGTGTTTTTGTATGTGTGTATATATATAATATACATATATATATATTATTAACAATTTTGCTATCACTTATCAATAACACAGTGCTCCTCCATTAGGGTGTGAACTCATTCAGTGAGGGAAGGGATTCCCTTTGTATTTTGGCTTTCCTGTGTGGCCCCAGGACTTAGCACAGTGCCTGGCACATAGAGATTGTTTCATCAATCCATAGTGATTGATGATCACTGCCCCTACATTTGACCAACTGAGTCAAATCTGGATTCCAGGATCTCAGGACCTAGTTCAGCTGATTTGCCTTTACTGATCAGGTATACTGCAGAGAGAATTCATTTTTTTCTTGGCATTGGATTCACTAGGGTTCATCTGTAAACATGAAGAATGGAGGCAATTGTTTGTCCTGATGCCCTTCCTCCTCCCTCGACTGGACAAAGAAACCAACCCCAACTCAAGTCATCAGTGCCTAAAAGAGCCCACTAGTGCTACAGGGTCTCAGCCAGATATGGCCAGGGCAGGATATCCCTGGGAAGTGTTCCTGCTGGCTCCATGATGTATGCGTTTCAGAAATAAAATAAACAAGTTTCTGTTTTCATATTTTCAGGACAGCTTGCAAGCCACGTGCACCAGGAGGTGAAATCCAAGAATCTCACCAAAAAAGGGAAAACCAACTGTGAGCATGCTGGGAGAAGTGGCTGAAGAAATATCAGGCTCAGTAATAATAGAGCCTTCAATAGTCTTGCAGAAACTTTGTACAAATACAATTTGAAATGCTCCACTCTGCCCTGGCCATGTTTGCTTTCAAGATATTTGATGCCAAAAGACTTGGGAGAAAAATCTTAAAAGAAAATGGAGATCTGGGTAAGGGCACCTTTCCAAGGTAATCAAAATGAAGAGGAAGACAAGCCATTTCAGAATTTTCCCCTTCTTTTAATTACAAACAGATCCTTTAATTGTTTGGGGGTCTATAGGAAGTATTTCTTGGAGAAAAGATGTCAATTAAAAATGCAGATAAAAGTTGGCTGGGAATCTAAGGATAATATTGCAGACAGAGAAGATAGCATACAAAAAGGGAGATTATTTTTAATTATCTGTATCTTCTTTTGGAGTTTGTCCCAGTAAGTATAGTCTGGAATAAGAGTAACAATTGGAACTGTTCTCAGATTTGGAAATAGCAGCAAGCTCGAATCTTGGGAACATCCAATGTTTGATGGAAAGTTGGCCCCATGTGTCATTATTGTCTCCTAAGGCACCTTGGTGGGCAACCATACTGGCAGTGGGTCCCTAGAGCCTTTCATAGGAGGACTAGACGGAGAAAGTGGAAATAGCTAGCCTGGAGAAGCCAGTGGGGGAAGGGAGTGGGGTCATAGTCATTTTAAAGTCCTGGCAAGATGGTCCTCTAGCTGAGGAATTGAATCAGTTCTGTTTGGGCCCCAGCGGGCAGAATTAGGAGCTGTGGAGAGCAAAGGGCCAAACCTTAGCTCGATGGAAGTGGAAACTCTCTAACAATTAAAAATACCTCAAAGCAGAATGCTTTGGGTCATAGAGAGAGGAGAGTTGGAAATAGCTTTAGAAGTCCACCTTCCTCATTTTGCAGATGGGGAACCTGAGGTCCAGAGAACTGGAGCCCAAGGTCCCACTTGTGTTATTTGGTAGATCTAGGATTTGGACCTAGAGCATCTGACCCCCAATCTCTCACCCGCCCTTTCCACTAAACCATGAATTCTTTCCACTAGAGGAGGACTGATCACTTGTCAGGTAGGACGTGCAAAGGCTTTGTGTTCAGATACCTGTGGGACAAATTGGTCCTATATTCCACAATTCTGTAAAGACATGTGTTGTACATACAGAGGTATACAGACATACATGTTTTATGAACTGAAAAAATTCCTGAGTCAAGACTCCAGGGTCTCAGGAAAATACAACAAAACAAAAATCCCTCTCTGGCTCAGAATGCCAAAGAATGATCTCCCCAGCATGGATTTTCTAATGGTTCTTCCAGCTATGGCTTCCTATGGAAAGGTAATTTATGGGTGGAGAGCAAGAAGAGTCTAGTGGAATCTGGAATTCATTTTAAAATATTTGGATGAAAAAGACATGAGATTCAGTTAAAATGATACAAACTGGCTCTGAGTGTAGAGTATAAAAATATGAACATGATATGTGCACACTTTTAAATTGGTGAAGTTATCGGGAGAGACTCATTGAATCAATGGGCAGATGTGGCAGCTCTCACTTTCCTCAGCTATAAAAAGTATCTATTTGCTAGGGTAGATAATATATGCATAAAATACTTAGCTCAAGACCTGCCATACAGTAGGTATTTAATAAATGCTTGTTCTCTTCCCTCTGGTGACAAGGAATCAGCCTATTTTAGTTTAAAATCTTTTTCTCTGCTCATCAGGACAATGACCATAGTTCACATCTGTCTGGTGCTCTAAGGTTTATAAAGGGATTTCTTGGCAACAATAGCCGGCATTCATTTTCAAAGTCTTTCAATGAGAAAAAAAATTGAGAAGTAATTAAAAGGATGATGAATGTCTATGTGTTTTCAGTAAAAATATATAAAAGCAACATGAGCAAGTTGCTCAAGATGAATTATTCCCTGAGTTTAATGGATGAGGAAACTGAAATGTGAGTCTGTGGTCACACGGTCCCCAGGGTGAGAGCCCCAAGTGGAGCCGAGTATCCGAGGTCATCGATAGTCCCATGTGGTGGCCGCACACTCTATTGGCAAACTTCTAGTCCTGGGCTCACCAGACGACCTAGGATTTCACTGAAGTGAGGAACCTCTTCTCTCAAGCCTATCCCACTTTGCCTGAGTAACCCCGGAGCGTTTGAGTTAAGCGACTTTGAGACCAGTTCTCTACTATGCCATGTTGCCTCTTGAAGTTAGAGGACCTGAGTTACAAGCCTGCCTCTGACATGACAGGTGGAACCTTGGGTTAGCATTCAATCTCATCGACCTCCGTTTACTCGTCTGGACAACAGGAATAAATAATCCTGCTATTTTTTGTGGATTAAATTAAATGGCAATTAGAAAACTTGCTCTAGATGACAAAGTGTCCTATCAATGGCAGGTGTTATTATTGTTTTAGCAGCCACTGCAACAAATATTGTGATAAAATAGAGGAATCAGATGGAATTGACTGAATGGGTGAAGGAGGAAACTAGAGGATAGAGAGCTGACTTTGGAGTCAGAGAGACCTGAGTTCAAATGCAACCTCACACACTAGCTCTGGAACCATAGGCAAGACATACTGTTCTCAGTCAGTTTCCCCATCAACAATATGGAAATATTAATCATACCTACCTCTCAGGGGTTTTGTGAGGATAAAAAGTTAATTTTTGTAAAGCACTTGGTAAACCTTACAACTGTGTATAAGTGTTAGTTAGGATGATTGTTAGTACTACGAGTTATATTTCACTAGAGATTTCTCCCATCCCTAAGAGGAAAGAAGTCTTATCCTCCCTTCCTCCACTAACCTAGAAGTGCATCCAATGCTCTGACCTTGGCCTACAGTTCTTTTTCTTTTCTTTACTTTTTTTTAAAGTTTTCATTTAATTGGGTTTTCAAGAATTTACAGGTTGCTGGGATGACATATTATCATTCTTGTTATTCTTTTATAAAAATAATGGTCCCAGTCCACACCAGAGAGGATTGAATTGCAGGTAGAATCTACTTTCAGATATGACTTCATCTTTGCTAATTAAGAAAAACAAAAAAATGAGTACAGCTAGTTCCTCATGAAAAAGAAATGGAATTTAATTGAAAACATCAATGATACACTCAAGAAGTCTTGTTAAGAGTTAGTGTAGACCTGGTAGACTAAGAAGTAATTAGTGTTAATATAACTATCCTGATGAGAAGTCCCAGATGAGCAAATAGCCATCTCATTAATGAAAAAACAGAGCAGAGCCAGTGGAGTGATGGGCTTGGAGTCTAGAAAACCTGGCTTCTGATCCCACCTCTGACACTTAGTAGGTATTATCACCCTGACACTTAGTGGGGAATAATCACTTCAGCTCCCTGAATCTCAATTTACCTCTCTGTAAAAGAGGACCATTAATGCTGTGCTTCCAATTACCCAGGGTAGTAATGAAAATGTTACAACCTTACTGAATTTCAGCATCTGTATCTATAAAATGAGAAGATTGGACTAGTTGATTTGAGGTCCCTTCTCGCTACCATTTATGATCCCATGAGTGTATACCAGCTACTTTGCAAACTGCAAAGCTCTCTGGAAATATTTGTTCTTGGTGTGGATTATCTCCAAAAGAACATTTCCCTTGTTTATTTGTTCTTGAGAGGTAAAGAATAAAATGCACTGTGTAACTGCAACAGAATCCGGATTTCCTAAGCCCACTGAAAGTCATTCAAAACAACAATTTTGAAATTAAATTCCAGTCCAAGGCATTCTTGGTAGGAGGTGGAATGGATGGCGAGAGAACTGGAAAGAAGAAGGGTCTATGGGGACAGTGGCTCCCTGAAGAGACTTGGGAGGCAAAACATGGTCTTCACCCTTCTCATGTCTGAACTTTCTCTCCTGTCTACTTCTGTAGTTCCCTTCCCTACTTTTAAGTATTACAGACCTGTATTTTCATTGGGAAAACATAAAGAATCCTTTGAAAGCCCCACTTCAGGAGGTTCCCAGTCAGTCCTATGACTTTCCTAACCTGTTCTCTGATCACTAGACCACAGGGCTTTTCTGGGGAGTACTTAGAAGAAAGATGAATCCTTATTCCAGGAAGCCCCAACCTCAAGTGGGTAGATATTTTGAAGGTTGTTTTAAACATTCCTCTGATACCCAAGTGGTAAGAATTGTTTGAGAAAAAATAAATGATATAGAACCAACATCCCCAGCCTTCTCTTTCTCTCTCTTAAGGATGACCCAGAGCAGGAAAGGAAGTAAGAGGGCAAGCTGCTCATTTTACAGTTAAGGAAGCCCAGACTGAGGGGTGTAAATGATATACTGAAGATTATCCAGGCAGAATTTGTCTGAGGCCAAATTTGAACATAGCTTCTGTGATTGATGTTAATATTCTTTCCTCTGTTCTATGCTGGTGATGATGGCAATAGCCTAGTAGATATTTTAATTAATTTTTGAGTGACAAGCATTTTCCCTTTCCTCTCTCCCCCCTTCACCCCCACTAAAAAGAAAGAAAAGGAAGCAAAACTCTTACAATAAATCTGCATAGCCAAACAAAACATTTCTACCTTGGTCACATTCAGAGACATATCCCAATCTGTGCCTTAAGTACATCCCCTACCTATCAAGATATGGGCAGCTTGCTTCACCAGTGGTCCTCTGGACCTGAGTGCGCTTAAGGCTTTCCGAGCTGTTCATTTCTAACATGTGATTACAGTAGCAATGGTTCTGCTTGGGCTCACTCTGCTCTGTATCACTTCATAAACGTCTTCCCAGGTTTCTCTGAAATCATGGCTTGCATCATTTCTTATAGCATAGCAGTATTTGGTTTCATTTACATGACATAATTGGTGTGGCCATTCTGTACTTGATGGACAGTCCCTTAGTTTTCAGTTCTTTAAAACCTCTCACAATCTGGACTTTACTTATTTTTTCTAGATTTGTTTCACATGATTCTCCCTCATGCATTCTACATTCAGCCCCTACTGCCTTGAGGCAGCTAGAAGGTAAGGTGACTATAGAGTCAGAAAGACTTGAATTTGAATTTCTGCCTCGGACTTATTGTTTGTCCTTTGCTCTTGAAGAAGACCATGACATCATGGAGGTAATGCCCTGACATTCAAATGAATTAGATTTAAGTGCAGCAGGGCTATGCAAAGTCTCGCTGTCTTGTCTGGAGCCATCTGGGTCCAGTGCAAGATACAGATCAAGATGACTGGAGATGGCCTGGATGCAGTGGGAGCTTTTGACCTTTTTCCAAGTTCTTTCCAAGTTCTCACTTTGACTGTAACAACACCCATTCAGAGATTAAGTCTAGATAAGAAAAGAGCCAAGGAGTGGCTCCTTTTACCTATTAAAAAAAAATCAATCTGGGCGGGGAAGACCCTTAGGGTTTCTGACCAAAACAGAAACAATTATTATTTACCCTTATTCTGAGTCACCAAGGCCCAGTCAAAGACCACTAACTGGAGTTTGGGCTGGTTCCTATTGGCCAATCCATAAGAGCCAGAGTGAATTGGGTTTAAGGTTGTGTTGATCTTTCTTTTTGAAGAGGACCACGGCATCAGGGAGATGATTACATGGCTTGCAGTTGACTTTGAGGTTTTGGGTTTAAGGTAGGTCTTTGAAAAAAGAAATCTAGCCCATAAACCCCAAGGTATCTTGGGAGGGTTCAGCGATCAAAATTTATGTTTCTTTGGGCAGAACACTTGTAAGTAAGGGTCCCTGTATGGACAGAGGGAGAAGGAGAGGAGAGGAAGGGAGAAAAAGTGAGGGGGAAAGGAAGATGTAGAGGGAATGGGAAGGAGAGGGAAAGGAAAAGGGAATCTGCCTCAGGCACTTACTAGTTATATGGGCATGGACAAATTGCTCAGCCTCTGTGAGACTCAGTTTTCTCATCTGTAAAATGGGAATAATTATATCTACCTCACTAGGCTGTTTTGAGGATCAAATGAGAGAATATACATAAATAACTTTTAAATCTTAAAGCATTACTACAGAAATGCTACTGCTGCAACTACTAGTACCACAATTATGGGTTGGCATTTTAACTGGACCTCCTTGTTTTTGTTCGAGCTTTTCCTCATGCCTGGGATGCCCTCCCTGCAGAGGTGTGCTGGAGCTGATTCATTCTCTCTAGTGAATGCTAACTGTAAAATTTTCAGGATGAACATTTACACCTTGGAAGCTGGCAAATGCCACAAATCAGAGCTCCATTGTTTTGCTGATTGTGAAAACTAAATAAAATGAGGAGAAACAGGAATGATGTCTATTAAGCCAAGAAGTGTGAGTTGACTAGGACAGGGATTGTTAGCGCTTTACCAGCACCTCCTCGCCTCTACCTTTTAGAATCCTTTGTTTCCCTCCAGGCCAGACTCACATGCCCAACTCCTAAGGGAAACCTTGGTTGAGCCACACTGTCGTCAGTGTTCTTCCCTCCTTCTCAGATTATTATGTATCAGTACATAGGGGGTCATCCAATCATCTGTCTCTGACTAGCAGGGACTTCAAACCCCTCATTTTACAGATAGGACACTGAGTCCGAATATGGTTAAGTGGTTTGCCCAGGGTTACCCAGGTAATGAGCACCAAGGACTGGTCTGCTCTATACCTTCGCTGCACACATGTAGGTTTTTGTCCTTTGCCTCACCCCTGCCCAGCTTCAACAGGTTCCTTGAAGGCAGGAAAATTTTCTTTGTCTGTTTTCCCAGAGTCCAGCCCTCTGTACACCAGGGACTCCCTACATGCTCTTTGGCTTCCAGAGCTAGCCCTCCTCCTGCAGGTTGACGTGGGCTTGCACTTAGCCTTCCCCGAATGAGCTGCCAGTCCCCTTGGGACTGAGAGCAGGGATTGCCATGGGGGTGGTCAGCAGAGGCAGAAGAAGAAGCCTCTCCCCGGCCCCTCCCCGCCTGCAGTCGTAGCTGTCTGGTGAAACTTGACCTCACATCATAGCACATCTAACAGGCATTTAGAGACAACCTTGAAGGACTCTCGGCTGCCTAAGTTTCTTTCAAAGTTTGGGGACTGGGAAGAGGGAGGAGGAGGCGGGGCTGGCTTTAGGGTGTAAAGCCCAGCTCTTTGACTGTAACCAGTGATTGTTGACAAATAGGTAATTGACACCTTGTCAGTTACAGGCGAGTTTCATTTGCACTTCCCAGACCCCTCAGACCTGCCCAAGTCTGGGCCACTTGGATGAAGCGGGGCTTTAAAGGTGGTTTATTTTGATTTTGGGGGGAAGGGTGAGACGCCTGCAAAAAGGATGCCCCGAAAAGGGTAGCAACTGAAAGCTGCTTTTCTTCCGCTCTGACCCTGATCTTCTCCCTCTGAAGTCTGCAGTTCTGTATACGTTGGAGCAAGGAATGAGACCAGAAGCTGATTTTTTTTCCCTCCTTCTTAAAGGAAAAAAGAGTGTACATGCTGGAGCCATGAATCAAAGGCAGTCATGTGACGGAGGGGAGGTGCTGGGCTGGCCCCCAGCCAGTGGCAGGAGCCGATGGGTGGAACAAACCGGGCATGAGAAGCCGACTCTGCCTAACGGATCTCCGACTGGGCACGGTGGTGCCCCGCTCCGGAGCCCCGGGACTGGCAGCCGCAGCAGCCCGGCGCGCTGGCCCCGCCGCCCGGACGGGCTCGCCCGAGCCTGACGTCGCTCCTGGCCAAGCCGGCCCCGGCCCCTCGGTGGCAGGGAAGCTGGAGGAGGAACATGGCCTGCATGCTGAAGGTAACCGCTCCTATCTGTTGCTGGCACGCCGGCCCGGCTGCGTCCCGCTCCCCGGGGGCGTTGGCCTCGGCGCTCAGCCTCCCAGCCCTGCCTGCTTTCCCCGCATTGTCACCACTGCAGGCTAGCGCCAAGGGGGTCTGACTGGGCACGGAGAGGAGGGGGCTGCGGGAGGGGCAGCGGGCCGGGGCTCGGCGGCTGTCACTGCCTCCGGGGCTGGTGGCGCGCGGAGCCGCATTACCTGGAGACGGGGGAGGAAGGATGGGCAGCCGGGCACAGTCTGCCCACTCCGGGCCTTTTCCTTCCCCTCTCCCCTTCCCCGCCCCCAGGGCTGCCGGAGGGGGTGCAGTCTAGTGCAGAGAGCCCTTTAGCGGTCGCCAGCCCCGGAGACATCGCGGTGGGCTGCGGGAGGCTGGAGACAGGACTCGGAAAAGTTCAGGGCAGGAGGGTGTGTTCATTAGTGCAGATTCCGGCCCCTTATGCTAATGAACTAGAGAGGGAGCTCCAGCCCAGAGACTTCCTATTGGCTCCCGCGCGGCCACGCCCCTCCCCCTTGTGCAGGTTCCTCGAGGTGGGCAGGCAGAGCCTCTGTCCCCGCAGGGTCGGGTGGCCTCTGTCCTCCGGCTGGGGCCCTGGGCAGTCCGGCCACTTCCAGGGCATCCCTCACCTGCGCCTTTAGGGCTCGTGGAGATGCTGGACCTGCGCCTGTCACCTCGCCCGCGTCCAGAGCATCCCCCGAAGCAGCGCTCACCTGGGTTGCTGCAGCCTGAGCTCTCGGCACTCCCGGGTGTGTGCGCCCGCCGTCAGCAGGAGGGCATCGCTGAGCCCGGAGCGGGCTTGGAGGAGGGCACGACCCGCATCGCTATTTCAGAAATGAGGGGGTGGCATTAGGACTGGATTCCATGTCCTCGAGGGATGAGACTATTCTCAGCAGACCTAACACCCTTGGCCTGCTGCCCTTGGTCTTCCTGGGGGAAGGGAGCAGTGATAGAAAGCAGGCTTCCTTTCAGGGTGCCATTTAACGTTCCACAAGAGGGGCATGTCCTGATGTTCCCCCCCACACTCCCGCCCAGGGAGCTCTTCCTCTCCTCCTAGGGAGGCGTTTTGACCGGGATGTCCAGAGGCCAAGCTCTTGTCTCTCACTGCCTAATGCCCTGAGACGGTGGGTGTGTTGGATCTTGGCTTTAGATGCCATGTTCTCTAAGACCCCTTTCACTTCTTAGCTTGACATCTTTTGATTGTGAAGGGTTTTCTTATTCACTTGTGAGTTTCTGATGCCCCTCCTGCCTCAGAATTTTTTAGGTGACAAACTGGAAGGTATTATGGATGGAACATTCACTTTTGAATCCAAATTCTACCTCAGACACTTACTGACTGTTGAACTGGCCAGTTACTTAACTCTCTGCTTCACTCAGTTTCCTCATTTGCTTGCTTTGTACCAGGCCTGATGCAAACCCTAGCATACAAAGAGTAAATCAAAATACCCTTCCCTCCAGGAGTTTCTGTTCTAGGAGGAGGGCCACATGGACACAGGTGTCAGTAGGCATTTAAGTGCCTACTGTGTACTAGGCTCTGTGCTAATAGGGATACGAAGAAAGGCAAAAGATGCCCGGTCTCAAGGAGCTCTCAGGCTAATAGGATCTAATAAGCCTGAAGCGACACAGAATCTATACCCCTAAAAGTCCGGGGAGGTAAGACAGAGGAGAAATATCGCAGCTGGGGAGGGGACTCTGTGAAGAAGGGGCTGGTGGAGCTGCCTTAATTCACGTCTTGAGGAACAGTCCTGGATCCCATCTGTGGGATGCCTTCCATGACGCTCCGTGCACAAGCCAGTCTGGACAGTACGGCACAGTCGCAATGAATTTGAGGTGTTTCTTGGTGAATGTCCACCAAGACATTCTCCTGACTAAACGTCCCTTTTTTGCCTTGTTCCTGCCTTGTTCACCCCCTCTGAGGCAAACAGCAGATTCGGGTTTAAGGTTTAGACCGTTTCTTCATTTCCTCCTAGCTTGTGATCTCCTATAGGTCTGTTAGTTTTCCCCTTATGGAGTCTGGATCCAATTCAAAAGCTGGAGGGGGAGGGGAAGAAAGCCTGTCCAGGAATGAAGAAAGGA
>CM053770.1:694893972-694904098 GCA_028658325.1 Potorous gilbertii
TGGCTGAATAGGTACTTGAGCCATGTAAAATGGGATGAGCCCTGGGGCTGGCAGGCCACAGATCTCCTTGCTGGGCTGGAGCTGGCACAACCAGGAACAGGCCAAAAGGGCCAGCTGATAGCCTCCTGGCAGTGGCAGCAAAGACTTGATTACCTTTCACCACCTTGAGAGATAGGTCTTTCTTGGGAGGCCCTGCTTTCTGAACATGCTGGACCAGAAGGTTCCTTGTCCAGGTGGGAGATATTCTATGAGCAACTTTGGGAACATGCTCAGATGCTGCTGAACTCCTCGAGAGGAGCTGTACTGTGGTGACAGAGACTCAAAAAGACCTGGGTTCAAGTCTGGTGAAGTGACCATGAGCTTCCTCTCTTGTGGCCCAGGCAGCTCTCTATCAGACCCTACAAAGACACCAGGGGCACCCTAGATCCCTTCTGTGGGAAGCCAGGTGTGGGGCAGAACCACCACTGTTCAGATAGCCTCCTCTTTGCTCCTCTTCCTCTTTGCTTGCTCTGCTTGACTCTTCAGAGGTCTTGGATGAGATGAGAGTCAAGCTCCGTTGCTTCTGAGGAGTTCTTACTATCTGTTAGTCAGTCAGTCAATGTTAATTAAATCCCTCCTACAGGCCCAGCACGGTGCAAAGGCTGTCATTGTCTCCTAGGGTCATACCAGTCTGACCATCTGCCCCTCTTCCACATTCTGTTGTCCCCCAGCACTGCCCTCTGTCACACTTTGTATTGTGGGCAATTCTGAGTCTAACCTCTACCAAACAAAGACCTCTGTGTGACAGGATGGGGTAGTGGAGAGAGTGGTGATGGAGTGTCTGAGGACCTTGTCCTGTGCTGCGCAGCATGGGATGTGGGACAAATCGCTTTGTTCTCTGGGCTCTGCTTCATGGGAATCGACTAAAGGATGTCTTGGTTTCCTCCCGACTCCAAATGCTCTGGGGAAAGAACAAGATGTTGAGCACCAGGAGACTGTTGGGACATCTCTGGCCTCATCCCTTCATCTACAGAGGGCAGGATGGCTTAGGGGATTCCCCTGCCTACTCGATCTGCACAGTGCCTTCAGCTGCCTGGCCTCATTGGATCTTCTGGTCCCTTCCTCACTCTGTTCTGAAGGAGACATTCCTATAATTTAGTCCCAGCTCCCCCCTTTCCCTTCCTTTTGTCTCCATTTGCCTTTTGCATTCAATGTGCTGAGCGAAGTCAACACTGATGAATCAGGTTGACCCTTCATTTTATATGTTTCAGTATGAAGTCTACAAGTTATCTGTGCTCAGTTGTGTCTCTGGCTGGGCTGACTTACTTCATCAACTAATCAACTTTTTTCTCAGGTGGTTCATGTCTTTTGGCTTGGAATTCCCTCTCCATTTCAGCAAACTCCCAGTGCAGTTGCTGGTATCTTCCAGGTGTTACCTTGCACCCTGGACTTATGGACAGCTGGGCAAGGGTAGCGAGAGTCCATGATGGATGGAGGCAGCAGCATTAAAGGCCATTCATCCAGGTCTCTGAGGGTGGGCTGAGTCATCCTCAGGGCATAATGTCAGGATATGATGACCCCCTTAAAAATGTGTCAGCTGTCATGCTATGGAAATCCATGGAGAAGCTGGCTGAACTGACCCCAGACAGGAACAGGCCTTGTTTTGTCTCCTTTCCCCATTTTATTTGGGTGATGACAGACTTGCTGACTTAAAAATAGAACCAAAAGTTCAGGTGAGAAGTCTGCTCTCCAAGGATGATCTAAGAGCAAGGTTACTGGGACTGGGCTGCCATGCCTAGGGCTCTCAGTCCAGGCTAGGAGCTAACCAAGGTCTCTGGTGCTCTAAGTAGACTGGCCTTGGTGGGAAAGGGAGGGAAGCAGCAGTTACCTGGGTTTGAAAGCATTTACACCTCATCAGTGGGCAAACAAGGCCTGGGCATGGGGTGGATTGAGGGTTTTGTTGGTTGTCTAGATTTACATAGCCGTGATGGAGAAACTGTGAATGATCATTCAGATTCCACTGAAAGTGTGTCCTGAGTCCATTGGACTTCCCCGGAGAGGCAATTGTTCTACAATTTCCAGCACCTCCTGGGAGGGAGGCCTTGCAGAGTTTGGTCAGTCTGGGGCAACTTGGCATGTTTACTGCATTAGCCATTAGGAGAGTGGGCAGTAGTGGCTTCTTCTGGCTGAGGTTTTACTTTGAATAGATTTAGAGTTGAGAGGAAGCAATGTGCAGTGGCAGAGGGTGGTCAAACCTGTCTTCTGCGGACAGCGAGTGACTGGGTGACCTTGGGAAGTCCTGTGACCTCTTGAGCCCCAGGCATTTTCCAGGTTTCCAGAGGTCCATCTGCATTGGGCACTGAACTACAGAAATCATGAGTACAGTAGGTTGCCTCCCTCCCTCCCTTCCTGCCCCACCAAGCCCAGTCTGTTAAAGAGCCAAAGATACCTCGGTCAGCTCCCAGCAGGGATAGAGATAATTTAAACGTCCTCTCCCACTCCCAGAGTGTAGGCTTCCTGCAGGCAAGGACAGGGCCTGTTTTTATTTTTGTACTCCTAGGGCCTAACACAGACTCCAGCACACTGTGAGCACAAAAGAAATGCTTGGAGTGAATGCTGACACTTATTAACAGTCAGTCAACTAGCATTGACTGAGTGCAAGGTACTATGTTAACTGCTGGGGATACAGAATGAATCCCCCAAAAAACCCAAATCCAAGTGATCTTATGTGACCCCCCCTTCCTTATGGCTGCCCCACTATTGGGGGAATAGGAAATCATCATCATCATCTTCATCCTCCTCCTCAATATTCCTTTGGTTGTCCCCTCATCTTCATTTCTAGTCTTTCTCCCCCACCAGGAAAGATTTTTGTAGCAGACATTTGACAAACAAGCGCAACACCAGTTCAGCATCTCCCTCTTCTGATCAAAAGTATCCTATTCCCCACCCCTTGCTCTCACTTTTTCAGGGAAAAGAGCCCAATTTAGTCAACACTATGTAGCCTCTTTCCCTCACCGTGGTGTAGAAAGTGAGTAGAAGACTTGACCCACTTTGGAGAGCTCCAACAGGCAGAGACATGCCTCGGCTCCTAAGCATCTTCTCCTGGCCGACCAGAGTTTAGAAATCACCTCTTCTTCCTGCTCTTTGCCATTGTCTCATCCTCAACATGTTCCTGGACTTCCTTTGGCTGCAGTGTTTTTCCAAGGACATCCACATTTGCTTTGGGCAGACAAGTCAGCCGATCTCCTCAGCCATCTTCCCAACAGCCCGTTCTTGTCCAGGTTATTTAAGAGCAGAGGAAATATTTATCACATAGAAACAGCTTCTGAAGGCATGCAGGCTGAGTGATAAAGCCCACACTTCCATGGCCTGCCTGGTCCACATCATGCCATCTCTGAGCACTCCCCCTGACCTAAGCTGAAGGTGAAAACCACAGGGAAAGGGCCATGTGGGTAAGCTGCCCTGGCCCTGGGAAGTGGCTGTGTGACAGACTTTATGGTCATGGTGGTGGTGCTGGTGCTTGCAGTGACCTCAGAGCCCTTTCAACACTGAAATTGGGTCGATTGGGAGCAGGGGAGAGGGATGAGATTAGGACATGGCTTGGCACTCCCTCAGGGATCATCCCTGTTTAGACTCTGATGGGGGCCTGGGTCCCTGCTTGTCCTCCTGCCCACCTCACCTCTGGCTCCTAGGAGCCAATGGAGTGGAGAGGGAGACCTTCCCTTTGACTTGTTTTCTTTTCCTTTGGTCTCCTCTACTCCTCCTTCACTACTTCCTCTTTTCTCTTCTGATCTACTCTTTTTCTCTCCTTTCCAGTTTTCCTCCTTCTCTTCAAAAAGTTTGTCTTATTTCTTTCCTTGTCTACTGCTTCTCAATGCTTTTCCCTCCCATTTTCCCTGGTCCTCAGGGATGCTCTTGTCTCTGAATCCTGAGAAAACAGCCTATCATATTGTGGAAATTGCCTAGTTCCTGCTGTGTGTCCAAAGGGGTTCACTCAGTTTTTCCACCCGAGTTTGACTTTTTCTACAGGTCCTGACAGGGACTTGGGGCATGGCCTCAATTCCTGTTCTATCTTTCTGACAGCAGCTTGTGGGCCCAGTGCCAGGGTCTGAGTTGTCCAGTGGCAAGCATTCCTACAGAACCACTGTAGATGATGCGGAGGAAGCTGGCTGGGTGCACCTCTCTGTACAAGAATGGCCTCCTAACCATGCCCCAGGCTGTGCTAGGAGCTCCCACCTCAGCCAGGACTGGGTTATGCCTCAATGCTGTGACCATCTATGCAAGTCCTGAGGATCCCACACTGCATAATTCGCATGCTGCCTTCTCCCACACGAGGGCACTCTTGGAGCTCTTAAAGAATTAGTATGGGAGAAAACTGGGACTGGGTCTCATTCCAGATCCCCCCAAGGGGCTCCAGTGTTTTGTAGCTGAGTTCCCACTCCCCAAAGCTGCTCTGCCTAGAACCATGTGGCTCAGGCCCTGACATGGCCAGAGAGGTGACCGACTCCCTGCTGTCTGTGACCAGTCCTGGTGGGCTGCTCTGTAGTCCTGAAATGAGTGGTTCTGAGTGGCAGGGCGCAGGAGCCTTCCTCCCTTTCCTGGACCTGTTTGCTTCCAAGTGTCATGGGCCCAGGAAGTACTGCCCTCCTCTCTGGAGAGTGAGTCTCCCAGGCAGCCTAGCCCTCCAAGACCTCACATGAGGTCAGATATGACAGGGCATTGTGTTTCTCCTTGGGAGTGTTATTAGTATTATAATAGATACTTGAGGGTTGGCAATGCCTACTCTCAGATCTTTCCCATCTTCCTGACTTCCCTGTTACTGTTGAGGTCCCAGCATCCTCTAGTCACCCAGGCTTGAGACAGGTTCTCAACCTTCAGTATTTACTCTGTTGTGGAGTTCTGTGGATCCCACCTTTGCTTCCTCCTTGAGTGCATGCTCTTGTCTCATGTGACACTGGCAGACAGGTGTAGAACCTCTTCACCCACAGTCGGGGCTATTGCAATAACTCCTGGGGTGGGGACAGGTCTGCCTGCCTCACTTCAACCCATCTGTCCCTCATCATTTGCTCTCAGTCTTCTGTCATAATGTACCTCCTTCCTTCCTGGGGTTTAGCCTTCTATCTCCTCCAGACACTGTCCAGCTCATGAATGTCCTTCTTAAAACATGGTAGCTCTGATTGAACATGAGACACGAGCTGGTCAGGATAAGCTGGCTTTTTTCCTGGAAGGAAAAGCATGGTTCATGTCTTGTTTTAAACACTTCCTAGTTGTGTGATCCTGGGCCTAGCATCTCTGAGACACAATTTCCTCATCTGTAACATAGGGATGGCAATAACACAGGAGTGTGCTCCCTTCCCAACTCTGTTTCTGGGAGCTCCCAGTTTCTTTCCTTGGAATGGGCTATCTCAAGAGAGAGTGGGGTCCCCTTCACTGGCATCTTCAACAAAAACCACATGCCCACTTGACAGATAGGTCTTGGTGGTGTGATGCTGGCTGTGCCACATGGTGGCTGAAGTATTTTAGAGTCCTGAAATTTTGGGATCCTGTGAAATGCAGCCAGTGTTGGGGGCCAACCCACTGCTATTTCTTTGTCCTGCATCAATATTGCATTATGGAAAGACTGTGGGGTTTGCCAATAGGAGACCAGACTACACTAAATCCTGGATCGTGCACTTACCAAGTGCGCCACTTTGGACAAGTTTCTTGACCTTTCTGGGTCTCAGTTTCCTCATCTGGGTAATGATGACATCGGATGAAACCTAAATTTTAAATTTAGTAATCAAGCATTTCAGAGAGAAACAAAAAGCCAAATTCCCTAGAGAATTGTATAAGTGTTCCAGGCCTTCATTTAGTGATCCCTGGAATTTTTCCACACTGCTAATGACCATGGCTAGAAGGCATTTTACATACTGTAGTGAAATCCAAATCTAAATTGAACCAGGGACGAGTTGACACTGATGTTTCGGAGTGTAGGTTGGAAAGGTAATTCCTAGTCTCCTGAGAAAAGAAATGTCAAACTCAATTTCACTGAGGAGCTGATCCTAATTTGTCTCTTCCAATCTGATTGCTCCATCAAGACTTCAGAGATGCTTCCTCCGTGGTCTTCCCCTGCACAGACCTACACCTACAGTTTATAATAAAGGCCTGCCAAACTCCTTCTGGAAGCCAGGTAGCTGGATTTCAGGGCTTGATCATGGGACTGAGGCATCATCTTTGAGGAGGAAACGGATTTTCTCAGTGAACTCTCCAACTTTCTGCAAGGCAAAGTTTGGGTGTGGCTTTATATGGATTCTGGAGTCTGGCCCCATTCAATCACTCATTCCAGCTTGTTTCCTGCTGTTTTCAATAAATCCATTAATAAGTATTTAATAAGCACCTACTATATGCCTGCCATTGTTCCAGGCTGCAAGAAGAGAAATACATTCAGTGAATGAACCATCCTTCCTTGGGAGGGTCTGACATTCCAAGGTGGGGCGGGATGAGAGGAGGGACTTGTATAGTTCTGTGCTGAATAAGTATAAAGAGAATGCTTATGAATAAATACAAAGGAGGGACACTGCAGACTGCTGGGTCCTGCCTCAGGGCTTTCCTTAGGCTCTCCTCTCTGACCAGCCCCTTGTGGCAGAATGGGTGGGGAGTTGAGCTTGGTGTCAGGAAGAGCTGGGTTCGAACTGTGCCTCACACCTTCCCAGGCAAGTAGTTAACCTCTAGGGGCCTTGATTTCTCTATCTGTATAAGGATTTCTCTACAAGCCCCTCCATTCCAGGCTTGTGACCCCGAGGAGCCGCGGAAATGGCTTCTCCTCTCTTCCTAACAAGGCTGGGATTCAGTTCAACCCTAAGCACCTGCCACAGACCAGACACTGGGTTAAGTGCTGAGGATGTAAAGGAAAACTCGGGGCCTCTTTTCCTCTATGAATTGGTGGCTGACAGGTCTTTGCAGGCAATCACATCAATTGGCTAATTAACACTGGTGGAGGGTGTCTCCTCATTGGAAGCCCCCTACCCTGATGAAATTCCAGGTCTGGGCAGTGCTGGCCATCTCCCACCTCCACTCAAAATAATAGGAATGTGCAGAGAGCTTGTATTTGATTAGAAGACTAGCGCATGCAAGTCAAATTAAAATGAGATGGGCTTTCGGGTTCTTATCAGATGATGAACATCTGCAGAGAACCTTGGGAACTTCACTAATCAGAACCAAAGAAGGAAGGAAAAAAATAGCTCATAAGGAAAAGCTCAAGGAGCCCAGATCTCAAGGTAACCAGCAGGGTTGATGACTGAGGAGACTTGACCAAGAGCCTGGGGCTGATGTCAGGGCTCTGGGGGAGTCTGGAGGAGGGTGGGAGTGGGGAGGATGTGCCCCAGGGCAAGCTCATGGGACGCTTTGATAAGCAGCCCGGAATCTTTCTAGCCTTGGCCTCTTCTCAGTAATAAGAAGAGCTCACACTGAAGTGGGCAGCTGGTGGTGCCATGGACTGAGTGCTGGACCTGGAGAACCAGGCGGAGTAGCTGTGTGACCCTGGAGAAGTCACTGAACCCTGTTGGCCTTAGTTTCCTCTTCTGAAAATAAGGATGGTCCCCATTTTGGATATGAGGAAATGAAAGCTCTTGGAGATGACTTGCCCTGGGTCTCTCCTTCTCTCTCCTCCTCTCCCTTCTCCTCACCTCTTCTCTCCTCTCCTCTCTCCTCCTTCCAAGTGCTGTGCTGGGTAAATTACACATTATAAAATATTGAATAGAAACTACATGCAAAGTAATTTCCAGGGAGGGGGATATAATTTAAAGGATATTTTAATTAATTAATGAATTTTTTTAGCATTGATTTTTTTTGAGTTCCAACTACTCTTCCACCCTCCAGAGCCTCCCCTACCCAGTGAGAAGGCAAGCACTATGAGACCCATTTATACAGATAAAATTATGCAGAACACATTTCTACATTACCGATGTTGCCAAAAAAAAAAAAAGCCAAACAAACAAAACCCAAGAAAAATGAAGTGAAAATGTCTGCTTTGATTTGCTCTCAAAGTTCGTCACTTCCTTCTCTGGAGGAAGAGAGTGTTTGCCATCATGAATTCTTCGGGTTTTTCGTGGATCAGAGGAGCTAGTGGTTGATTGTAATTAATGTTGCCATTAGCATGTACAGTGTTCTCCTGGTTTTGCCCCTTCCTTTTGCATAGGCTCATATACAATTCTTAACATTTGCCTAGCTCTGCTCAGCCTGTGAGCACCTTCCCCCACCCTACAAAGACCAATTCCCAGCTTTTCCTTTCCCTCCCTTTCTGCACATCTCCTTGCATTTCCTCCCATATGCTGCTCTCTGAGGCTTCCCCTGAGGTCCTGGAGAGTGGTTTGTTATCACTTTGCTATCATGAGTGCCAGGGCAGCCTTGGGCTCATCCATCTGTGTCCCTCATGCTTGGCTCAGGATTGGACCTACCTCCCTGTCTTGAGTGACATTCATTCTCTGAGAAATATGACATTTTGTTAACAGGGCTCAAACTTGGTAATAGAATGGGTGGATGGCTGCTTCAGTTTAAGACAATGACCCTGAGGCCAAGACTCCTTTAAGAGGACACGTTGTAGCGTGGCGGCATCATGGGGTGATAAGACTGAGTTGAGGGCCAGTTTAGGAATGAGGGGCTCCAACAACCCCCTCCTTCCCTCCTGTGGCTCAGAAATCTTCACGGTTTGGGTTAGCCTGAAAGGTGAGAAATAGTGGCCCAGACCTCTTGGGGAGCAAACCAATATCTTTAAAAGATAGCACGGCAGTGTAAAGACACTAGACCTGACCCCCTCATGTTCTCCCAAGGCCAGCTAAATTCTTTGAGGCAAGAATAGAACAGCAATTAGCAGGAAACTTGGATCTCTAAACTTAGGTGTCAGAGGCCAGCTGAATTCTGAGCTGAGTTCAGAGACAAAGAACGAGGACTTAGTTACAGCACAAAATCAATTCATTGTAACTGGGATCAATCAAAATGATACAGAATCAGGTAAATTTTCTCATCCCTTTCTGATCATGCATTTAGACGTTGCTAGCCATCCTCTAGAGGGTCAGACATCAGGTGGACCGCCTTTAGCTTTGCTCTCATACCTTTCTTGGTTCAAAAGTGGAGATGGATGTAACCATGCCCTAAGTCAGGGCTTGGGGTGCCTTAAAAGGCCATTTTGCTTTTTCAGCACCACACTGGAGTGCTGCACATGAGAAATTAGAAGCCATGATTCACATCAGAGACTGCTATAACTTGATAAGAAGTTCCCTGGGTCTCTTAGGAGTAAATAATATGAATTTTTAACATGCCCTAAAAATAATTTGCATGATTTCTGTGTCCTAGAGTGAAGGTCTCTCAGCATGAGTAGAATTTATCTCAATAGCCAAAGGCCTTGGATTTCACATGAATATAGGTTCTCCATTTTTCTTTGGGATGGTGTTGGGATCTCAGTGTAGGAAATCCCCAGGCAGCCATTCACCTGTCACTTGGGGTCTTGGTCACCTTGGTGGGGGGGTTAAGATGCCAAGGGGCACACTGCCAGGGACCCAGCATTCCCCTGTATCCTCCGGGCCAAGTCCGGATGCTGCTTCCTGGTCCATTAATTTCAAATGCACCTGTGAATTTTGGGTCATATAAGTCATTTTAAGGACTCTATCCAAGGAGAGTCAGAAAATGGTGGCTCATTTCCTGGTGCTGTCTTTTAACCCTGGGCCACCTTGCACAAGCCCCTTGTCTGTCTGGGCCTCAATATTCTTTTTTTTTTTAAAGTTTTCAACATTCATTTCCACAAAATTTTGAGTTCCAAATTTTCTCCCCATCTCTCCCCTCCCCCTCCCCCAAAATGCCTTGCATTCTGATTGCCCCTTCCACCAATGTGCCCTTTCTTCTAACATCCCTCCCTTCCCTTATCCCCATCTTCTCCCTTGTTATTTAGGGCAAGATAAATTTCTATACCCCATTACCTGTATTTCTTATTTCCCAGTTACATGCAAAAACAGTTTTCGACATTTGTTCCTAAAACTTTGAGTTCCAACTTCTCTTCCTTCCTTCCTCCCCACCCATCCCCACTGAGAAGGCAAGCAATTCAATATAGTCTATATATGTGTAGTTTTGCAAATGACTTCCATAAAAGTCATGTTGTATAAGACTAGCTATATTT
>CM053770.1:694910315-694929015 GCA_028658325.1 Potorous gilbertii
GCTTTTTGCAGGATGTTCCATCCAAGTTAGCATGAGATCACTATCTGGCTGAAGGCTCCATGAATCTTGTTCTGCAGTGGAGCCCTATTGGAGTGAACTTGGCCTTGGCCAATGTGGTGTCAGGGATGAGCTGGACAGTCATCATGGGGACCAGCCCAGCTATGTTCTGAGAGGCTCCTAGCTATGGCAATGTGCAGGAAGTTTGGGGCCAAAGTAACTCCTCCCAGCTCCCCAGGGACTGAGATGGGTCTCCCTGAGGCAGGGGTATTGGCCCTTAAATACAGGCAGAAAAGCTTAAGACAAGAGAGAAATTCTACCATTCTGTACTTCATTTAGAGACCTTAACTTTTGTTTGGCCAGGCTGATCTCCAAGCTGGTACAGAATATATATGATACACTATTTTGCCAACGGACTTGGCCCTGTTTAATCAAGTGGACTAAGGATCAGAATTGCATTTGTGGCACAGGAAATTTGAAAGACACAGCTGTGTGTGGGGTGGGGTGGAGAGAGGGTGAGAAATCTTGAGTACAAATCCTGTCCCTGGCACTTACTAGGCTTGTGACCCTGTAGTCAAGTCAAGTCCAGCTAACAAGTCCTTATTAAATGCCTACTATGTGCCAGGCTCTTTGCTGAGCTTTGGATATATAAAGAATGGTAGGGGCGAGTCCCTGTCCTTGAGGAGCTCATGGTGGAGTGGGGGAGGCCACAGACCAATGACCAGGTAGGAACAAGGTGATCAAGAGAGGGAAGATGGAGGATGGGGAAAGGTTTCTTGCAGTTTCCTCATCTTTAAAATGAGGTTAATAACAGCAGTTGACTTACAGGATTGTTGGGATGAGTTCTGTGAGTCACTTTACAAACCTTAAAACACCTTATAAATAATCACTTTTAAACCAAAGACAGTTGGTCATGATCTACTATCTACACTGGTAAAGTCAAAGATACTCTCTGTATTCCCATAATCAATCAATAAGCATTTACTAAGAACCTACTATGTGTCAAAGATTGTACTAGGTACTGAGGATTAAGGATACAAATGCAGAAGAGAAACAGTCTCCAGCCTCAGAGAGCTAACATATTTGGGGAGACAGTGTGTGTTTATAAAGAATGCACGTGTGTGTGTGTGCGTGTGTCTATCCATCCATCTACATATAATCTATCTGTCCATTCGTCCATCCATCTATAATCTAAAAATCTATCTATCCATCCATCCATCTATCCATAAATCTATCCATCTATAAATTCATCCATCCACCTACCCATCTAACTATACATCTATCTATAAATCTATCATTTATCTATCTATCTACCTAGCTATCTATCATCTATCTCTCTCTCTCTCTCTCTCTCTCTCTCTCTCTCTATCTATCTATCCATATCTCTCTGTCTGTCTCTCTCAATCTCCATCTCCATCTCTATGTTCAATATAGGTGCAAGGTTATTTCCAGGGGGAGGGCACTAGCATCTCTAGCCTTTGGGGGTTGGGAAGCAGAAGAGGCTTCAGGTACAAGATGGCCCTTGAACTAAGTCTTATAGGAACCTTTGAATTGGGGATGGAGAGGGAGAGTATGTCAGGCATGGAGTGGGCAGGGTAAGGCAGCCTGGGTATCAGAGCAGTTCTGAAAAACAGGGAAATTGTTATTGACTATGAGGGTCATTATGGTTTATTGTTATCACTATGGTATACCTTAAAATTCATTAGTCAAGTGATCACTCAAAATAAGTAAGGTAATAGAACAAGGCCTGTTGTGCTGGTTGGTCTCGATGCATTGTACAATATTTGGAGAACGTCAAATTATAACATAGATTTTCGTTTTAATGGGAGAGTTGTAATGCCCTCGTAATTTTTTTTAACTTCTCATTAGTTTTTACAACCTATGAATTACCTAAAACAACTCGAGTCATTTGGATTTTGACTTGCTGCTTGTTTTACTACTTGCAGAATTGTCGTTGGAGAAATGGGAATCTATATTTATGGTGTTGGTTTCTGAAGCTCAGCACTGGGACTCTGGGGTGGGTGAGGATGCAGGCAGCCTGGGGCGGGACTAGCTTTCCCAGCTCTGCCCAAAGGAGTCTCAAAGAGGGCCATAGGAAGGAAGGATGATGACAGAGTGGTTACCATAAATCCAGTGGACACATTTGCTGGGAGAATTTATTCCTCCAGGACTATCTTTCTGCACACCTGTTTAAGTTATCAGGTTTTTACTTTTAATGAAGGACGCTTTGGGAAATTTATTTTAACAGTGTATTTTGACACTCCATTTATTCATTGGTATATTACTATAGTTTTTACTTACTCCAGGGTTTTTTCAACTCTGTGAAATTTCAAGCATTTTTTCTTTTGTTCCATTACTTTCCTCCCAAACTTATTAGGAAGAAGGAATGCCACTGTTTTGTGTTGGGCAGTAATTCAGTGAGAGGCAGAGTGCTCTAATGGAAGGAGGACCCGCCTTGGAGACATAAAGCCCTTCCTCTGCCAGTGTAGCAGCTGTGGAACACTGTGCAGCCCTGGGGGCCTCTCAACTCTATCCTATCTGTGTGTTTTTATTTTCCAATAACTTGATCACTGCATTTCAGCAAAGTGGGTTTCTTTGTGATCCCATGCATTTTATTTGATGCACTTTACAAAATTCTGAGGAGTCTGTGAGTGTCATGAAGCTGCCTGCAGAGTGGTCAATGATACAGAAATCATTAAGACCTCCTGGGCTCTAAAGTTTTCATTGGCCATCAGTCACTCACCAGCTTTGCAGGAAGGAGCTTTTTTATTGGAGTTTTGATGAAACCACAGATCTGACCAATGAAAACAAAACTCCCTTGAATATGTGTTAGGGAACCCTCCCCTCCCCCATAGTAAGGGGGCACTATAAATAGGTTGACTGTTCGTAGATCTAGGGGCTGTGTGCTGTGGAGAGGCTTCTTGGATGGGATCACTTGCTGCTGGAGTGGAGAACACCCAGTAGGGATGTGTCTCGTCCAGAATTGCTTCCAGAGCTGTTGGCTTGTGTCCTTGGCTCCAGAGATCAGTCAGGAAGATGGTTCTAGCACCTCTGGTTTTACTAAGAACTGGAAAGAGATTAGAGAGAATGCATTGTTTGAGGACCATTCAGCATCTTGTCATTGGGGAAAGATGGTAGACCCAAAAGAAGATGACCTAGGAAGATCTTGGTCCCAGAGTCCAGAGGATGAAACCTACCACCCTCTTCTCAGCCAGAGTGGTGGTATCAGAGGCAGGATTTGAACTCCAAAACTAGGGCCAGCATTCAACGCTTCGTGTGGCTATTGATGGAAGACAAGGTCTATGGAAGGAAGAGAGACTATGAACTGCAGCTGGAGGATGACTTGTGTGAAGGTGTGGAGACAGCTCTGGGCTTTGACTGGATGTCTACCATGTAGAGATTGGGGGATGGTATGGGTGCCAGTGGCTCAGGTGCAGGTTTGGATGAGGTGGTCTGTGATACTATGATTCTCATCCCATAAGCTCTGATGAAATCTGCCCTTTTCCTACCGGCCATTTTTATGGAGGTTTAAAAACAAATGGGACCAGGTGGGTTAAAATATTTTCTGTCACTCTTGTGCAGGACATGTGCTCTCTGGAGAATTGGAGAAAAGAGGACAGGCTTCTGTTACCAGCAGAAGGTTGAGTTGGGTCCTGGCATCTTTCGTACACAAGCCCAGGATGATGTCTCGGCATTGTGTGGCTGCCATTGCTAGACTGGGCATTGCCGAGCTGCCCTGGAACGTGCTGGTAGTTGATTTATCGTCTCTCGTCCTGCCACTCCACTCCAGCCACAGCAGGCCTTTGAGGGCTCCCAAAAGGGCTGTGCAGAGCTCACAATTATTTAGCTTCTAAATTACCCTTGTCCAGTTCTCACCAGAAGAGCTCTATTTTCTCTCTGTAGACAATGATTCCCTAATGCTTATTAATGTAATAATATCATATCCTGTTTCCAAGGAAACCTCTCTCCCTGCACCAAGCGCCCACGTGCGGCAGCCTCAAACGTCTGGTCCAAACTTGGCCCTTCAACCTGGCCTATTGTCTGCCTTTACACTCCCACAGAAGTTCTCACAAATTACAGTTTTTCTTTTGATCTTCTAAATGTTTTGGAGTCTTTTCGTTAGCAATGCTACAAACTCAAAACGGCCCTGAAACAAATTACCGGCTTCATGATGACACAATGGATGAATCCATTATGCTTTGGAGCCACAGCTTTTAAAAGAAGATACCCTGGCTTGTTTTCTAGCTGTAATTGCTTGCTTTCTATTCTGCTCTGGAGCCAGGGGAGAAAGCAAAGGTTAGGCAATGATTTCTGTTTTTCTTTTTTTCTTTCTTTTTTTAAGCCCATAAAGAGGTATGTGAATTTATAATTTTCACGGGCATTTCAAGTCAACTGATCTGATGGTGAGTGAGTCTCACTGAGATGGATGGAAAGAAGCTGAATTGGGAATCAGCGCCTCTCCTGCCTTCTCTCTTTGCTGATAGTCAGGAAATTCCCACAAGCCTCACTTTCCTCATCTGTAAACTGGAAACTACATACCTCACAAATGTCATTGTAGGCGATGTATTGTTTAAAACTTTAAATTACGAATACTTAATTTGATGTCCACCTCTCCCCTCCAATAGATTCCTGAGGATCTGTAAATTTCAATGGGAAAAACAATAAATTTTGGTTTCCATTCACCACTAACTAAACATTACTATTTTTTTTTTTGAAAATAATGCTTCTGAGCAGGAATGTGCCCTGAGGCTTCACCAGTCTGGCTGCTGAAGTGCTCTAGGACCCCAATGATATACAGAAGCCTAGCTTTAAGGAGCAACAAAAATGCAAGATTTCTGGCTCACCAATATTTGAATAAATTAATTTTGAAATCAGAGTAGCACTTTTCTATAGAGTCTATTAATCTGGAACACTTGAGCTCAAGCCTCTGTCATGAACCATCTACCTTTGCCTCTTCTCCCCTGCCTATGGAAGCAGCCTTTGAACCAGTCTCTTCCCACCAACCCATTCTCCACCCCGCAACCAAAGGGATGCTCTTCAAGTACAAGTCTGTCCATCAACCTCCATGACTCCCTCTGACCCAAAAGATCCAACATGATCAGCCTTGAAGGCCTCCCTTCTGATGCCAGCTCTTATTAAGACGCAGCTCAGATCCTCGCCTCTGAAGTCTTCTGCTGCTAGTACCTTCCCCTCTCAGGCTGCCCTCCACCTACCCGTGCACATATGGAAGGGAACAAGCATTTATACAGCACTTCCTGTGTACACTACCTCAGTTGATTCCCTGGTCTCCTATGTGTTCTTTTTCCATTAGGATGAGAGTTCAGAATAAAGTAAACAGTGCACAGCAGAGAACATAAGAAAATCCACCAGGAAGAAAAGAAAAGAGGGGCAGTGTCCAACTCAACACACAGTGTGTGACTTATATGGTTATTGCTAGACATTGTGAATCCTCTCCGGTGTTCTTTCTTTTTTCTTTAAGTTTATGTTTCTTTTTCTTTTCTTATTATGTATGTAAGTTTTGGTATTTGTCTAAAATTAAAAAAATTGAAAAGGGAAGGTGAGCTTCTTGAAGGTAATACTTACAGGGTCAGTGTCTAATAAATGCTTATCGACTGACTGACTGACTGACTCTGTGGCCCTGGGCAGTACTCACCTTGTCAAAGTCCCAAAGAATTGGGATTTTCAAGTTCATTCCCACATCTGTTCATTCCTGAGTCTCCAAACAAGGGGCTTGTGTCTCTGAGGTCAGACGATCAGATTTTAAAATGTTCACTTTCCTCTTTTGCTCTGAGTATACAATCGCTGTGCGAGGACACCAATGTCCCAGAGACGAGGGGGGCCAGACAGAACCAAGAGCCTGCAGAGACCCTCATGTTTGGATGGAGAAACTCTCACGTTTTAAACGAGCATTAGAACATTTATTTTCTGGTTAAATCGCTGTTGAATTTCTGTTGTAAATCTTCTGTTTCATGGATTACTATTCCTTTCTCCTACCTTCTTTGTACTGAACCTTTAGAGGTGACATCTGTTGCTACAGGAATGCCATGAAGAAGAAATTTGGGGGTTGTTATAGATTTCAGTGAAACTGCCTCAGCCTGGTGTTTTCTGTTAATGGCAGAAAAGCTCTCCTTCCTTCCTCCCTTCCTCCTGTCGCTCTCTCTTCCTCCTGCCCCTCTCCCTCTCTTCCCCTCCTTTTCTCCCTCATCTTGTGGATTTTTGTACTGCTTCCCCTTCTCACTCCATCTCTTCTATTCTGAACTGTTGCCTTCAGCTCCCCTCAATCTCTCTACTCAGCATGGCTCCAGAAATTTCAGGGACCCCCCCTTACCCCTGGGCCCATGTAGACACTCCTCAGTCTGACACTGAACCTTCCCCATCTAGCTTCACCCTGTATTTGTAAATGGATTTCTCCTTCCCTCCACCTTCCAGAAAAGCTGGTTTTTGGGTGGCCTCCTCGCTGTTGGACTCCCAGGCCTCTCCTGCCTTCCAGCATCAAGCTTCTGCCATGTCCCTTCTCAAGGGCCACCTCCTCCACCAGACCCCTCCTGATCTTCCCAGGTATCAATGCCTAACTCCCTGAAATCACTTTGTATTGATTCATCTTTGTACCTGGTGTTTCCCCCAGGAGAATGTGGCCTTCTTGAAGGCAGAAACTGCTTCATTTCTATCTATTGATACTTGAGTGGAACATTGGCTGCCATGTGACCCTGAGTGAGTCACTTCACCTCTCCATATTCGGGGAGACAGTGTAGAAAGTGCTGACCCGAATTCGCTGAAGGAGGTTATTTAGCAATTTATATAGCAATAAGGTCACACATCTGTAATGGTAAGCAACCCAACATACCCCGGAGGACCTGCTATCACAGGTTCTTAGATCTGCATTCATAAAAGGAAAGGCAACTTTTGAGGGGTTAACAATCACTTTAATCAAACACATGTATCAGTCCTTTAGTAAAGCACATATATCATTTACCTGGTTCAGGGGAGTCAACACCCTGAACCCCAAAGTTTGTAGGAGCATGAAGAAAGACATAGAACAATCCCCATCCTTGTGGAGCTTGCAGGGAGCATGTGTACACATCCCGTATGGTCCTCACTACTCTGAGGAACCTCATCTGCCTCCCCAAAATGAGGCCCCTGTGTTTCCCCTCAGGGCTCTAGGGGTATTCCTGAGGGGGTTAGAGGGATCTCCTCCAATGTAGCTCACACTATCATCGCACTATGTTCTCCCCAGTGTAAATTGCTGCTGATTAGATAGCATTTCCCTTATATTATTGCAACCTTCCAGCTTCATTTAATCCATTAACACCAATTGGATTTGATGAAGGGATATATAAAGAGGAGATGGAATAGCAAAAGTATGAGCCTCTCCAGGGGGTGCTACAAGCTCACTCCCCCCTCCTCCCCCCCTCCATGGACTGATATCCTATACTTCTGTATGCTCTGCTCATACTGAAAGAAGCTTCTGCTAAGTATTTCCCAACAAAATCCATTAATGCATGTAGTAGACTTGATGGTCAAGTGCCTCCATCTTGTAGGGCCACCATTGGTTTCCAGGCTAATTGGCTGCTCATCCAGGTCTCTGTTGCTTCGTGCAGCCATGGTGAACTACAGACTCTGGCCGGACCTTTCCCTCCCAGGCCTCTGGTGGTTCCCTCTCCTGACCTTTCAAAATCTCCAAGGCCACAATCGGTGCCTCCTTCATCTAAGAGCAGCAGAGGCAGAGTGAGAAGAAGCAGAAGGGTCAGGCTCCACAGGCTATGCCTGGTTTCCTTGCTCTGATGTAGCTGTGAAGGAGAGAGAACACCCTGACCTTTAATGTCTTTGAACGCACACCCTTTCCAGGTCAATGGCCAATTAAAAGGCTCCTGACTTCTTCATGAGTGGAGCAGACAAGGAATAAACCTTGAGCCATATTGTGCTAAGCAGAGAACATGCTCATGAGGTCTGGCTCTCACTGGCCTATTCTGGTCCCCTTTACATAAATATATAATAAAATATACACAAAGAAACTACAAGGCAATTGTAAGGGGATTGAGCTGGGTGGGGGCAGAGATTAGGAGAAGACCTTGGGGAAGGGGATGTTTTAGGTGAAATTTGAAGGAAGTTAAGGATTCTAAAAAATGTAAATGAGGAGGGGAGGATAGTCTAGGCCTGGGAGACCATTGGCGCCAAGTCCTGGAGATGTCTAATGGAACAACATTTGTAAAGTATAGTGGAAGGCCAGTCTGCTTGGACAGCACAATGTGGGAGGGGGTCTAATGCATAGCCAAGCTCTAACAGCAGATGAGGGTCAGGGTATGAAGGGCTTTGAATGCCAAATGAAGAATTTTGCAGCTGATCCTGAGGATAACTGCAGGGGGCGGGGGGGGAGAGTCAGTCTTGGTCCAGTCTTAGGAACATCATTCTGCAGCTGTCTGGTGAAGCTTGGGGAGGGACTTGAGGAAGGGAGACTGAGTTGAGATATTAAAAATGCCAGATAAGGGGTGATGAAGGCCTGGGAGGAGAGGGAAGGGAGAGAGGTGGAGATTTTGTGGAGCAGAATTTAAGAGACTTTGGGACTGACTGGCCATGATCTGTGGGGTGAAGGAGAAAGAGGTGAGGTCTCAGATCTGGCCACTGGAAAGATGGTGGCAGTCTCACCAGAAATTGAGAAGTTCAGAGTTTGGGGGACAAAGATGATGAGTTGTGTTTTGTACACCCTGAATTTCTGATGCTGGCAGGACATCCTGTGGAGAATGTCCAGGAGGGAACTAGTGATTAGGTTGGGACCGCTCCACAGACTGAGGGATCATCTTCCTGGAAGGGACGATTGAATCATCGGGAGCAAAGGATGCCACCAAGTCAGGGATGGTAGATGTGGAAGAGGGCTCTAGACAAAGCCTTGGGGCGCTCCCCAAAGAGTCGGGGTGGTATATGGTTGATGATCCAGCTACAGACACATGTTAGACAGGGAGAGGAGAAACCTTGGAATGGGCGGTGTCCAGCAGGATTAGTGGGCTCACTGTAAAGGACTCAAGAAGATCGAGGCGATAGAGAAGACCATCGATTCTGGCACTGAGGGAGTTCTGGAGACTTTCGAGAGAGCAGCATCAGCGGGACGATGAGATCAGAAGTCCAACTACAGGGGCTGATGGAAGCCAGGACAGGTTAACAGATGAGTTTGTCTAAGATGTTGGTGTTGGAAGACTAGAGAGCCATGGAGCCTTAGCCTGAGGGGACAAGAATGCCAAGTGAGGGTATTTTAAAGATGAGGGGGGACAAGTTTGTAGGCGGTGAGGAGACAGGGCACAGGGAAACATTGAAGACTGAAGAGAGTGGGACTGATCTCTAATTCCTTGGAGATGAGCCTCAAGGGGGCCAGTAGAGGGTCTGACCACGGGGAGAAAGGCCAGCAAATTCCCATGAGTTTATCCAAGGACTCGGAAGAGCAAAATGAACTGAGAAGTAACTATGTAGGCACAAGTTAATGCTTGTTCCATCCAGAAAACCCCACCCATTTCACGTATGAATTATCTCCTTTGGTTGGTCTCTCATTTTGGAAGCTGGAAGACCTAGCTTAGAAATTCACCATTCATACTTATTAATTGTGGGACTCCAGGCAGGACAATCAGTTGCTCTGTGCCTCAGTTTCCTCATTTGTAGAACAGAGATAATACCTGCAGTATCCTTCTCCCAGAGGAAATGCCAAGTATCATCATTATCATTTTGTTTCCATCTTTATGCTCGACAAAGTCCTTATACAGTAGTTCTGTACCAGTGTTGGACAAACTCGACCGCAGGTGGAGGAGATGATTAGTTTCTGTAAAGAAAAGAAGCAGGTGTTGGGACGTGAAGTCCCCTTGGGTAGGTTCATCGACAGCATCCTTGGGACAGTTTTAGGAGAATACTGCGGTCCTTGGAGAGCGTCTGGGGCCACGTCCTTGGGAGGCAGATGTCTATTACAAACATTGTTCTTCAAATCCGCTTCCACTGCTGGGGATGGTGCGCTATTTGGTATTCTTATTCTGTGTTATTTTAATGGGCACATTGCTTTCTCATCACCAAGCTAGACCCATGCCGCCCACCTGTAGACTCGGTAAAGAATCTCTAAAAACTTATACTTTCTTAGAACTTCTGGCCTGAGGTCTAGTAGGAAAAAAGGCGAGAGGAATACCTTCTGTAATAATTACCCGACTAAACAAACCTGTGCAGGTGACCTTCCAAGCTCCCCCCACCCACAGGAGGGCAAAGCGAATCTTCCTCTTTCTCCCTCCCTTGTTTCAGGAAAGTGAAGCTGGACTTCATAGACCAATTGCTTAAGACACTGTCAGCCCTGATCAAAAATCCGGGTTGTTCCAGACAGCTTAATGCCGCAGTTCCTTTTTCAAAGATTTTCGTTCTTCTCATTCTTTGATCAGAACAACCGCAAAAAAACCCCACTTTCTAGTGCGATTGGAAGCTCCTTCCACAACTCCCTTGTGTCCTTAATTCCATCTATTAGTCTTCCCTTCTCTGAAGAGGCTGCTCGGGTGAATTAAAAGCTTTCTGACTGCTGCCTTCTTTCGGTACGGAGGGATCTCGGGGACTTCTGTTCATTGATCTCTACGTCTCCAGCATTTGTCTCGGAAAGGTCATTTTTCCAATTTCCCTAAAACGTAATTTCACCTTCTCTTCGTAATTCTTAATCAATACAAAGCCTGAGCAGATCAGACACGAGCTGAAAACAAACATTTGGTCTCCTGTCACCCACATCGAGTGAAGTCTGAGGAAGACGCAGTCAATTATTCCCAAAAGTTTAATTAATTGCCTCCTATGTGCCAGGCTCCCTGCTGTGTGCTGGGGCTACAAGATGAAAAGAAATCAGTCCTGCCCAAAGAACCCTAGGTTCTCTTGGGAGTGACATGTGCACATAGAAGCATATGATAGAATATGATATAATTACGGATGACACGTATTACTGGAGCTTACAGACGCACTAAGACATTTGGGACACCTCGTGTAATTGGAAAGGGGTGGGGCATGATCCTGGCAGCTGGGGCATCGGCACCCGAGCTCAGTTTCACCCAGGAGCGAGGGTGGTCTGTGCCTAATAGAAAGAAACAGCCTCAGCTATGCCAACAAAAGAGATGGGGGGGGTACGGAAGTCTCTGCCTTTTGGGATCATGGGATCTCAGACTGGAGGGGTCTAGGAGGTCCCTCCTTTTCACTGATGGGGAAACTAAGGCTGGGGGGTTAAGGGACTTTCCTGACGTCATGTAGGCAGCGACTTGTATCAACATTCCTTGTTTTTAATCTCAACTTTGAAAAACAGCCTGACTTAGTCCTGTTCTCAGCTCTGCTAATTGTGGACTGGGCAAGAGGGGCAGCGGGGTGGGGTGGGCGGCAAGTCACTCTTTTGCTCCAGGGTCTGTTTCAATGAGGATCATCAGACTTTCCTGTTGACTTTCCAGGGTCTGCTTTAAATTCTGTTAAGTACTTTACAGTGATTATCTCCTTTGTCCTCTCCATGGCCTTGGGAGATAGGTGCTGCTGTTATCCCCATTTTACAGGCAAGGAGACTGAGGCACACAGAAGTGGTGAAGTGACTTGTTCAGGGTTACACAGCTGCTGAGTGTCTGAGGCTGGATTTGAACTCAGATCTAACCCTACGTGCTCTCTATCCACGGTTGCCCCACAACTGGTGAGCATCAGTGATACAGCATGGAAAGTGTTTGGCAAGCCTTGAAATGCTACGTAAATGCCTGTTATTGTTCTAATTGTCTCCTCGCCTATCTTGAGTTTCAATTTCCTGTTTCTTTAAAATAAATTTTTACTGATGACTTTTTAAAAATCTTACCATCATTCCCCACAAAATATATCTCCCCCTCCACCTCCCAGAGAGCCAGCCTATATAAAAAATAGCAGTTTTTGAAGAAAAAAGAAAAAAATATTGTTGATCTTTTTGGGTGAATTTTAAAATTTTAAATTAAAATACAAAATAAGAAAAAAGAAACAAACAAATACCAAAACTTAAATACAAAATAAGAAAAGAAAAACATGGCCATGTACATAGCAGTAGCGAGAATTCAAAATATAAGGCAACAAATTTCCATTTCAAGAAAGCCTATGTTATAAATACACCACATTGTACTCCTAGCTGCCCATCTTTTCTTTACTACCTGGTAGGTTTTATTTTGTTCTACACTGTGAGCTTTTTATTTTGTTCTGTTTTCCCTCTTCTTCCTCATCCTCCACTAAGAAGGCTACAGTTAAATGCAGATGCACACACACATATATATAGATATGTATATGTATATATACATACACCTATGTACACATATACAGACATACATATGCACATATTTACATACACATACATGTACTTGGATATCTATTATCGTTCTCCCATATAGGCACATACGGCCACATGTATCCATGTAAGACTGCCCTATACTTGTATGTCTTCTCTTTCTGAGGGTGGAGAGCCTCTTCTTTCATGGCTCTGAGTCTTTCCACATCTCTCTAATGTTGGCCTTTTTCTTTCCGTGTTTCCTTACCTGAAGTCCACCATCTTTGGCAGATCCAAGAGATTCAGGCCAGAGTTTGACCCTTCTGCCTTCTTTGCCTCCCTATGTGTGGTCTCATCAGCCTGGATTGTGCTTCTCTTCCTCATTGGAGTGTCTCTGAATGAAGATTTCCAAAGTCCCTGCTGGTCCCTTTGTCTCTGGGCATCACTCCCATCTCAGCTTGAGTTTATTAGGCACGGGCCCTCCCTCCACTGGATGCTGCCTGCTTCGTATTCATGTTAAGGGCTGGTTTTGCTTCCAGTGAATTCCTTAATCAAGAGGAATTGAGTCGGTTTTGCCCAGAGAAGAGCAGACTTTATAACAGGAGAGAGAGAGGGAGAGAGAGAGAGAGAGAGAGAGAGAGAGAGAGAGAGAGAGAGAGAGAGAGAGAGAGTTGTATGTTCTCAGATCCATGAAGGGGTTCCCTGTAGTCTGACCATGGTACCCCCACTCTTCAGCTCTGTGGGCTCCCTATTACCTGGGATGGGGGGAGAGTGTCTGCTCGGTATTTGAAACTCTTCATCATTTAGCCACAGCATACCCTTCCCACTTTATTACACATTGTTCCCTTTCATACAGTTCAACTAAGTCAAACTTGCTAGCTATGTGACCCTGGCCAAGTCACTTCACCCTGCTTGCCTCAGTTTCCTCATCTGTAAAATGAGCTGGAGAAGGAAATGGGAAACCACTGCAACGTGCTTGCCAAGAAAACCCAAAGGGTATGGGGAGAGTCAAACACAATTGGAAATTGCCTCAACAAGAAGAAGAAGCCTTTTTGTTCCTGGCACATATCAGTGCTGTTTGGTCACCCTGTGTCATACCTTGGACCTGGCTGTCACTCATATGTGGAGTGTGCTCCCTCATCACATCTGTCTCTTAGGGTTCTAAGTCTCCTCCATTCATTCTTGTTTCAGGGGCAGCATCACCCTCTGCATGGAATCTCTCCTGAGACCTTCAGCTCCTAAAGCCCTTCCCCCACCCCATCTCCCCATATTCTCACATCTGCTGTGTATACATTTTTCATATACTTGTATGTATCGCTCCCCTCACCCTTTCCAGGAGAGAATGGGAATATTTCAGTTTTGTTTTTGTGTCCCCAGATAGCACAGTGAACCCTTAATAAAAACTTGTTGATTGATGACCAGTTGATTGATTTTTTGTTCTTGGCTCTTGAGGGCAGAGCTAGGAGAAATGGATGGGTGTTGCCAAGGAGGTAATTTAGGGTCCATGTCAGGAAGAAATTGCCCCACCCAAAATGGGGACTGTGAGTTCGGGTGGTCGGGGGTCCCCTCGATGGAAGGTTCTTTAGCTGCTCCATCAGTGGGTGATGGAGGGAGGGGTGCTGGAGGTGCCTGCTGAAGTTCCTTCTGACTCATTAGAAGTCAATATGGGCTGAATGTTGGCTCTGAAATTTGGTAATTGCAGAGTGAGTACCCTGTGCATCTATGATCCTCTCTTTGCACAACTCTTCCATTTTCCTTCTGCGATTCCTCCCCGACTTTCCATCTCTCAGGCACCAGCTTCTGCTCTAGGATTTCAGATGATGGGAAGCCCGTTGATTTTTCTCTTTGGAATCTGCTTTTCTAAAACCTTGCAGCAGACTTTCTGGGCCCAAAATCCTCTCAGTTATTCCTCTAGGGTGGAGGGGCTGCTTCTCCCCAGAATTCTCATCACTTTTCCCTCAGAAACCAGCTCTTCCTCATCCTTCAGAACAAGGTTAAGAGAAACATTCCTGGTCTGCACCGATGTTGGCTCCAAGGACTGAATGATGTAAAGGGGTCCCTAATGGAGAGGATATCTTCAGCTGGAGACTTGGCATTTCTCCAAAGATAATGCCTCTGACTTGATGAGTAGGAGGACCATATTAGGGTTTTTTAAAGCTCTTACTATGAAAAAGTAACGTTTTTAATTTAGAGGTTGTCTACCCTGTATGGTTATGATTGGCACATAGCAGGGCACCTACCCTCAGCCTTGTACAACATGGTAGCCTCCCCTTTTTCCCGAGGGGCCTCCAGCACCTGACCTTTCACTGATAGGATCAATACATCACAGAACTGAAAGCTGACATCCAGTCGGTGCATTTCAGCTCACTGACTGAATTTCAGCCTTTGGAAAATCTGTGTTGTGTATTTGGCTGGAGTGTGGAGAAATGTCTGGAATATGATCAGTGCTTGCATTAACAATGAAAAAAAGATGCTTTATAACTTCTTCATAAAATACGGAGTGCATTTTGTAGCTTCGATTTGGATTAAAACCCTTAGAAGATTTATATTTTATGGTCTGACAACCTTAGTTATTCTAATTCATTCATACCATTTGTTCTGCAGAATGTGTGCAGGGCTCGATTTATAGCAATTCCAGCTGGGTGAGGGGAGGTTATGTACTTAATCCAGGATTCTTTGAGGAGAGCAGCGATTTTTTTTTTTTTTAAAGTAGGGCTGGTTTAACATATGAAGTTTTTATCAGCTCACAACTGAGAAAGGAAAACTTGGCCAAATTTCTGTCATTGTGCTAGCATCCTCGTGCTCCTCATCTCTGGCTTCCTTCAAAACTCAGCTCAAGTGCCACCCATTCCCACTGGAGATCCTTCCTTATCCCTTCCCTTTCCCACAGCTCCTTCTATTCCTTCAGTGTTCATCCTTGTGGATGAGGGGAGGCCTTGTGATATGGTGGGGAGTGGGCCAGCTTTCTAGCTGTGTGACCCTGAGTGGGTCACTTCACCTCTTGGTATCCCAGGCACAGATGAGTCACTGGTCTGCATGGGCCAAGGGATGCCTGATTTACAAATGCCAACTATATTCTCATTTCACCGATGTGGAAACTGAGGCTCAGAGAGAGCTGGAGGCTTGCCTGGCATTATGCTTACAGTTAATAAGTGTCCAAGCTTTAATCTGACCCTTCTGACTCCGTTTCAAATGGGGCCCTATCCGGTCTGGTGCCTGCTGAGTGATGAATAAATGTTCTCTGCATTTCTGTAAGCCATTCATCATCTCTCTCTTCATTCATCCCTCTTTACATATCATCTCTCCATCATCTAGCTCTCTTTATCTATCACCTAACTCTCTATCTCTCTTTCATCTCTTTCTATCCCTCTCATCAATCATCACTCTCTATATCTTTCTCTATCCCTCTTTTTCTATCATCTGCTTCTCTATTGTCTCTTTTTCTCTATCATTTATTATCCATCTGTCTATCTATCACCTATCCACCCCTATCATTTATCTTTCTTTATAAATCACCTACCTCTCTCTTCATATGTTGGTTACTAGCCATCTACTTGTCTGACTCTCCTCTTTCTGTCTCTCCCTCTCTCCCTCAGCCCCCCAACACCATCTCTGTCTCTGATTCTCTCTGTCTCTCTCCCCTAGATCTCTCTTATCCATTACTTGTAACCTCTTTCTCTCCCTTAAACCTCTCACCTATGTCTCTCTCCCTGAATCTATCTCCCTCCATTGATCTCTCTTTCTTTCTGTCTCTGTGGATAGAGAGAACTTGCCCTGGTCACTGGGGGTCGTAGCATTATGAATAACTGAATGGAAAAGCATTTATCAAGCTCTATGTGCCAAGGTGCTAAATACTGGGGAGGCAGATACAAAAGGGAGATAGTCTGTACCCTCAAAGGGGCTTTAACACATCTGGAAAATGTCATTGGAAATCTAGGGTATTTTAGCTCACCTGTAGGGGAATGGTAACTGGCAAAGAGTAAAGGCACAGATGTGGTAAGCAGAGTCAGAGGACAGTTTGAAATGCCCTTTCTTCTTTTAGGAAGTGATTTGTTATTGGTTTTAATGACTCTTCTCAGGTCTCCAGAATAAGAGATGAGGAGGGGAGAGGATGCCCCTGGTGGAATGGCAGGAAGGTGATGGTGGTATAGCTCATTAGGGAGTTCTCAGCCATGCCCCAGGGTAGAAGCTGGAGGTGAGGAAGGGAGGGCATGTAGGCATGTCAACTTGAGAAACACCTTACAAACCAACTCATCCACTCTATTCTCCATTTTATAGTTGAAGAAACTGAGGCCAGTCTCATGTAAGAGCCTGAGAAAATGAAGCCAAAGACCCATCTCATAATTGAGATCAGAATGGTGTAGGACAATATAATGGTAATGTCCATTTTGCTATCTGAGGGAAGATAATCACATCTTAAAACACATTCCAGGCAAGTTGCTGAGAGTTGGTAGAGAGGGCAATAGGTGTTATAAAAGAATTTGGCATGGACTATGGCAAGTGAAATATCCAACCCTTCCATGAACCTAAGCTCTTAAATTAAAAAAGTTAAGCAGCGGTGGATGTACATATAAATCACTAGTGAATCTGGAAAGGTTAAAGAACACACTTTGGTTGTCAGCATTTACACCCAAAGGAAGGAGGTGTGCAAAAGAGCCTGATTAGAATCTCAGCAATTTCCACTTCGTAATTGCTAATAACACCTATGCATGCAACATTCAACATAGGCAAAACGGATCAGCAACTTCATTTGCGAAATTAAGTATCCCTTGGCTTTTGAAACATTGATTAAGCAAATAACAAGCTCTCCACAAAGATGAATATAGTTAGTTGTCGCAATAGAGGCTCTTGGGTAAAGGGTCCAGAAATCAGCTGTGTCCATGGAGGGAGGTGGGATAATTTGTTGAGTTTCCTGGTTAGAGTTAAGGGATGGGTGAGAAGGAAAAGTAGAGAAGTGTTAAGGCTTCATTAGGGATTAAATGTTTTGTGTGAAACAAACCTCTTGGCACAGGGATTTGGGCCACCCTTTTTTGCTGAAAGGATCTAGCTCTGGACTCACAAAGATCAAGTGTCCTGGGGAAGTCTGAGCCCAAAGAAGGGAGTTAAATTCTTCCAGAATTCTCTGGTTCATTATGCTCCAAAGCTACAGTAGCATTTTAGGGTTGAGATAGTATCTTGAAGTTGTACTGGATCGATACATTTAAGCATCTAGAATATTATAGTCCTATAAGAAATGGAAGCAAAATGATTTCAGAAAAGCTGGTATGAACTGATGCAAAGTGAAGTGCACAGAACCAGCAGACTGTCATATTGTAACAGTTATCAATGGGGAAAAACTTAGATACTCTGATCAAGACAATGATCCAAGACAATTCAAAAGAACTCATAATGAAAAATGTTACTCAATTCTAGAGAGAGAATGTATGAACTCTGAGTGCAGATTGAAACACACTAAAAAAAAATTATTTTTCTTGTTTTTTTTGTTGTTTTCTTTTTTCAAAATGGCTAATATGGAAATATGTTTGCCTAATTTCATATGTATAATCAATATTAAATTACTTTCTTCCTCAAGTAAAAGGGTGAGAAGGAAAAAGGGAATTTGGAAACTCAAAATTTAAAAAAAATCTTAAATTTTTTGCATGTAATTGGGAAATATTTAATGAAATAAATAAAAATAGACTTAAGGATCATATATGTAGATGTAACTGAATCCATGGGAGTTGATTAAATTGCCAACCAAAATAGTATAAGGGAGAAGAGAAGTACACCCAGGACTGAATCCTGAGGAATACCTGTGGCTGGAGGACTTGACTTGGAAGACAATACAACCAGCAATACTGAGAAGGAGAATCAGGAGAGAGCAGTGTCACACCTAGGCAGAAAAGAGTCCTGGAGAAGAGGGGTTACCACAGTCTCAAAGGCTAGAAGAGCCCTGAGAAATGACCATTGAATCTGGCTACTGAGAGATGGATGACAGTAACTTCAGCTGCATGATGAGTTGGGCAGCCAGTCTGTAGAGAGTTGAGAGAGGGAGAGGAAAGGTGGAAGAGGTGACAGGTGTAGACAGCCTTCCTGAGGAGTTAAACCACAAAAGGAGAAGAGATGGAGGAGGCTGAGAGCTAGTGCAGATAGATGGACCAGTTGAAGCAAATGAGGGCTTTTAAGGATGGGGGAGGCAGGGAAGCACCTGTAGACAGAAAGAAATCTGAGATTAGTGAGGGAAATGATCTCCTGGAGAAAGGAGGATGGAATGCGATAACTTGAGCATGCACCCAGTTTTTACCTTGGCAAGGAGAAGGGCTCTCTCATCTTGGGAGGCAGGAGTGTTGAGGAAAGAGTGGCAGAAGGCATGAGATGGGGAGGAGGGGACAAGGCAGAGCTCTCAGCTAAAGACCTCATTTTTTTCCCAGTGAATGTGAGGCAAAGTTTTCCTTTGAGAGTATAGGGGACAAG
>CM053770.1:694929515-694992248 GCA_028658325.1 Potorous gilbertii
CATGGCCTGAGCCCATGGGATATCTATTTCAGATGTTTGGAATACAGAGGCCTTGACTCTTATGTCTTTACCTGATGGTAAATAGTTTTCTTCCTCGACAGAGAAGAAGGTTGGAATCATTTGGTCACCAAGAAATAACCTTCTATGGTCTTATTTTTTTTTCCCTTTTCTGGGCATTTTCCCATCCAGTTACTTGACTTCTGAGAGTCCTCTCCACCCCCGCCTAGGTCTGCCCAGCTAGTGCTTGGGGTCTGAAATTCAAATGCTGCTCCCCAGCCTCAGAGCTTTCGGTGGGTGGCCTGGCTGGTATTCAGGGTAAGATTAAATCACGTTCTCAGGTGGGGGCAGGGCCACCTCCCAAGCTCAGTTCCCTCAGGGGGTTTATGCAGAGACCTTCTGTAATGGAGCTGCTGCAGAGCTCCTGCCTGCTCTGGGAGCCTCTGGCCGCCTGCTGCCTCTGCTGCCTCCCAAGGGGGCCTGAGTTATGGAGACACCCGGCTCCCCTCTCAGCCCATCTCTCTCACTGACCTGTGCGTCTGTGGGTGGAGGGACCTTCGCGGCTGCTGGAGATTCCATCCCTGAAGCCTGCTTGGATCTGCTTGCTCCTCTCAGTGCTGCGTGGCCAGGGCAGCGCAGGGCTCCACTCCCATCCAGGGCGTGATGGACCTTTGGGATCGGTTTTTCACGGTTTTCTGGAATGAAAATTTCCTTCACTGTGCTGCTGCGTGGCTTCCACTGTTCCAGAATTTGTTGGGAATTCTTTTTAGCGGAAATCCATGGGCTGTGGTTTCAGGGCTAGCGTATGTGAGTCTTTCTACTCCGCCATCTTGACTCCACCCCTCCCATTTTGTTTTTAAAGTTGATCCACATTTGGAATCAGAGGTCCTGGGTTTGAATTCCAGTTTGGCTAGTTTTTCGTATATACATTTAATTCAGCGCTGCAGAACCACAGAATCTGAGGGTTGAGAGAGGGCCTCAGTGACCATTAATCCACCCCGACCACAAAAGGAATCTCCCCTCTAACCTGCCTGCTGAGGTCTTGGGGTATCTGCCTGAGACAGCCAGTCCATTTTGGAGAACTCCAGATTGAACTGTGAACTTCCTGACCTGTAGCCTAAATCATTCTTTGTAAATTCTAGCCTTTGTTCCTGATTCTTCCTCTGGGGTCAGATAGAACAACCCTGTCCCCCAAATACTTGGAAGCTTCTCAGGATCCCTTGGACCTACACTTAGATAGTATGAACTCAGGGCCCTGCACTGGCTTGGTTTTCTTCCTTTGGACTCTTTCTAGCTTCTCAATGTCTTGCTTATACCATAAGTGCCCAGAACACATTGCCCCCATTGAGAACCTGTTCCATTAAGTGGGATGATCTGTCCCTATTCCTGGGAGCCCTGCCTCTCTTAGTGAAATTGAAGATGGCCTTAGGATTTTGTCTGCCACATCACACATCCCTGATTCACATGGAGAAATTCAGTTCAATAAACACTTATTGAGTACCTACCATGTGCTGACACATTGCTAAGCACTAGATGCTCCATAACTGACTGGTATAATAGCAAGATCACTAGTTGGAGGATCTGGTTTGAAGTCCTGCCTCTGACTCTCACCCCTATAACATTATATATGTTGCTTAGTCTCTTAGAGCCTCTATTTTCTCATCTGTTACATGATCATGTTGTAGAAGTGGTTTCTGAGGTCCCTTTCTGCCCTAAGTCTAGGATCCTAGGCATCAGGGGAATTTGCACTTAAATCATACCTTCAGCACATACTACCTGGGTAGTCCTGGCTGAGAAGTTCTTCTGACCTCTGTTTTCTCCTTTGTACAATGAGGACACACTGGCTTCTGAGATCTTTTCTTTTTCTAGGTGCATGAACCTATCATTCTAATAATCATTCCTGCCAAGTAGGCTTTCACCATTTGCAGCCTCCAAGGAGGGAGCATCTATCACCTCCCCAAGCAGCTCATTCGACTTTGGGAGAGTTCTGAAGGAGAGGAAGTATTTTCTGGCCTCACACTTGCCCATCACTTTTCTTAGGGATCCTGCTCTGCAATTACAATGTGAACATCTCTTGTTCTTTGCAGGCAGGCTCTGGCTGCAGTAAAGCTCTTCTTTCTCATGTCCTTCCTCTTGAGGATGCCCACCAGTTGACCTGTGAGGGATGGGTGGCAGGGCCAGCCAGTCACCATTCCACATCCTGAAAGGGCAGAGCAGTAAAGCACATTATGAAATGTCAATGAATACATTAGTCATTAAAATTCTGAGACTGTGCCTCCTTTCCCCAGCAAAAGCTCAGGACAGAAGGGAAAGCGACAGGGTTGCAGCAGAGATCAATGGAAGAAGTTTTAAAAAATATAAACAACGAAGAGGAAACCTTTAAAGCATTTCCATTAAAAAGGATTTGGAAATAGTCAAGCAAGGCTTAGTGGGTCACCAAGGGACAGATCCTTCTGACAGAGTGAACTTTGAAGCCCGGGCTCCCCTATGGGCTTGTTGGTGCTGATAATGGAGCATGGTATGATAGAATGCAAGGAAATGGAGCCAATTTATTCCCTTTTTTAATGGAAATTTCTTGACATTTCAGTGAAACCCTCTCCCCAAATATCAGGCCTTGCATTAAATTCACAGGGGCTCCCAGATATACATTCCATTGGACAGTGTGTTGCTCCCATCTGGTGCCTGTGTTCACATTGTTAGTCTTCGCCCTTTGTCTTTCTCCAGATGTCAAGCACCATGGATTCAAGGTCACCACTACCACTGTGCTCAGAAAATTGGCATTACATTTAGGATCAGAGACTGGGAGTTTGAGGGAATTTGAAGATGACCTTGCCCGACTCCTTGATTTTAAAAGTGAGGAGAAAGAACCAAAAGTTTTGGTGATGTTGCTAAGGTCATGCAGGGAAATCATTAGATTGGAAGCTCCTTGACGGCAGAGACTATCTTCATGTTTGCGTCCCCAGTGCCTAGCACAGCACTTAGCACATAGGAGACACTTCATAAATATTTATTAAATTGAACTGAAATGTCAGAAACAAGACCTGAACCTGGGTCCTCTGACTTCTACCTTGTCCCACAGGTCTAATGTAAGGGATCTTGAGGCCAACTAGTGAGGGAAGAAGATAAGCATTTATTAAGTGCTTACTGTATTCCAAGCCTTGTACCCTTTATGAGTACTATCTCATTTGATCTGATACAACCTTTTCACTTTGTAAATGAGGAAACTGAGACCTCATTTTATAAATGAAGAAGTCACACACTTTGCCCAGGGGTAACCCAGGAAGCATCAGCCATGGGACACCAACCTAGGTCTTCTGAATTCAGAGTCTATGATCATTCCATTGTACTATACGGTTTTAGTTCAAGTGTCAGTGATTTCATGGGGGTGACTTCTCTGTCCTCTAGTCACAGGATTGTAGATCAAGTGCTTTAAGGGACCTTAGAAGCCATATTTGTTGACCCCCTCCTTTTACAGGTGAGGAAACAGACTAATAGAGGCTGTCTCAGGTCACACCCGAAAAACAGAGCCTCCTCTGATGCCCACAATACCCTTCTGTGCCTTAGTATTAGAGTTACTAGGGTTGAAAATGATTCACCATCAGACCAATCTAGATTTGAGTCTAGGCTGGCCCTCAGATTACACACTTGGAACCAGTCAATCAAGCTACAGTCCTTTGTTGAGTGATTATGATGTTCTAGGCATTTTGTTGGGCTCTGGGGACACAAAGGTACAAATGTGACATTTCCTGTCTTCAGGGAATTATATTCTATTGGGACCAACAACATGCACTTGAATAAATAGATACCTGCACCATATCCCCAGATTGGAGTTTTCTTAAACCCATCCCTGCCCTTAGGTAGCTTCCTAGATGGAAGCCTCCAGGTCCTGCCCTGAGCCCATACCCCTCAAGTGTGAAGAGTGACTCCATGCCACAAGGGGGCATAAGACCAAGTGGAGGTACTTCAGAATTGTAATGGTGAGGTATTCATTGGCTGGCTACAAAGGAACAATTGAGTCAAACCCAAAATTGATTCAGAGGAGAAGGTTGATCTGGATTTCCTTCAGGAAACTGTCAAATTCCTGGGATGGCCCCAAAATTGTCCCTGAAACAAAAACTCCACCTTTTTCATAGTAGTGATGTATTGCAGTTGATATCTGAATATGAGGTGTAATGTCTCCAAAGAGCTAAAAACAAGTATTTCTCTGAGGGCAATTGAAAGGTTCATGTGTGAACAGACCACAAGCCAATATAGATGAGATAGAAAGAACAGTGAGTTTGGAGTCAGACAACCTAAATTTTAATGTTGCTTCTTACACAGACTGCTGGAGTGATATGAGGCAAGTCATATTGGCTCTCTGGCCTCAGCTTTGTCATCTATAAATAGTGGCTGGGTATGGGGAGGACTTGTATCAGATCCCATCTGAGGTCCCTTCTAACCCTAGATCTTTAGACATAGATCAGACGATGTGACCTTTCCCAGTTTTCCCAGTGACTGAAGTGGCTAATTCCCCATTTAGGTAAGAGACCTTTGAAGCCAAGGAGGCTTTTTTTTTTAACCAGTAAGGAAATTGAGATTGAGCATGGTTAAGAGACTGAGGCAGTATTTGAACTCAGTTTTTCCTGATTCCAAATTTAGCATTGTTGGATGGCATGAAATAAGAATGCTTCCCATCTTTCCTTCTTCATCTTCTCCATTTGCATGCATTAATTTACATTAAATAACTGGGAAATTGAAAAAGGGGTCAGATGGAAATATACAGGAACCCCTTTCCCTTCTCTCCCAAACACACACATGCACACATACATACACACACACACACACACACAATTTGTGTCAAGTACCATGTTTGACTGGGATCATGTTGACATGACTGTTAGAGTTTCACAGGATTGTAAATTTGGAACTGGAAGGGGCAAGTCATCTATTCTAATGCCTTTGTACTGTACATCAGGAAACTGAGGCCTAAGAATTTTAAGTATCTTGCTCAAAGCCACAAAGGTAATAAGTTGTAGAACCCCAAACTCAAAGAGTTGAAGGAGACATGCTTCTTCCTTTTTTGGGGGCCAGTATTTGAAGTAGGAAGAGAACAACACAAAACACCAAAAAACCAAGAGGCACTGATAAGCACAATAAATTGTATGAATACAAGGAATTATCTACATGAGAATTTCTTTTGGCTCATTGCTCAGGATTAAGACATGAAATTATTGGACTATAAGCTCTTGTGGGCAGGGTCCATTTTTTGCTTCTTTTTGTATCCCCAAAGCTTAGCACAGTGCCTGGGACATGATAGGTACTTAATAAATGTTTATTAACTGATGGATTGAAACTTACTTTTACCAATAACCTCTCTCCCCCTTCTATATGATGATACCATGGCCCAGAGACATTGAAGGACAAACAGAATGATAGTGACAGAGTGAGGACTGATGATGAGGATTGATTGTAGCTGATGGCCTGCATCCCCACATGGCTTGGTGATGGGGTGAAGAAGAAAGACACAGGAGACAGGAGAAGATAGGCCAACTCCGTTTATTGATCTGAGGGTCAGGGTGTATATAGAGAGAAACTGCAAGTCTAGGTGACATTCTGCTCATCTCCTGTCCTTTTGATTTGATCAGTCTTATTGTCTTAAAGACTATGAGCCTAGAGGGCATCTATTTTACATATCCCTTGTTTTCTGTAGTTCTCTTGTTTGTCTCATGGAGACCGCAACATCCAGGGGGCATGGAGAGCCATTCCGAATGATAATGAACACAGTCTCAAAGAACAGTTTCCTTGAAAGTCTATCATGATCTTGTCAACCATACTCTACCCTGACCCTCAACAATTGATGATGGTGGTGGTAGTGGTGATGGTGATAACGATAGCCAATGTCTATATCATGCTTTAAAGTTTTCCAAGAACTTTCCATATATCACCTCACTTGAGCCCAAGTCTTAAAGACCCCAGCTCAAGGCTTTCTTAATTTTTGCGTGGCCTATTTCTCTGCACTGCCCAACATTTCAATCTCATTCTACCCAGACAGCATTAGAGGCAGGATGATATGGTGGCTAGGGAGCTGGAGGCACAGTCAGGAAGACCTGTATTCAAGTCTCTCTTCTGACACATGCTGGCTGTGTGACCCTGGGCAAGTCCATTACTTTCTCATGGCTCAGAACAAGTACAGTAGAACATGGTTCAGAGAACTATATTGGTAGAGCTTTCTCTGCCAGACATTTTCCTTATCAGTGAAATCACCTGTCCATTCCCATCCCTATGGGCAGGAATGGAGAGGTCCTTGGACAGGTAGAGTTAGAGGGGCCCCAGGATGGAGTCAGGGTGCTTTGGTCCATCTTAGGGCCCTTGCCTCAGTAAAGGGACAGAGAACTGCGAACTCTTGAAGTGTCCAGAGTTTCCATCTGCCTCAGTACCAATAATATGAGCTGGAAAGGTCCTGACTGCCAGCTCTGCTTTCAGCTTGGCAGGGGCAGCCACAGTATAGGGAAGGAAGCCATGTAGAGATATTAGCTGGCAGCTTGCTCCCCTATTGTCACGGCCCCTTCCCTCTCAGCACCCACAACTCCTGAAGACCTGAGACACCTGTCACTGCCATAGCCCTTGGTGTTGTCAAATGGCTCACCACCAGAAAGTGATATGGTTTTATTAATGGAAATGACGTTAAAGAAGATTAATTACCATAGGCTTTGCATTGTGTCCCAAAGACCTTTGGGCCTTTCTACTTGCTTGCTGCTCCTATGGGTGTTGTTTCTAGGAGAATGGACTTGAGAGTGGGGACTGTCCTGCTTTTTAATTTGCATCCTCAGTCCTTAGCACAGTGCACATAGAAAGCATATGATGCTTTTTCATTCATTCATTCATTCACTCACTCATTCATTCCAACAGATACCTCCATAGAAATCACCCAGATAATGCCCCTTCAGTGTGAGCAGCCAACCTCCACCCAAGGGCCTTCAATACTGGGAAACCACCCATTCAATAGCTGCACACATTTCTTCCTTGAGGTGTTTTCCCACCTCTTGAGCTGGATTTGCCTCCTAGTCTAATTGTCACCCCTTGCTTGTAGTTCAGCTCTCAAGGGACCAAGGAGACCAAGTTCAATCTGATTTCCTTGTAAGAACCATTGACAAGCATCATGACCCTCTGTCTTCTCCTCCATGTATTCAACCAGAGATTACTGAGGAGACATCAGTCAATCTCCACTCACAAGCCACCCTTTTCATCTTTATAAACTCAGTTTAGAAGGACATTAGTGAGTATCAAGGGGATCCTTGGTGATAAAGGGAAATGGGATCAATTTTGTAGATGACAGACCACATCTGCATAGTCTGCCATTGACATACATGGTGACATGAAGATTTCACTCAATTGTTTGTCAATTACAAAAAACCCAAGCTTAACTAAATGTATCCTTAAAGATTCTCACTCATCCATATGTGCATCCCATATATATGTTAAGGTTATACAAGATTACCTGAAAAATGCAGTCAGAGGTAACTGTTTAATTACCTTATGTGTGTGTATCAATATCAAGCAAGTCATGAAGTGCGGAGCTACAACTTACCAAAGATATTGATGCTTGTCATGGAGAATATTTTGGGAGGAGTGCAGCTGGAAGAAGAAGACCCTGGAGATGAGAAAGTGCTCAAGATTCAAGAAAACTGGCCATCAATACTTTAGAGAGGCTGCATGCCATAGTGGATGAGCTCTGGACTGAAAGTCAGGAGCACTTCCAATCCTGGGCAAGTCATTTAACTTCTCTGTCCTGAAGTTTACTCATCTGTAAAATGAGTAGTGTAAACCATGACTTCTCAGTTTCTTCCAGCTCTCATTATATGGGCCTATGCCAAGTGTAACTGGTTAGATGGATGGACACAAAAAGTCATAGTAGTTAATGGTTGATTGGCCGTGTAGTAAATGTAAAGCTTCTCACTTGGGTACAAAAACCTCACCTTCACAATTATGAGATCAGGAAGGATGGACAGAGACCAGACGTTCTGGAAAAACATCTGGAAGTTTAGTGGACTGCATGCTCAATATGTGTGAACAATGAAGTGCCAGCCCCCCAAAGCTTTCCCAAGCCACCCTTGGCTGCATTCAGAGGAGGCAAAACTCCAAGGAGCAGAGAGTACATAGGTCCTCTGTACTCTACCCTCCTCAGCCCTCATCCAGGGCATTGTGTTCAGTACTGGGTGAGCTGAATTAAGAAGGATATTCATCAACTGGAGATTGTCCAAAAGAGGGCAGCTAGGATGGTGAAGGACCTTGTTTGCCTGTGAGTTTTATCTATAATGATGTTTCTTGTTAAGAAGAAAGAATACCTGGTATCTTTTGTAACATCCTAATGAATCTCTAGCAGCCTTCCTAGCTTTTATTGTGTCTGAATAACTCAGAGACCCATTCTGTCTATTCTAGAAGGAAAGAAAGATGGACTCAGTGGGCCAAAATAGGAGGAACAGAAAACAATGGCCAAGAGACCAATTTAGGTTTGATGTCCTGAAACAAAAAAAAACACTTCCTAAAACTCAGAGCTGCTCCAAATGAGAGGGGCTCCACTGATGGAGGCTGGTCCCTGCCTTTAGGATCTGCAGGCAGAAGTTGGATGACTTCTTGTTGGCTGGAGGAGGAAGGATTCAGTGACATTCTTCGATGTCCTAGAACACTAGTGGGATCTAGAGCCATTCAGTAAACCTGGCTGCCTGAGAAATCCAGGGAAGGGAAATCAGGTAGGGAGAGTGGCTTACTGAATAGACCATGTCCTGGAGATGAGGGGAGGGGCAGACCACTGAATTGGTCTATCAGTTCTCCATGTTTTTTCAGGATCCTTGCAATAATTGTCATATCAGTAAAGTCTTTTGACCCTGGGTAGAAGGCAGTACTGTAATGCACTTACTTAGCTGGGAATCAGAAACATCTGGGTTCTAATCCTGCCCTAAGCACTTAGTAGCTATGTAACCTTGGACAAGTCACTCAACCTCTCTAAGCCTCCATTTTCTTATCTGTCCAATGGGAATAACAATATTAATAGTTTCATAGTGCTTTATAAATGTCTTAGATTTGGTTCTCACAACAACTCTGAGAAGTCAGTTCTATAATTTGACCTGTTTTAGCACCGTGCTAACAGGGTCTTTGTGAGCTCTAAGAGAAACAAAATATAGAAAGAGCTTTACAAATCATAGAGATCTCTACAGTGCTAATTAGGTCCCTCATCTAGGCCAGATGACGAACTCATTGAGTTCAGGGAGATGCTCATTTTCCTTCTTCTTGCTTATTTGGGAGATTAAACTACCACGAATTCTCTTTTATTTGATCTTTCACAGTTCAAAGTATTCTTTTCTCCTTGCTAGAGCGAACTGAAGGGTACATTGATTCTGCTTTCTCTCTATCGTTATCATCAACATATCTATTCCATGTAGGGGTCCTCACTTTACCGCGATTGTCTTTTTGCATCCAACATAGCCAAGTCTTGCCTCCCCTTGCTTTGCACATTCATGCTCCTATTCAACTTGTTCTGATCTTTAGCGTTACTGATAGTATTTTTAGATGTTGTTCTTTTGTGTTCAGCCACCATTGCTTGTCTTGATTTCTACCTTCTACATATACTTCTTAAATCTTTGGTCATCAATGAGTTCCCTGTGCATCCACACCCATCTCTTTTTTGCTTATCAGAATCATTTGTAGTCTTTTTTTACATCAGAATTTTGATCTTAGAGCATTCCATGTGTCTTGGGCAGACTTCTCATGAAGTCAACAGGATTGTTTTATTCCTTATGTTTGCACATGCAGGGGCTAGCACAGAGCCTGGCATGTAGTAGGTGCTTAATAAATACTTGGTGATTGTGCCATCCCCTTGCTGAACTATCTGGCATACATACATCCTAAACTCAAGTCCCAGATGAGGGGATTCAGTTGTTGAAAATGAAGTAGCTCCCTGTCTCTCACTGTTTCATCTTCAGCAGGCAGTTCTTGCTGGTTGGTGAGGATGAAGTTCAACATAGCACTTCTCTAGGCCAGGTCTTTTATTTGTTGAAGAATGAAATGATTATGGCAGGTCAAGGGCTCACCATGTGGCCTGGCTCTGTAAAGAGAGGTGAAGCTGTTGTCAAAATAATGGAAGCCATCTATCAAGTCTTGTCACAGGCATTTGTCAGGTGCCAACTACAGCATTGTGCCAAGCACTGAGAATGCAGAGAAGGTAAAAACCAGCCCTGCTCTCAAGGAGCTCATTGTCTAATGGAGGAAACAATAGACCAACCACTCTGTCCCAATGAGATATAGATGAGATAGATTAGGACTAATCTCAGGGGAAAGCTCCACCATTAAGTGGGATCAAGAAAAGTTTATTTTTCTTTTTTGCACAAGCAGGGATTTTTGCTGAGACTTCAGGATAGTCATGGAAACCATGAGGCAAGGATGAGGAAACAGGTGGGAGAGACATAGAGTGCACAAAAGGAAGGAATTAGGAATTAAGCATCTATTAAGTACTCACGATGTTCCAGGAACTGTGTTCAATACTTTACAAATATTATCTCATTTAAACTTCACAACATTCTTGAGAGCTTGATGCTTTTTACTATCTCCATTTTACAGTTAAGGAAACTGAGTCAAACAACTTGTCCAGGGGCACACAACTAGTGAGTGTCTGAGGCCAAATTTGAACTTGGATCTTCCTGCCTAGTGTTATATTTACTGAACTATTTAGCTACCTCCTATGTCAAGGTAGCAAAGTGTAAGAAGACTGGAAACATAGGAGAGAATCCGGTTAATGTAGGGCTTTAAAAAAGGATTTTATATTTGATTCTGAAGCTTAAAGGGAAAGCCTGGAGTTTGACGAGTATGGGGGTGACATGGCAGCCCCAGCACTTTAAGATAGTTACTTTGGTAGCTGAGTGGAAGATGAACTAAAAGTAAGAGAACTTTGAAGCAGGGAGACCAACCAGGATGCTTAGGTGATGAGTCAGCACTAAGGTGGTGACAGTGCCCAAGACAGAAGGGGTCATATTGGAGAGATCTTCCAAAGTAGAATCTGCCAGTAGATTGAATGGGGTGGGAGTGGGGATGGGAATACCTAAATTTGGGGTGTAGGGTGTGTTCAGACAGGTTCAATACCAGTACCAGTACCTTTGGTGTGATAGCTGCCAAACACTTTTCAGGCTCTTCCTCCTTTGGCGTCCACCTGTTCCACCTAACTCTCACCTGTGGCTCCAAGAAACTGCAGCTTGTGCAGTGGCCACACCCCAGTAAACCATTTCGGCAGATGGGGCAAACCAGGTTGAGGGTAGCCAAGGGTTCTCAAACCCATTGATGAGTTAGCGGGATGTCTACCCCAAGCATGTGAAGACTTTATCTGGTGGAATGGGTGGATGAGAACAATTTGTTCCAACAGCCATGAAGGCAGATGAAGCAGGCGAAGTGGAGTGCTTAGAGCTTGGTTAGACACCAAAGATGCCAACGTCATCACTGCATCCTGAGCCACTGTCAGTCTTCTTGACTCTGTCCTGCCACTGGACTATGATGACTCTGGAGGACAGAGGGAGGCTGATGACTTCATGCAACTGTGCCTCACTTAAATTCAATTTACGGGTGAATCAGAAGGCATCACCCACACCATTTCACTATTATGCCTCAAAGACCTGTGGTGATAGGCAAGCGATGAAGTAGCAGGTGCAGATACACTGGAAGCTGTAGTCACAACCCTGTACACAGGCGGCCCAGGCCGTAAGGTCGTTTCTCACTGGAAGCAGCAATGGAACTTGGCATCCCTCTGGGTATCTGAGCAGTCTTTTAAGGATTGCACTGCTTACCTCCTGGTGTGAGGAAAGGGGCTAGGAAAGGTGCCCTGAACATTGCCTGCTTACCCAACCCTGGCCTGATTACCACGGCAGGTAGGGGGTCCCACTATGCAGTCGAAACACAAAAAAGTGTACAAAAACATCTGCAAAGATGATTCCACTCACCATCGGCGCATGGAACGTAGTAGGCTAATAGACAACGCAAAATCCAGTAAACTTGAAAGAAGAACTGCTCTTGTTGCAAGAGAACTCAACAGGAATCGCATCCAAATAGCAGCCCTGAGTAAAACAAGGTTGGCAAATGAAGGCCAGCTTACTGAGGTTGGAGTGGATACACCTTTTTTCTGGAGTGGGTGTAGTAAATGGGAGTGCTGTGAAGCTGCCATGGGTTTTGCAATCAAAACCAATCTAATCAGCAAACTGGCATGCCTGCCAAAAGGAGTGAAGGACAGGCTCATGACAATGTGATTGCCACTTGCAGGAAAACTCCATGCCACCATCATCAGTGCCTATGTTCCCACCTTGACAAACCTTGATGAGTCAAAGAAAAATTTTATGAAGACCTAGAGAGCTCTTCTCTGGGTGTGAACAGTTTGCTGCTGACTTGGATGGAAAGTTGAACCAACACACAGTTGGCAACAATGGAGTAGAAAAGGAGTGGGCAGCTCTCAGAGATTTGGTGTACAGCACTGCATTTGTTCATCTGGGTCAGAACATTCACAACCATGAAAGTTTCATGAAAATGATGGGGAAATTCAGAAGCTGTTAAATGAAAAATGAGAACTCCACAGGATTTACCAGCAGAATAGTCCATCCACCTCAAAGAAGGCAGCATTTAATTCCATCAAAAGCAAAGTACAAGCAAAACTTAGAGAGATGCAGGGTTCCTGGCTCAGTAAGAAGGCAGATGAAATTCAGTTTTATGCTGATAGTAACAATCCAAAGGGCTTTTATGATTCCCTGAAAGCTATTTATGGACCAAAAATCTATGGTGCATCACAACTACTCAGTGTTGATGGAGCCATGTTGATTAGTGATAAGGACATGATCGTAGAGAGATGGGCTGAACACTTCCACAGTGTCTCAATAGACCATCATCAATCAATGCTGAGGCCGTTGACCATTTACCTCAGATTGATGTCAATCCCTCCTTAGCTGAACTTCCAACTGAAGAAGATTTGAGAGCCATTAGGCTCCTTTCATGTGGAAAAGCCCCTGGTACTTATTCTATTCCAGCTGAGATTTACAAGGTAGGGGGACCATTGCTCATACAAAAGTTGACTGAAATTTTCAGGAGGATATTATCCCTAAGAAGTTCAAGGATGCCTTCATTGTTCATCTCTATAAGGGTAAAGGGAAAAGCTTGTCATGAGACAATCACAGGGGGATCTCTCTCTTGGTCATTGCTGGCAATCTTCTTGCTAGAGTCCTCTTTAATAGGCTGATCTTTCACCTGGAAGATGGTCATATACTTGAGAGTCAGTGTGACTTCAGAAAGGGCCAAGGAACAGTCGATATGGTGTTTGTTGCCTGACAGCTCTAGGAGAAATGCCAGGAACAGAACAGAGGTCTGTATACAATGTTTGTAGATCTGACGAAGGCCTTTGACACTGTTAGACATGAGGGCTTGTGGAAAATTATGTCAAAATTTGGTTGCCCGGAGAAGTTCATCAACATTGTATGTCAATTTCATGATGGCATGTTTTCCTGTGTACTGGATAATGGACAAAGCTCTCATGCTTTCCCAGTCACCAATGAAACAGGGCTGTATGCTTGCTTCCATGCTTTTTAGCATGATGTTTTCATCCATGTTGACAAATGCTTTCAATGAGGATGAACATGGCATCAAGGTCAACTACCATACTGATGGTAAGTTCTTCAGTTTGAAAAGGCTACAATCCAAGACCAAAGTGGAGGGAGTGTTGGTGCATGATTTTCTGTTTGCAGATGATTGTCCACTCAATGCAGCCTCTGAAGCTGACATGCAACCAAATATAGATCAATTCTCTGCTGCCTGTGCTAATTTTGGCCCAATAATTAATACCAAAAAAACCCACAGGTGCTCCATCAGCCACCACCACACCATCCACACGTGGAACCATCAATTACAATGATTGGAGAAGTTTTGAATGCTGTGGGTAAGTTCACTTACCTTGGTAGTGTACTTTCCAGGGATATACACATTGACGATGTTGATGCCTGCATTGCCAGAGCTAGCTCAGCATTTGGGAAGCTCCAAAGAAAAGTTTGGAAGAGAAGAGGTATTAGACTGAGTACCAAATTGAAGGTCTACAGAGCTGTTGTACTGACCTCATTGTTGTATGCCTGTGAAAAATGGACAGTCTACCAGTGTCATGTCAGGAAACTGAATCGTTTCCATTTGAACTGTCTTAGGAAGATTCTGAGGATCACTAGACAGGATAAGGTACCAGACACTGAAGTCCTTGCTCGAGCTGAACTGTCAACCATTCAAACTGCTTCAGAGAGCACAACTCCGATGGGCTGGCCACGGTGTTTGAATGCCAAAGTATGCCAAAAGTATGCTTGCCAAAAAGACTATTTTATGGAGAACTTGCATGGGGCAGGTGATCCCATGATGGCCAGAAGAAACGATGCAAGGACACTCGCAAGATCTCTCTCAAGAACTTTGGATTTGACTGTGCAACATGGGAGACACTGGCACAGGACTGCTACTCATGGCTTGCCCACAAAGGAAAAGGTCCTGTGCTCTTTGAGCAAAGCAGAACTGAGACAGCACAAAGTAAACACAGGATACACAAATTTGGGATATTCACCCCAAATATTCACATTGACTATCTGTGCCCAACCTGTGATAGAGCCTTCCAAGCTCATACTGGTCTGATCAGTCATAGTCAGACACACTGAAACTTCACTTTACAATCGTGATGTCATTGTGGTCTTCTTCGAAGATGAAGGACAACAACTAAAGAAGCAATTTACATTTCAAACATAGGGGACTGGGAGGATGGATGGTGGTGCCCTCAACAGTGACAGAGAAGTAAGACTTTGTGCTGGTTCCCCCGCCCCTTTTTTTCAACTGATCCATTTCCTTCTTCTGGCTTGGTGACCTGTGGTATACTCTTGTCATAATGTTGCTTTGTTTTTTCACTTGTTGACTCAATTAACCAACAGACATACTCTCAATCTTGGCCTGACTATTTTAATGATGTATTCATCTTGATTTATTATCTGGAAAATTCTAGTTCTAAATCATGCCCCAGATTTTCCTGCCTGTTACCCCTGAATGATTTTGTTCCCTGCCTGTACTTATTTCAATAATAAGCAATTTTGTTCTGTGACTACTCTTTCAACCAAAGTAAATGACAGCAGATATTCTCTAAGACTTACAGTGGCTGAAAAATTAGCCACTCAATGTGCTACCTTGTTATAATCTTTCCTAAATTCAACTGGGCTGATCCTAAAATTGCAGAAATATAGTTCATCACTGAGTTCATAATCCAGGCTTTCTAACTGTCAAAATAGAGTTTTTGCTCTTCTGACAGAGCTTTCAAGTATTCATGCTCAGTTTCATATCAAGATGAAACATTAAAGCAGGACATTTGTGGAACCACTCTGTAGGCGGATGGTTCACCTCTCATAGATATGTGTAGGAATGCCTAACTATTTTTTTGGACTGGGCTAAGAGGATTAATGATGTTATCTGTAAAGGACTTGGAGTAGTTTTGAAGAAATTGTTGCATTTAATGGGTTGTTTTGGGAGGTCTTCCTCCCTTCCTTCCCCTATCTGATAAAGATTGGATGTGAGTTGGAGTGAATTTTAGAGATTGGAGGACTACTTAGTGAATTCTATTTAAGGCACTGGCTAGACAAGATGTTCTCTGACATCCCTTCTAACTCTGACATTCCCTGATTCTGGGTACATGTACAATGAAAGGTTACTTGTAAGCCAAGTAATGAGGGAGATGAAAGAGGTCATTCATAACTTTCATTTCTTCTACCCCTTTTTTATTTCTTAAGCTGGTGTTGATAAGCCTAAAGAAATTAAGGAAAATTCCATTATGTTATATGGCTTCATCAGTTTTTTTTGATGAATTTTCTGCTATTGCATCAGGTCTGTGCTTCAGTAGAAGGCATTTTCATGTTAACTACATTCCAAAGGTTCCCCTCCAATGTGGTTGGTGGTTGCTGTCCTTAGTCTTCGATGACATCACCCTTGTAAAGTGAAATTCCAGTGTGTCCAACTGTGTCTTATAAGACTTACATGAGCTCAGAATGCTCTACCACAGGTTGGGCACAGATAGTCCAGGTGAATATTTGGGGGGATATCCCCAGTTTGCCCATCCTGTGTTTACTTAGTGCTGTCTCAATTCTACTTTCCTCAAAGAGCAATACACCTTTTCTGATATGTGCCAGTGTCTCCCATGTTGCACAGTGAAAACCAAAGTTTTTGAGAGATACCTTGAGAGTATCCTTGTATCGTTTCTTGTGGCCTACATGTGATTGCCTGCCTCGTGCAAGTTCTCCATTAAAAAAAAAGACTTAAGGTTGTCTTACACATTCCAGTATATCTACAAGTGCCCCCCTGGCAGAATGGAAACTTCCTGAGGTCAGGGACTGTTTTTCTTTCTGTGTTTTTGTATCACCAGTCTAATCCAAACGTCCAGCACATAATAGTGGCTCAATATATATATTTATTAAATTGAATTTTAATGGCATAAACTTTGGTATTCTCAGTTTGGAACAGCCCAGCCCAAGTACCTGGTGAATGCTTACTGAATGTGATGGTGGTGATGATGATGATGATAGCATCTGTGCAATACAATGCCTTACATCATGTCATAATTATAGGATCATATATTTAGAACTGGAGTTAAGTTCAACCCTTTCATTTTACACATAAGGAAACCGAGGTCCGGAGAAGTTAAATGACTTGCCTAAAGTAGCATTGCTAGTAAGTATTTGAGGTACACTCAAGTCTTCCCCACTCCAAGTCCAGAACTCTTTCCATTATGGCATCTACATACCCAGTGGATAAAATAATTTGAGGAATGAATCTCTCATTGTGGGATTGCAGGGCAGTCCCAAGGGTCGGTATTTTTGGTTTGCTGATGTCTTCCAAGAAACACTGAACCGCAACAGGAAAGCACAGGTACTAGCAGCCTGATACAGTATCGAATGTGTCTTCATTCAACCCTCTTGACTCTAATCCCCTGCTGTGATTTTATAAGCCAGCCTGTGAAACCCGAGTTTCTTCATGCAGCAATTCTGAGCAAATTCAATCTTCAGGCCTCACTTTATCATAAACATGGGCAGCCATGAGAAACATTTTGTTGTTTCTTTGAGAGAACTGACAGTCCTAGTTTTATAACTAGTGTAGACAGCCTCTGTCTGCATTCCTTTATCTGTAGCCATTGGATTCCATTCTCCAGTTCCCCAAGGTCCCATGGAAAACCTAGAGTCTAAGCTGTAATATTCAATCAATCAAATTTGTATTTAAAAGCTTCTTTCCTAAGAGTGCCCTGGAGGGCCCTACCTGGATAACAAGATACAAATGCACACAGTCCCAAAGGCAGCTCTCCTCCAGTTAAAAACAAGCAGCTGAGAGGTAAGTCTGGCCTGGGATGTAGTTGAAAAAATTGAAGGTTCAATCCAGTGTTTAAGACCTGCAGTTAGGGTGCTGCTCCACAACTGAGGTTTGAGAGACCTTGCTCTTGGGTGGTATGTGACCATGATGATAGAAAAGCAAAGTTTACTGAGGGCACAAGACTCAGCTGTGGAAAGGATGCCTGGAGAATGGGGTACACATTTGGTGCAGGAACATACTGTCTATTTCATTGGAAGAATTTTGCCTTTATTCCCTTAGTCTAATAAATACCTGCAGGTGCCCCACTTGACAAATGAGTTATTGAGGAGATGCACGTGTATCACTTTTGTAAACCAAGAAAAGGTTTAGTTACATGGTTCAGGGTGTGTGTATGTATGTATTTTTGTGTGTATGTGTGTGTGTTTGGCAGGGGAGGGTTGTGTTGTGTGTGGTTTGTCCTGCATTCTTGTAGAGGATTGTGACATCTGGGAGATGATGACATGACTAGCGATTGATTTTATTTGAGTGAGGGAGAGGATACATAAAAACACCCTAAATGAATTCTTTTTTAAAAAACAAAGAAATGAATACTTTATGATACTCATGACACTTCATCTGTGCCTTGGCACTGGCTGTGCCCATGTCTAGAATATTCTCCTTTCTGGTTACTGTAACTTATGAAATTTGCTAGCTCTTACGAGGAACATGAAAAAGTCAGGCAGATAGGACATTCTACCACTGTGGGATGCTTTAACAAATATTATATATTTATTTTAAATATTATTTTCTTTTAAAATTTTGAGTTCTAGATTCTTTTCTTCCCTCCCACTACAATATATCAATTACACATGGGAAATCATTCAAAACATGTTTCCATAATAAATAAAAATAAAGGGAGAAAATTATACTTCAGTTTGAAAACAGGGGGAAGGGGATGAGAAGGGGGATAATACAAGGGACAGCAGGTTGAGAAAGTGGTCATCAGAAACAAACACTTTTGTAGAGGGACAGGTCAAAGGAGAGAATAGAAGAAATGGAGGGTAGGATAGGATAGAAGGAAATATAGTAAGTCTTTCACCACATGACTGTTATGGAAGTGTTTTGCATGACTGCACATGTATAATCCATATTGATTTGCTTGCTTTCTCAATGAGGGTGGGTAGGAAGAGAATGTGGAACTTAAAGCTTTATAAATGAATGTCAAAAATTGTTTTACACATTCAGTTAGGAAATACAATATGTAGGCAATGGTGTATAGAAACCTATCTTGCCCTACAGGAAAATAGAAGTGTGGGGGGGGGGTGATAGAAGGGAGGGTAGATGGGAGGAAAGGGTAGCCAGAATACATGTTGTCCTGAGGTGGGGGGAGTAAATGTTGAAAACTGAAAATAAGTAAATTTAATTAGAATAAAAGAGTAGCCAAGTCTTTCACAGTTAATCATCATAACAACATTGCTCTTAGGTGCGCAATGATCTCCTGGTTCTTCTCACTTCATTCTGTATCAGTTTATATAGGTCTTGTCATGTTTTTCCAACCTCCCCACTCTTGTCATTTCCCACAACACATTACTACTTCATCATAATCATAGAATACAAATTGTTCAGCCATTTCTCAATTGATAGGCATTTTTTCAATTTCCAATTTTTTACCACAACTAAAAGTGCTTATAAATATTTTTTTGCACAAAGAAGTCCCTTTTTATCTGTTTGGATACAAACTTAGTAGTGCTATTGCTAGGTTAAAAGATATGCCCCGTTTTATGACACTTTGATTCTAGTTCCAAATCGTTTTCCAAATGGTTGGACCAAGTCACTGCTCCAACATTTCATCCATGCACCAATTTCTCCCTTATCTGCTCTAGCTTTGTCATTACTGATATGTTTGAGGTTTTACCTCAGTTATTTCAGTTTTCCTTTCTCTAGTCAATAGTGATTTAGAACGTTTTTATATGATGATAAATACATTTTATTCTTATGAAGATTGACTGTTCATTTCCTTTGATAATTAATTGGGGAATGGCTCTTTTTAAAAATCAATTTGATTCAGTTTTATATTCAGTATCTATTTGAGAAATAAGGCATTTATCAGAGAAATTTGGTATAAATTTTTTTGATATTACTTCATTGCCTATGGTATCTTAGAAAAATGTAGCTTCCTTGGTTATCTTTTAATTATATCTATTATTGCTTTTCCTTCACCTGAGATCATGATTTGCTGCTCGTCTTTTTTAAAAAAAAATATCTTCAGCTGAATCACATTAGATTCTGCTTCAATCTTTTATTTTAACTTTATAGGTGTCTTTCTGCTTCAAGTGTGTCTCATAAACAACCTATTATTGCATTCTGGTTTCTAATGCATTCTGCTATCAGCTTCCATTTTATGGGTGAGTTCATCCCATTCACATTCATAGTTATGCTTATTTACTGTATTTCCCTCCATTCCATTTTCTTCTGTTTCTCTCTCTCTCTCTCTTCCTCTCTCTCTCTCTCACTATTAAAAGTATTCTCCTTTTTGTTATCTTCCCCTCCTTTTCCTCTTTTGGATAACTTAGACTTCTATACACAACTCTGTGTGTGTGTGTATGTGTGTGTTTGTGTGTGTATTTACTCTTTGAATCAATTCCTATAAGAGTGAACTTCAAGCATTGTCCTGTGAGATACTTTTGATGCACTCTGAGTTGTCCTCAGAGCTGGCTCTCCATATGATGATTTGTGGAGTAATCCTAGTTCATGCCCCCCAGAATCTCCTCAACAAATCTACTGGGGTGCTGAAGACTCAAAGCATTAGTATCCTTTGGTTTGAGACAGTCTGCAGCAGCGAGTACTTTGTTAACTCCTACATGCACAGAGGTGTTTGAGTTGTTGCCATGAAAGCAAAGGTGACCATGAATTACTCCTGAAGAGATTAAACTTTTGTCAAGTGGGAAGTCCAAGCCCGAGGGGGCTGAAAATTGAACAACATTCACTTCAGAAACTGGAGGTCAAGATGATGGATCCTTTGCACCACATCAGTCAGATTAGGAAGCAGAGTTGCAACACCCTGACTCTGTTGCAATAAACAGCCCATTTTAGGCCTAAGGACATTACAATGCCCCCCATCCCCCATCTCTCCATAGTCTTCTCTTTGTTGATGTTGCTGTTCAGTTATGTCCAACTCTTCGTGACTCCATTTGGGGTTTTCTTAGAGACACTGGAGTGGTTTCCAGTGTCACTTCTCCAGCTCATTTTACAAATGTGGAAACTGAGGCACACAAGATGAAGTGCCTTGACCAGGGTCATACAGCTATTTGAACTCAAGAAGATGAGTTTTCCTGATTCTAAGCCCAGGGCTCTATCCATAGCACCATTTACCTGCCCCTTTCTCCTCTTTGACTTTAGGTATTTATTTTAGATTTAAAGCCCCGAGTTGGTGAAATTTCTGCCATTTAGGCAAAGGTTTGGCTCTGTTTTAATTTATATTTATCTCTATTTAACTCTTGTCCTTCTTGTGCTTGAGGCAAGATTTAGATTTCCAGAAACATTTGGGTAACAAATGAACAGATTATATACAGTGTCTGAGGATGGATAGACTTTGGGAGGGAAATTTGGAGAAAGAGAAGACTTTTTTTAATGAAACTTTTCTTGAGCTTTGACTGGTGCACACACCTGGTGGCATCAGACCCAGTAATGTTCCTGGAGGAATTGCCCTCCTCCACATCTCCCTTCTTGGCAATAACCCAGACCTACCTTCTCTTTCTCCTTTTCCTGGCTTGTCCTGGGTTATAGGTTCTTTGTGGCTTAATTTTATGTGACTGTTCTCCATTCTTCTAGTCTGTAAGCGCTGATAGCTCCTCCTTTACACAAATTCCTCAGGATGTCACAAGGTCTCTCACTCAATGGCTTTGATTGATATAGAGAATTATACAGGCCTAGTTCCTATTTAATTCTGATAGATTCAATGAAGATATGCTCTTCTATAGCATTATTGTTATTTAGTTATTTTTTCAGTCTTTGTAGCCCCCTCTGAGGTTTTTCTTGGTAAAGATATCAGAGTTGTTTGCCATTTCCTTCTCCAGCTCATTTTTACAGATGAGGAAACTGAGGCATACAGGGTTAGGGTTAGGGTTAGGGTTAGTGTCTGAGGCTGGATTTGAACTCATGAAGAGAAGTCTTTCTGATGTCAGGCCCTGTACTCACTGCACTGCACCGCTACATGGCTGTTTGGGCTAACTACTGCTTAGAGCATCTTGGTGGTGCACTTGGGGCAGCTAGGTTGATCACTGGTGGCATTAACATTGGATTCAGCTGCCTTGCTGAAGGTTGGTCCTGGGCTCTAGCTCCTCAGCTTCTCCCACTGTGGAGGTGAATCCAAAGGAACACTGTGCATTTCCTCTGAGAAGCTATTATTGTTCTATCAACTTGCTGCCAGTCACTCAACTAGCATTTATTAAGCTCCTACTATGTGCAAGACACTGTATGAAGTGCAGAAGATATAAAGGCCAATAACAACAGAATGACTGATGCATGAATTAACATCAGTCATTGAACCAGGACTGTCACCCACCAAAAACCCATTCACTAGATAAAAGGGGACAAAAGATACTCACATTCAGACTAGGAATGAGGGGTAGGATTTTGTCTAAGTCTTCAGCAGACTTTACTAGGCTATTCTAGGAAGTGGCAGTGGGGTTTTGGGCGTAGCTGGGGTACTGGGAAGGCACTGGCGGATTAAGGGGAGAGGTTCACAAAATGGAGAAAGGGAATGCTGAAGATACATCTATTGATTTCATGACTTGGTCTAGACCCAACCCTGGCTTATCTTGCTTATCATCCAGTTCACAAGTTCATCAGTAACAAAGATAGTTATTTTTTTCTTCAGTATTAACTGATTAACTGATGTTTCTCCAGTTTTATGTTAACCTAGCTCTCTGGTATGTTTTTTCCCTGCTTTCCATAAGATTCTGGGACTATTCAGGGGGTGGGCACAAGATCAGTCTCCATTTTTTCCTTTTGCCTGTTTGGAAGCTCCAAAACATTTCTTTTAAAGCTGCTTTGGAAAGGGAGACATTGACTCGAACCTGAGAACATATGTGCTCATTACATTTTATTACATACCAACCTCTGTGTCTAGTCCAGATTCAGCCATCCCTCTGAGTTTTTCCAAGAAAGGAAAACTGGGTGAGGACCAAGCAAGGGGCAAACAGCAATGCCTGAGGAGTGGGCTACAGGGAGCAGGGAGTAGTGGTGGTGGTGGTGGGGACACCAAACACAATCTCCCTTGAATTTTTTGGCTAGAGTTGTTCAAGCTTCTTCCTCTGCAGATCTTAGGTCTTTCTTCAACAAATGACCTCCCCAAGAGTTTAAGAACAGTTTTCGTACTTCAAAGTATTCTAGTCGCACTGATGTGTCACTCCACCGATATAGATTGCCATCCCATCCATGTCTTCCCAGTCTTTCCCACGCTCTCTCCCAAATGATCACAGAGAATTGAAGCATTCTTCTAGGTTTGTTTTCAGTTCTCCTTCTCTGAGTTTCAGGGCAGCGCTAGCACTGTCCATCTGTTTTCTTTTTTCTCACTATATGACCATCCCCCACTTTTGATTCTGCGTTCTGAATGCTGTCTTTCATCCTGATTCTTGTACACAGCTATGTGGCTCAGTGAATAGATTGCTGGATGTGGAATTAGGAAGACCTGAGTTCAAATCTTGCCTCAGACACTAGCCTTGGGACTTTGGCCAATTCATTTAACCTTCATTTGCCTCGTCTGTAACATGGGAATGATACTAGCACCTCATTCCCAGGGCTGTCCTGAAGATCCAATGTGATGATTGTAAGATGCTTAGCTCAGCACAAGGTTCCTAGTGAGTAGCATATGAAGTTTGACATTTTGCCAGTATCCCTGGTGATCCAGCTCCCTTGAAGTACACGGTTTCCCTTTGCTTCTTGATTCATTCACAGCTTGAACTGTTCAGAGGTTGTAAGATACCTTGACTCAATAGGAAAGTGTTCATGCATGATAGAGAACAGGGAGATTGTTAAGGTCAAAAGGATGTCATGAGGCACAGAGAGGTTAAGTCATTTGCTCAGAATCGCATGACTAGTATGTGTCTGAGGAAGGATCCAGCATCCTATTCACCAGGCCAGTTTGCCTTTTGAAGAAATGAAGCCCTTAACTCTCCCCTTGCACAGAGGAAGTTGAGCATATGGGGTAGATGAGAGATCTGCTGCAGAGTCTTGGGATCACAGATCTCCGGTGAGAAGTGACTTTAGATTCAATTTCAGCCATTCATTTTACAGATGAAGAATGGCTACTAAACAATTAGCCATTACAGATGACGTTGTGTCTGTGTGTGGGGGGGGAGGGGGGGAGAGATAAATGATAGGGGGAAGAGTTGGGATTTGATTTTGGATCTGATAATGCCAAAGAAAATGCTTTTTTGTTTTATCTCAGGCTGATTGTATGAGACAAGGGTCAAAAGGTGGCTGGGAGCCATTGTCCAAAGGCTTTTAATTCTGGGCTAAGGATTTGAGCATTGTTCCAATGGGTGTATACTTGAGTTTGCAACACATATCAGACATTTAATTTTGATATTCCTCACTGGAGAGGAAACATTGAACAACATTTAGAGAGTTGGTTTCCAAGTCAAAAAGCCCTGGGTTCGAGTCCAATTTCAGATGTACATTGACTGAGTGACTGGTCAAATTCCTTAAACTCTCGGTGCTCCAAGTAACTCTCTGAGAGTACTGGGGGCCTAAAAGTGCTGACTCAAATTGGTAAGAGTGGATTTCCTCAAAAGAAATCACTGACCTGGACAAAACAACCAAGTCCCTGGTTGGTGCCTCAGCAAAAGCCAATTGCTTGACCCAGCAGGAGGTTTTTGCTTTATCTGGCATAGAGTAGGTGGAATAAGTGTCCTTCTCTATCTTTCCTTCTCCTAACAGGGGCTCCTTAGCCCCTCCACTAAGAGAGGTGGCAAGCCACTGATGGAGACCTTTGGTAGCAGCTTTCTTCGTGAGCACTGGGAACGTGAAATGAGTGTCAGAAGCTAGGCCCCCATGAGGTAATCACTATCATCTGGAGGAAGAGATAAAGTAAGCTATTATATGCCTTCCCAGTTGACAGTTGACAATTTGCTTTTAGAACAGGCAGGAGATTGTTCAAGTGCTTTTAACAACATGTTACCAGATGAGGACAGAATCAAGGAATTATAAAATTCCAGAGCCAGGAAGGGCCTTAGAGACCGACTTCCCTCCTGCCACCTGCCCCAGCTCCACTCCTGGATAGAGACCTCCTGGATCTGCATTTTGTGAGAGAACCCAGACATACTCACTTGGACTCATAATCTTCTCCAGGACCAACTCAGTCTCCACCAGCTTTTCCAGCTTCTATGTCTGGGTCTTCCTTCCTGTTAGAATGTAAGTGTGGTCTTTGAGGGGAGAGGCCAGTGTGCTTCTTTGTATTTAGATCCCTGTATTTGGAACAGTAGCTGCCATATAATTCAGGATTTATATCGTATCTCTCTGTCTCTGTCATCAAACCTCTGTTTGGGCAGGCACATCCCCATGATCGTTTCCCTGACAAGGACTTTCCAGTAAATATGGAGATTCCAGGGCAGCCTTTCTTGCTATCAGACAGTTCTTGGCTCATTGTTGGGGAGTTTTCGTTATGTAAATTTGAAATTTATTACTCTGTAACTTGATCCCATTGGCCCTGGCTCTGTTGTCTGATATCATGTAGGACAAGCCTAATCCTCTCTCCTAGGATAGCCCTTCCAACCCAAGGCTGCCACCATGCCACCCTCGCCCACCCGGGTCTTCTTTAGGATAAGAATTTCTGGCACACTTTCCTTGTGTAGAATTGTTACTGTTCCCTTCAGGTTGAACTGCCTATCTCTGTAGGTACACCAGCTTGTCAATGTCCTTTTCAAAATATGGTGCCCAGAGATGGCGGCCGTGTTCTAACTCTGAGTGGAGCAGGACAGAGCCCAGAAGTGCCATTTCCTCCTCTTCTTTTTCTCGCTTCTGTTCATGCAGTCGAAGGTGACTCTGGTTTCTTTTTGGCTGCCATGTGACTCTATTGACTCATAATCAGACTCTAGTTCCCTTAAACCTTCCAGTCTTTTTGTCACACCTCCAAGATCATATCTTGGTGTACTTTGATTTTACTATCAAAATTTATGACTTGAAATTTATGTCAATTAAATTTTATATTATTTGATTTGGCCCAATGTTCTAGCCTGTTGAAATCTTCAATCTATTATTGAGTGTATTAGTTGTCTTTTCAAGTCTCACTGTCATCTGAAAATCTGATAAATTTGACATCTGTGTCTTCATTTAAGTCATTGATCAAAATAACAAAGAAGATAGGACTGAGGACAGATCTCTGTAGCACTCCACTAGAGACTTCTTTTCAGGTTCATATCTACCTATTAATTGGCATTCTTCATGTTTGGTAATGAGACTAATTCTGAACCCACTTAATCTGACTGTTCTCCAGCCCACATTTTTCCATCTTGTCCACATGACAAGCCTGAGACAAAGGAGAAATTTTATTAAAGCCTTGCTGAAATCTAGGTATCTTATGCTTATGATATTTTTTAAAGATTTTCTGGCATAGGAACTCTATAAAAAAAGGAAATGAATTTGAGATTTTGTGTGGGACAGTAGAAAGAATTCTGATGCAGTGGAAGCCTCTGGCTCTGAAGAGCACTAAGATTCAAATTCTGGTCCTTTGACTCCTTACCTTTGTGACTAGTCAAGTTACTTGCCTTGTCAGTTTTTCTTTAAAATGTGGATATTGGACTAGCTGACCTCTCAGGTTCCTTCCAGCTCTGAGTCCACATGTCCAGCATGACTAGTTAATTACTGCTTATATTCATAATGTCTTAGATTTTTTACACTGCATTACATTCCCAATCACAAGCATATATTATGAACCTGTCAAATGCTAGATGTGGGGGTGTCAAAGACAAAAATGAAAGAGTCCTTACAGTCAAGGAGTTGAATGAGAGTAGAAAATATATAAGGAGAAATGATAGATAATAAATGAATGGATAAATAGACAAGTAATAGATGGATAAATAGATGAATATGGAGATGGACATATGGATGAATGGATAGATAGGTAGATTGATGGAGGATAGATAGATGATGGATGAACAGATAGATAGATGGAGAGATAGGTAGATGGATGATAGAATATTAAAAACTCCCTATGGACCAGGCATTGTGCTAAGTGTTGGAGATACAAATAGAATGAAATGAGAAGACAGTCCTGCTCAAGGAGCCTATATTATATTGAGATAAGATAACCCATCCTAGTGAGGCACTAGCCCCTGGCCCTCAAAGGAGAGGGAAGGATACCTTGATAGAGATAAGTTGGATGGCAAAGAGGTAGAGAAGTCTTGAGGACAAGGCAGATCAAGCATGAAGGGAGCATGACTAGAAGCCCTCCTGAAAGAGTGGTCAAGGCTGGGGACATGCCTCAGGGCAGGGCTTCCTCAGGAGTAGGAAGGCAGTTGAAGGGATAAAGGTAACAAAATTGGGAGAGTAAGTTGATGGGAAGTGAGACAAGCATGGCTAGAGACCGACCTGGCCCTGTGATTCTGTCGGTGAGAACACTCCTACCTACAGTTTCCAGCACCTTCTCTGAAACCTTTTATCCTAGAGAGTTGCTTAGAGCACTTGCCTGGGGTCACACAGCCAGTATATATTAGAAAGAGGACTTGAACCCAGGTTTTTCTAATTATTAGGCCAACTCTCTATTCAATATGCCATACTGCTTCTCATCCATAAATATGCATATATCTCTGTGTGTATACATACTATATTTATGTATGTCTCTCTCTCTATATATATATATACACACACATGTGCACATATATATTACATATATTGTATTATGCAAAAAAGAAAAAGTAAAAGCCTGTGATATAGTGCGGTATTTTCCTCATGAGGAAATTGAGGCTCTGAAAGGTCCATGAAGCAGTAGAGTCTGGACTAGCCCAGGTCTGCTGACTTGGTGCCCAGACTCCTTTCCAACATTCCACACTGCCTCCAAAAGTGCTGGCACATATTTTCTCCTGTTGTGCCATCTGGCAAGTGTTGAGTTTTTTATGTCAAGGACTCCACCACTGTAGACCTCCAAGATAGTGCAAATGACTGCTGGAGGCTTTTGGATTCTCCTTTCTTTGTCACTTTTGCCTCCCCTGCTCCTTCATACCATGCTTCACTCTGGGCTCCACCAGTGCCTTCTTCTTGTTCCTTCACCCTCCCACCTCCTACTGGCCATTCTTGCTGATGCTAAGGTCTCCGAACATCAAACTGTGCTCTTTGGTAGATGGCTGTTCTTAAAATTTAATAAATAATAAATTCCCTGCTCAGATGGATCAAGAAAATGCATGTTACAAAGAAGCCATTACTGGAGGTGAAAAAACTCACAAGTAGATACCCCTGGCCTACAGTAACCATACACCCACTTACTAATACCAGAGAAAGCAGAAAATGAGGCTGCCCTTTAAGGACCTTTGATATAACTGAGGAAGATGCATGAAACTGAAGAAGAATGCTGTGCTTTGGCCCAGGCCCAGCCAGAAGAGAGAGCTGTTATGAAAGGGGTTGGGGGTGCAGGTCTGGAGCTCAGTTCTTGCCTAGTCTTTATTTACTGAATGGGCGTGGTCTCAGATAGACCTGGGGGAGACCTTAGCTTAAAAAGGCCAGTCTCCCTTTGCATTCGGGGCCATCACAAGTTGTCCTGAAGCGTGTCTCACCACTGGACTCTGAATGACTCAGGAGGGTAAAAGGAGGCCGGTGACTGCACAGCCCTCTGTCACTTAAATCCAATTCTCTCATGAGTCAGCACAATACCCTGCTGATGTCATCTGTCCTCTCGGAGAATGAAGGGTGAACAACAACAACAAATTCCCAATGGAAGGAAAGATTTGCTCTTTGTCAAGCCCAGTAGGGGCGTGGTCATTGGGGGGGCCATCAGCGAGTTCAAGGTGGTGCTTGGGGATAGCTGGGAGCAAGGCAAATCATCTTCTTATACTCAGATGTTCCCTGCATTCTAGATCTTTTGTCTCTTGGGTTCCTTTGGATAGGATTTATGCTGTGAGGGACCTTAGTAATAGCAGGGTATAATGGGAACATGCTGGCTCTGGAGTCAAGGGCCTCCGTTCCAAACTTGCTCTTGAAGCTTACTACCTATATACTCCTGAGCAAGTCACTTATCTCCCTGGTCCTCACTTATCCCTCATCCATAAAAGGAGAGGGTTGGATAATATGGCCCCTGATGTCCCCTCAAGTTCTGAATCTGTGGTTGTCCAGTCTGGCTGCTGTGTTTTACAGACTATGAAACTGAAACCCAGAGGATTCCAGTGAGACATAGCGAATAAATGGATAATCTAGCACTTGAATTCAGGTCTGGTGAATCCAAATTCACTGGTCTTTACTCTGCCTTTCGGAGGCTCCCTGACTTATGGAATCAGAGGTCTTATATAGGAAGCTGGAAGGGACCTTCAAGGTCATGAAATTCAATCCCCTCATTTGACAGACGAAGCTGAGGCAGATATCAAATGACTTGCCCAGGGTCACACAGTTTAGTTAAGTGGCTGAGGCTGAATTTGAACTCAAGTAGTCTTGACTGCCTGTCTGGTGCTCTACCTGTAGGCTTCCTCATTGGCTCACTCTTTTTGGTTTTAGGGATGGACCAAATGGAGGAGAAAAATGGTGCTTTTGCCTTTGTTTTCCTGGAGCTTCTTTCCCCTTCCATACTAGTACTACTCCCCAGGTCACAGCTGCTGTCTTTTATTCTGATCCTTTGAAAAAAAATAGTCTGAAACATGTTTCTGTGAATCAAAGCTGGGAAGTCATTCTTTGTTCCTGGCACCATCTCAGGTTAATTTTCTCACTTTGGTTTCCTTGTTCCCATCTCCACTAACTGTCTCTTATAAGAAACAGGTGGGGATAATGAGAGAGTATCTAAAGAAATGGAGAGCCCTGAGCTTCTCTTGAATTAGGGAAATGAGTTGAACCTGCGGCAGCCTCTGCTTACAGCCCACCCTTCCCCACTTTGATCTGGCTCTTTGCCTTAATCAAACTTGCTTTCCTTAGAAAAAGCTTGATTTCATTTGAAGTATGTGTTACTCTAGCCATCCCATGACCGTTTGCCTTCCTGTTCATTGCTCTTAGTTGACAATTTGTCATCGTGGCTATACATATCCAGGACAGAGCCAGGAAGAGATGAGCTCAGCCCCTGCCTGTACCACCATAGCCAGAGGCTGCATGGCCCTGAGCACTATGATCTAGGCAGCTTCTGAAGCCTACAAGCTGCTAAAGCCTCTTGGTAGAAGGAGTTTCCTATAACAATGGAATCAAAGCTGAGCACTCATTCCTCATCCTACCCAGGACCTCTTTTGTTGAGCAACAGGAGGCACTTGGGCAAAAAAGTGTCCATCTTTTCTACTTTGTTCCTTGGGTGTTCATCCAAACAAAAACAGAGAGGATGCTGGATAAGAAAGAGGGGCCTAACACAGGTGGGTCAGGGGCAGACTTCATTGTCTGCTGGTTTTTGGCCATTGCCCTTGTACAGACACTTTGGAAATCAGGCCCCCTGCTCATAACCTAGAAAGCTGTCACCATGATCCACTATTTCAACAGTGTTGACTACTCAGAGTTCCAGTTTTCAAAACCATTAGCTGGCCCTGGGGTTGTTGGTGGCTGGATTCAGGAAAGGGTCCCTAGGTTGCCCAAGTGAGAAATAATTGGGAATCCATGAGCATTTCTGGGGTTCTTGGGACAGCCTACACTAGTTTAAGAGTCAGTGCTGTGGTAAAGTGGAAGGCCTGGCTTGCACATGGGGTCAATTCCTTCTCATTGCCTGTGGAACTTTGAGCAGTCACTTTCTGCACTCCACCCCCCTCCCCTCCTTTCTCTAAAATGAAGGGGTTGGGCTCCATCATTTCCTCAGGTACTTCCAGCTCTCAGAATTGGAGCCTAAAACTTCCTTTGATGGAATATATTTCAGGGCAGCAAAATCCATTTATTTTCTATGAATTTGGAATAGAACTGTCAACCAACAAGCCCTTATCAGTGACCTACCCAGTGTCAGGCGCTGTCCTAGGTACTGGAGAAACACACGCAATGAAACAAGTCCCTGAGGAGTCTTCTGAGAATAATCATTTTTAAAATAAATTTTCCATGAGTTTTCATCAGTTTCCATCAGTGTTTAAAAGTGAGATGGGCTGCTTTAATCGGCAGAGTTCCACCTCATGTCTCACATGAGCTCCTAGGAGTCACGTCTATTTTTTAATCTCTCACAGTGGGTGCTGGCTAAATGCTGCCTGTGTCATCGCTCTAAAATTGACTCCCGCTTACATGGTGTATATCTTGTTTGTACCTGAAGGTTTGCATCTTTACTCCCGAATTATAATGTGAGCGTTCTGAGGGTAAGGGCTATATTTGCAGTGCTGGGAGCGTGAGTGGGCTCTCTTAGTATCCTCTGGGCTTAGTTCAGTAGCTGGCATACAGTAGGTGCTAGATCAGTATGTGCGGATTGCCTGATTCCTGGAGTTTTGATTGCTTGGTTCATGTAAATGAATTAATTATTTTCTCTGGCTTTGTGTTGCATGGGATAGAAATGGATATGAAGAGGGCTCAAAGAAACTACTTGAACCTGAGAATTGTCCTATCTCCATGAGTAGAAATATCCACAGTTTAGGAGGTGTGCAAAAGGCCATTGGGCTGTCTGTTCTTGGTTCTAAAGCACAGGTTGGAGGAGTGCTTGGTATGTATATGGTGAGAGGCATTTTTCTGCTGGTAGGAGTTGGATAGGATGGTCTTCCAGCTCGGTGATTCAGTGACTCTGTGATCCTATCACTTAGCCTGCTGAATCAGGTTCATTGTCCCTTGACTTTAATGTGGAAAGACAGCCAGAAGAAGCTGCGTCATTGCATTCTGATGGGGTGCCATCAGGCCTCAATGACTTCCAGACAGATCTTGTGACTCTGTAATCCAAGAATTGTGGAAATCTGGTTTGCACAGAAATGCAAGGGGTACAGCTGTGGGATTTTGGACACCCCTTCCCCCTTCACTCCAACTCTTTAATGACTTTTTAAATGAGACATATAAGCCAACTGAAATAGTCTATTTGGTATCATGTGCCCTTGGAGGTTTTAATCCATGGAAACTGAGGAGAGGCTCTTCCTGGAGTGGGATCTCAGAGGTGAGAGACTACAGGCTGTTGTCCACCATCCAACTCCAGGGTCAATTGTTTTTTTTTTTCTAGACCAAATTGATAGCCAAGAGATAGCCCATTGTCGACTTGCTTTCACTAGAACAAATTGTCAAAAGGCCCTCCTGTTTGTCTCTTTTGCAACATCATCTTTTCAATTCAGTTCAAAAGGCATCTATGAAACATCTGTCATGTGCCAGGCACTGCACTATGGGCTGGAGATTCAAAAACAAAATAATACCTTCCTGTCCTCAAGGATCTTACATTCTACTGAGAAGAGCCAGTCCACACACTGATAGACAAATACAACATTATGTGCTAATTAATACATTTCAAGTAATACTGGTAAGGGAACCATCACCACATGGGGACAAATACAAGCAGCTCTTTGTGGAAGGAGCCACTCGAGCTGAGCCTTGGTAGAAACTAGACCTTCCAAGAGTTGGAAAACATTCCAAGAGTAGGGGCAAGATAGTGATGGAGATTGCATGCTGTGTCCAAGAACCAGCACGGACCACTCAGTTTGGCCAGAATATGGAGTGCACGGTGGAGGTGGGAAGCACTATAAATGTCAAGTAGAGTAACTTGGATTTTATCCTAGAGGTGATAGGGAGAATGCCCCGCCCCTCCCCTAGGCTTCATTCTTGTTAAGGGGAGTGACATGGTTTGATCCAAGGTTTCAGAAATTCGATGTCCTGTCCTATCACATATTTCTATGTGTCCAGAATGGTGCTGGGAGTCATAATGGGTTAAAGAGAGAAGCAAAAGGCCCTGCTCTTGATGATCTTCCTATCTCATTAAAGAGAGGCACCAGGAAATGTTAGAATGGGCATTGGGCTTTGAGTCAGAATCCCTTGATTGAATCCTGATGTTGGCACTTACTGGTTGTGGTGCTTTGGGTAGATCATTTCACCCCTCCAGTCTCAGTGCCCTCATCTGGAAAACTTGGATAATGATGTTTGTGCTACCAATCTAGTAGGATGGTTAAGAAAGAGCTTCATCAATTTGAAAGTTCTGCAGAAACACGAATGCATCTTTCCCTTGGTCATTCCCCCTATTTATCCTGCCTAGAGCTTGTTTGCACATATTTGTTTGTGGTCTCCCCCCAGATCGTGAACTCCTTGGGAGCAGAAACTGACTGCTGCCTTGTTTGGTATACTCAGTAGTTAACATAGTTCCTGGTATACAGCAGGTAATTAATAAATAGTCATTTATGGAGTAGAGAGTGACACAAGATGGTCATGATTAAATAGCGAGGTGATCCTCCACGAGGAGGAACATTTCAGTACTGCCGAGAAAGTGGCAAGGGAGGTGACTGGTCCCCATGTTTACTGAGGTGCCCCAGGAGGCATTGTGGTAGAGAAGGGACTTCATTTAGGGACAAGCTTCCGGTAGAAGGTGGGATTGGGGTTGAGAGTAACATGAAGCCAGGAAGCTCAGGGGTCAGAGGGCAGGAACAAGAGCATTCCAAGCAAAGGAAGAGTTTTTGAAGGATGTAAAAAAGGAAAGTAGCATGGATTAAGTACCTACTCTGTGCCAGGTACTATGCTAAGTGCTCCATATAAGTTATCTCCTTTGATCCTAGTGGGAACCCTGGGAGGTTTTGGTTTTAGGCTTGTTGTGGGGAAAATCTCTCCCTGATTTGGCTAGCAAAAATACAGTTGGCTGCCTTGGGAGGCAGAAGGCTCTTCTCACTGGGTGTCTTCAAGCAGAGTCCAATCAAGGGTGCAGCCTAGAGGCAGTGCTAACTCAAGGACAGGTCAGACTAGATGACCTGAGTGAGAGAGCCTAAATGCTCGCTGGAAGGAGCCTCGAAGACCATCTGCTCCTGTCCCCCCATTCTACAGAAGAGGAAGAGGACTGGTCCAAAGTTAGGAAGGAAGCAGCAAAGCTGATGACTTGAAGCCAGGTTCCATGTCTCCAGATTGAGGATTCCTTCTCTGTGCTGAGAGTCAGCAATATGTTGCTTTTCCTCCTAACTCCAGAGGAGGCTGGAGGAGACAGGAGGGGCTTGGCTGAGGTCACCTGTAAGGACCCTGACACCTGGATTGTCCTAGGTCAGCCATAGCCTTCTGGAAGGGAGTCTGAAGTCAGGATGGGGCATGTCTTCCCCTCTCACTCACCAGTTCTTTGGACTCCTCTCTGTACCCTGAGGGTCTCAGGCCAGAGCCAGGACCACCATTCCTGAATGGTTCCAAGGAATGGAAATCATCGAAAGCAAAGTTCTTCCTAAGATTCAGCTTTGGGTCACTTCTATAGCAATGTCTGTGAGTTATGTTGTAAGAAGTCATCTTGTATTCACTGGTAAGCTCCTTTGAGGTAGGGCTCAATTGAAATTAAGTTTGTGGAGAGCAGAACCACCAAACCAGGCACGATGGGTCCCAAAGATCACTGATGAAGTTGCCCTGTTTGTCATGTATCTGAAATGGAATTACTGTCTGTCATCGTGAAGTGCCAGACTTGCTTTTGATTGTAGGACACTTGAGAGGGACTAGGAATATACAAGTGGAATTTTTCTCGATGGAATTTGCCTCTGGATTGTGGTGCTGAGAGAGATCAACGTTTTTATTTCATGGAATCCTTGGTAGTCTGGTGAAACCTATGGACCGCTTTCCAGAGTCACTTCTTTTTTCTTTTAGTTTTTAAATGTATAAGGTAGAATGACAAAGGAAGCAAATTCTATTGAAATAACATAAAATATTTTAACATGCTTCATAGATGTCAGATTAATGTGCTCTGACTACATTTTAATAGACATTTTATTTATACTTTTTGTTTTGAACATTCTCATTTTTCCTAAATGGGCCTCACTCACTCCCCCAGTGAATCTTCCCTTACACTAGTTGCTATCATATGTATAGCACTTTACAAGTATTTATTTCATTATTTCATTTATTACCACAGCCTTGAAAGCAGGTGCTGCTATTATCCCCTTTTTATAGCTGAAATTCAGGCAGACAGAGGTTAAGTGACTGGCCCAGGGTCATACACACAGCAATGTGCCTGAGCTCAGGTCTTCTTGGGTCTGGGTCCTGCACTCTGTCCACTTCATCTCTTTTTACCTCAGTTTCTTCTCCTGTGAAATGGAACTAATGTTAACACATATTCCAGGCTGGTTGGACAGAAAAAATGAGATTTTATATATATGTATATGTATATATATATATATATATATATATATATATATACACATATACATCTCTTTGCAAACTTTAAAATGTTGTTATCGCTATTAATAGACAGCAGTTATATTTCTGGAGTCAAGATAATTTATTATGACTATGAAATGTTTAAATTCCTTTTAGTGTTCCTTTTTATTTTCATTGCTAGGCATCTTCATTCTGTATCAGATCCATGGATGATCTGTATAACCAGAGGCAGCTGGTGGTACAGTGCACAGAATGCTATATCTGGACTCAGGAAGACTAATCTTCCTGAGTTCAAATCAAGCCTCAGACACTTACTAGTTGTGTGACCCTGGCCAGGTCATTTCCCCTCTATCTGTCTTATTTTCTCAGCTATCCGATGTGGATAATTATAGCACCTACCTTTCAGGGTTGAGGGTAAAATGGTGTCCTATTTGTAAGAAGTACTTAGCGTAATGCTGGCCATAGAGTGAACTCTCTATAAATGCATCTTTCCTTCTCCTTCACCATTTCTCTAAGTCTCTCGTATTTTTTAACTTCTTATGGAGAAAGCAAATTCCATTACATCCATGTACTGTCATTTATTCAGCTGGTGTCCACTTTGGATTTTCATGTAAGTGTCTAGAGATTATCCTTTCCAAAGGAAACCAACATGCTCCCAGTGCATTGGAGAGAGAAAGGAACTTTGGCATGAGCCAACCACTTCACCTTCGTTGGCAGACTCTAGAAGGGGTTTTATTGGCTCCTAAACAGCATTCCCCAAAGAATCCTCTTTACCACCTTCTTGACCAGTGGGCATTCAGTCTTTGCTTGAAAACCTCCACTAAGGGGCAATTAACCCATTGTCTGCAGAAGCAGCATTTTCCTCCTAATTATTAGGAAGGTGTTTATGACTCATATTACTAATTGTAGTGAACAACTGGCATCATATTATTTTTTAGGAATTTGTGATGGGAAGGTAGACTAAAATCAGTCCTTTGTTCTCATCTCTAATGGTGACCAAGTGATCCCCAACAAAGCTACAGATTAAGGAAGAGATCCCTATTTATTTATGAGCCAGGATCCCCTCAATTCAAAATGAACCTTCCCCCACCTTGTAAAAGAGGCACTGCTCCAACTGACCTCCTGAACTGGTCAGACCAAGAAGGAATGTGACTTAAGAAGACAGCTCTTCAGCAGGAATGGAAGGCACAGCTGGCCACTCTCCTCTTGGGTGCACTCCTGCTCTTGTTCTTTGCCTTATTCCCCAGTCCTTTCTGGTTGGCCATGAAAACTTCATGACTCTGTTGCCATTCTGTCCTCTTTCTGAAAGCCAGGAGAGTAGAAAGTCTTGACTCTTCTGGTTTCTGTGGGGAACAGAATCTTTGCTCTCCAGTTTCTCTTTTGTTGTTTTATTGATGGGCCCAGGAATGCTCCTTTGCTGTTCCACTCCTCCCAGATGACATGGCAGACCCTGCAGAATTTAGGGTTGTTGGCCCATTATAATTTTCTTTTCTACAGCTGCATACTTTGAGATTGGGTTAACAGTTCTATTTTTCTCACACTGGGTCATTTTCAATAGATGTGCTTACTTGCATCGAACAAAGCTATTCTTGAGTTAGTTCATCTGCTTCTCTGTTGGCTATGTATGTTTGTCATTGGGCTGAGAGTCCCTTTTTTTAATTCATATACCTAACAAGTCTTATAACATCCTCTTGTCTTTGTCTTTATATCTCTGTGTTCCAGTCTCTTACAAACATGCAATTGTGACTTTATTTTATGAGGCTTAAATTTCCTAAGTTCTTTGTTGCCTGAAGCCTAGAAGAAAATCAAATTAAAAGGTATTTATTGTCTACTATGGGCTGGGTACTGGGCTAAGTGCTGGGAATACACATTTTAAAAACAAGGCTTTTCCTGCCTTCAGGGAGCTTACAGCCTAAAAGGGAAAATCATACCTCAAAGGGAATCACAATGTATTTGTATGAGGAGAACAATCCCATGTGTAGATACCAGGCAAAGTCTAGAGACTTGTGGATGGAGCTGGGAGAGAAGGTGATCAGGGCACTTGATCATCAGTGGGAGGAGGGGGCCTGGAGTAAGAATCTGCCAGCAGGAGAAGGCAGCTGAGGCATGGTGGTGAAGTCCAGAGATTTATGAGATTTATGAGTAGACCTGGGAGAGGAGTGAATAGTTGAGAGCACTAGTCTTAAACAGATTTGGAGATGTTAGTTCTGTAAGAGGCAATGTGTCACAGTGGATAGTGGGCTTAGAGTTAGGAAGTTGTTGTTGGGCAGCCAGATGGTGTAGAGTGCCCAGCCCGGAGTACCAAAGAATCATCCTCCTGAGTTCAAATTCAACCTCAGACACTTACTTACTTACAAATAGATATGCTGTTTGCTTTAATTCCTCATCTATAAAATGAGTTGGAGAAGGAAATGGCAAACTACTCTAGCATCTCTGCCAAGAAAACCCCAAATGGAGTCATGGCCTGGACTCAAATCCTCCTTCTGTATCTATAAGCTGTATGACTCTGGGAGATATTCTGAAACTCTCTAAGCCTTACTTTTCTGATCTGTAAAGGGCAGAGGTTAGACTCAATGGTCTCTTCTGGCTCTAAATCTAGGAGCCTATAGGGGTTCAGTTGCTTGTCATGTCTGACACTTTGTGACCCCATTTGGGTAAGAACATTCCTGGTAAGAATAGTGGAGGGGTTTGTCATTTTCTTCTCCAGCTCATTTTACAGATAAGGAAACTGAGGCAAACAGTGTTAAGTGACTGGCTCAGGGTCACACAACAGGTAACTGTCTGAGGCTAGATATGAACTCAGGAACATAAACCTTCCTAACTACAAACCCAGTGCTCTGTCACTACACCACAGAGCTGCCCAGTTATATAGGCACAGAGAGGTTTTTTAATCTCTTCTTCTATCCTTCATAATACTTCAGGGATGATCAACTCTAGTACTTTTTTAAACAAAGGAAACAAAGGCACATCATCGAAAAGTTGGCTTTGGAAGGAACTATTATGTGATTTCATCCAGCAGTGGAGATGATCTCCACATTCTGGGGACTTATTTGGAGCCAGTGAGTGATGGAAGCAGCTTCTGGTTTTCTATCAACAAACTGGTAGTCATTATGTTTGCAACCTCCCTGTTTCCTTTGTTCCTTCTGTAAATACTTATTAAATATTGGAGCTAGACACAAATGTAGGGGTGCTTCACTTCCGGGGGTTATGTTCTATGGGAAGGAAGCAATCAAGCGTTAAACATCTGTAAAGTTCCTAGAATGTGCAGGACACTGTGCTATACAAAGGTATAGCCATAGGTACAAAGCGATTCCATAATTTTGGTGGTCAGGAAAGTTCTCCTGCAGGGTGTTGGGGCTCTCAACAGAGATCCTAAGGGTCAAAGGTGAAGAACAAGTGCCCTCAAAGCATGATGGACTGTCTCTTCTAAGATGCCAAGATACCAAGGTGAAAGATGGAAGTCATGCTGTAACAACAGCAAGCATGCCAATTGGCTGAAAAACCAAATGCACAGAGAGTCAAGGACATCAAGCCTTCAAATCAAAGTTGGAGTTATATTCAGAAGAACTTGAAGGCTGGGGACCCAGAGCAATGGAGAGATTCTAGACTTTTTGGAGCAAAGAATGGAGGGAGCTAGTCAACGTGTCCTGCTTGAATCACTTTAGCAGTGGTAAGGACATGGCTGCAGAGGGCAAGGCAATGGAAGCAGGGAGTCTAGGAGAGAGATGCCAAGGGCCTCCCCTCCAGGGAGGGGCAGGGCAAACATTTGGGAGAGTTTCTTTTAAATCATGAGTGAAAGACAATTGTCAACAGTGCTTCGCTTTAGGATGCAGGAGCCTGGATCAAATGTAAAACCTTCCTCTTCATCATGTGAAAGCTGCATTACCATGGAACCAAAGCTCTTCTGAGAACAAGATAGAGACATAGATTAGACCAGTGAAGAAAGGTGGTATGCCAGGAGGAAACCAGGCTTCTCAACAATCAGCGGCAGTTAGAGATGAGATTTTGTCATCTTTCTGGCTTGTTTGGTTATGATTTTTGGTAGGACAAACACCAAAAAATGCCTTGGAGTGGCCCCTTTCTAGCAGGTCCCATTTACCTTGCCTGAGAAGGTATTTCTTAGCCCAAATTAACTCTGCTCCCCATTGCAATAACTGGGTCCCTTCCAAACATAACTGAGCATGCCAGGACTCAGGAAGCCCTGACAGCAGATTTTTATCAACATCCTTTCCCCACTTCCTGAGTTTCCAGTGTTTTAGCAGAGGGGGGAAAAAGAGCACTTGACCTTGACATAATTCATTTCCTGATATGATTTAGATTTGAAAGTGACATTAGAGGTCAGCCAGTCCAAGGGAAAGGGAGGAAGCCCAGGGAAGTTAAATGAACTGCCCATGATCACAACAGTAATTGGCATCTGGATTTGAACCCAGGACCTCTGAATCTAAGCCCACGTTCTTTGTACTAGACTGATTTAAGGGAAGGATGCTGAATGTATGGCTTAAAGTGCTTTGGTTTTCTCTGAAGGACTTTCATGATCCGCAAGTAACCTCAATGGCTTATTAGGTCACTGAACAGTGGGTATCACATGCTATCTGAAAATGAGGGAGTTGGACCTGGATGGCCTCTAAAGCTCTCATAGTGCCAGGTCTGTGGCCCTTTTCTCCTAAGCCACTGAATTTTTCTGGTGTCATCAGTGGAAGGAATTGTCCATTGGATCATAAACCTTAGAAAATACTTCAGAAGCTGATGCTTAACTAGTGGATGGTCATTCCATCGGTGATTGTAAACAGGCCACAGCATTGCTCAGGAATGAATAAATGTGTATTCATTCAATGTGTATTCAGTCACAGCTGCCTGGGTTTTAACATCTTTTTTATTTAATTTAAGAAAATTCCCCTTTGAGTTGGAGGAAAATGACAATTAGCTTCATTATAGCTTCATTTCCATGCTAGACAAGAGGTAGTGTGCTTTTGTCAGGTGAGAGCTAGAAGGATCTCAGGTCTCCTCTTTCTGCTTGGTTTGGAGAGGATGGAGGAAAAAAAATGAACTCTGATGGTCATGGTGGAATGGTGGGGAACAGAATTGGGTGACTTTATTTTTTATCAGAAGTGAATCCTTGACCCACGGGTAGTCATTGACTCTATGATTTAGCCCTAGAAATTCTGTTACTTCTCCATGGTTCCTAGGTGAATGGTCATCATCATCGTCATCATCATCAATTTACATAATGCTTTAAGGCTTGCAGAATGCTTTATATATGTTATTTCATTTGGTCCTAAAAGCCATCCTGTGAGATGGGGGCTATTAATATCCTTATTTTAGAGATGCATAAACTGAGGCACAGAGAGGCTATGTGACTTGCCTAGGGTCACAGAGTCAGTAAGTGGATTTGAACACCTGTCTCCTTGATTCTGAATCCGGTACTCAATCTAACGCACTACCTACATGCCTCTGTGAGAATTAAAGTATTATTGTTCAGTCATTTCCACTCTTTGTGATTCCATTTGGGGTTTTCTTGGCAAAGGTAATGCAGTGGTTTGCCATTTTCTTTTCCAGCTCATTTTGTAAACATCTTTAAAGATGAGATGAACAGGGTGAAATGACTTGCCCAGAGTCACACAGCTAATAAATATCCAAGGCAGTATTTGAATTCAGGTCTTCCTGACAAACCCAGCACTCTATCCACAGCACCACCTAACTGCCTCAGGATTAGAATATCATGTGGTAATAGAATTTAGAGCTGTCAAGGGCAAGTAGAGATCATCTAGGATCATAGCACTTTAGAATTAGCATTGAAAGTATACTTAGAAGCATTTAGTTCAGCCTCCTCATTTTCCACATGAGGACATGGAGGCTCAGAGAAGTTAGGGGACTTCCCCAAGTTCTCAAAGGTAGACTGAGGAAAGAAGCAGGAGTCTAGCCTATGTCCACCAAATCCTAACCCAGCTCTCGACCAAACTAGCGGCAACTGGCCCAGTGAACTGGCCGTGCCTGGATCTGGAGACAGCCAGACCTCTGGTGGTGACCACCTGGGTGTCCCAGGGCATGTCACTTAGAAACACTGAGTCTCGATCTCCTTTTGACCAAGATGAGGCTTTTGGACTAGATGAAGTCTGGGACTCTTTTTGGTCTCCTTCTGATTGAAGAACTTATACTGAAAACTGGAACCCTGTGACAAGAGCAGACCCGTCCATGAGATGTGTGGCATGGATTGGAAAGCCTGTTCAAATGAGAGCCACGAAGACTTGGGTCTGATGCTTACTAACTGTGTGCCCTTTGCAAGTCACTTCACCTTTTTTCCCCTCAGTTTCCTCATTTGGACTTAGAATAAAGAAGACATATTCAAATCCTGTCTTGAACAGTTGCTAGTTGGGCAAGTCACTTAAGCCCTCTGAGACTCACTTTCCTTATCTATAAAATGAATATCATTATTTCTGTGGTATCTGTCCCCTAAGAGGATTGTGAGGCTTAAATGAGAGTTGCCTTACAAACCTTAAAGCGCTGTATATATATATATATAAAATGTCAGTCGTCATCCTCATCACCAACATTGTCACCATCCACAGGCCTTGAAGAAAACAATGTAGATTAAGGATGGGAGAAGGAAGAAACAGAAGAGTAACTGGAAGACAGGAGACTGAGGGAAGAAGGAAGGAAAAACAAATTATTTTTTAAAGTCACTAAGATGAGAGCTGCCAGACAGGAAAAAGAACAAACGTGAGATACTGAGGGAGTGAGATCTGAATGAGACAGTGCAGATGCTGATTTGAAGCCAAGTCAGAAATAAAAGGGCCAAGTCAGGAGGGAGGGTGTCAAAGCATGACAGGAAAAAGCCCCAGGAAAGGCACTGGGAGACAACTGCAGCAAAGAGAAAGCCAACATGGAGGTGGCCACAGGCCAGAGAGTAGACTCCTTCTAACTGAAAACAAAAAGGCCAAAAAGAGGCAAGTGGCCATTCAGAGAGAGGGCATTTAGGAGAAGAGCCCGGGGGCCCAAGAAGTGGCTAAACCCCCAAGATCCTGACACCCTGAACTTAGGCTAGTGGGTTTAGTGAAAGGCCCTCCCTCCGGACAGGACCAACAGACCCACGGGGTCAAAGACAGCAGCTGAACAGTGGAGCCTCTTCCCACCTGGGATGTGGAAGGTGGAACACAATGAGGCAGTGGTAGTATGTTTCTCACCCCTTGTGGGGTTTAAATTGTACCATCTGAAGAGAAAACGGAAACCAATTAAAAAACAAGACTGAAGAAAGACAGCATCTTATTTTCCTTTTTTTAAAAAAACCAAAGGATGAAAATATCTCCTAAGCTGCATGCTTGTTTGCTATTAAGAACCTAGAAGATGACAGCAGATGTCTCTGAGGAAATCATTTGAAGCCCATAAAGTTCTAAGATGCATAAAGATTCTCAGATTTATGTTTTTTCTGTCTTTATTTTATTTTGAAGTCTCCAGGAGGCTCGAGGATTGGAGTGCTTGTGTGGCTGATGAGCGGCCTGTGCTGAATAGGGATTGTGCTTAGAAGAAACAGCCCAGTCACCACAGTTAAAATCAGTGTAATCTGGGCCATTCATGGAGCTCCAAATAGCCTGTCCACATTCCAGGCCTACTGATTAGATTTCCAAAGAAATTCACAAAAAGCAGATGTTGAATTGGCAGTCAGTTTTGACAAATCTCCAAACCTCAGCAATAAGAAAATTTGACAGTTGTTGGAAGCAGCTCATTAGGGTATGAAGCCAGGGTGTTTACTCATCCCTTGTGTGTCCAGAGAGCCATGGCTGGATGGTAGGAAGTGGTCTTGTCACCTCGACAATATGTTTCATTTTATACATAAGTATTAACTCAAAGATTTTCAAAATAACCAAGTACTTCCTTATTTTTTAGTGAGTGTTGACTCAGGTCCCCTGGGACTTTTATGTCATTACATCTGTGATTTACAACGCTTAACGCTTTGTTCTTTTGTTTTGGTTCTACATTGGTATCAATGGATATATTGTCTCCAACTTAAGTCTAAGACTCATGCCTGGGAGTGGGCAATGGAAGCTTGAGGGACTTGCTCCTTCCTGTTCACACAGACAGTATGTATCAGAAACAACTGAGATTGTTCCAATCCCAGGGTCAGCTCTTCACTACACCATGTTGCCTTCTATCTTGTGCATGGCATTTCATAAATGCTTGTTGTGAATAAGGTTATAGATTTAGAGGTAGAAGGGACCTTGGAAGCCATTGATCCCAGCCCTTTCATTTATGAATAAGATATTGAGCCAAAATGAATTCCAGTGCCTTGTCTGTGATCACAGAGCTATGTTTGAGGCTGCATCTGAACCCAGGCCCTCTTAAGTCTCAAATCTAGTGGTATCTCATGGTGCTATTTGTTGAATTGAATGAAATAGGATTGATTTTCTCATTGATGTGGGCATTCCCTTCAAGGTATGAATAACACAACTCCATTTTCTTCCCTCTTGCTTTGACTTAATTTTTAGTTTCCTGGTTCTCTTCCACTCCTGATTGAATTATACTTTAAATCAGGCTTTCTTGTTCTTCAGAATGAGATAGATAGATTCGCATTCACATGGCTGCTGGGAGTCACAGCTCCTTCTGGAACTTGTTTCCTTTCAACCCTCTAGGATGACTTAGTAATTCCACGGCCTTGGAATTCTAACCCATGGGAATCCCGTGGAGGCAGTCCCCTTTCTCTCAAGCTCTTCTGTTCTGAGATCTCTGTGAGTGTTCCCTACAAATCCTTTTCCATACTTTATTTCTATTTTGCAGTGTTGACTATGTGTCCTGAAACAAACTTACTACAGAATTACTATTTCTACCTTTATGGTAAAACTCTCCCTGAGTCATTGTATAAGCTCACTTCCAGAATGAATGCTTGGTGATTGATAGCTTCCATTTTCCATCAGGAGACTTCTTTCTTTTCTGGTTTCTTTCTCCTCTTTGGGTCCTCATTTCAGCGTTAGGGAAGACTTTGGCTTTAGATACATTTGTACAGGTGAGAAGCCAAGCAATTATCATGTGGCAGAAAAAAAATATCTAGTCAAGATGACTTGGTTTTGATTCTTACCTCTGCTTCTTCTTACTCATGTGGGTTTGGGTAAGTAACCAAATAGTTTGACTTCTCCCTGCTTTGTAGTTTGCCCTTTTGTAAAATCAGAATGTTACACTAGATAATTCTTACTGATTTCAATTCAGTAATTCCATCCACTTATCTGGCAAGCTACATGAGTGAACAGGTTCAAGTTATAGATTGCGCCACTTGTCTCTTTGGGTTCTTTTTGATGGCTCATCACTTGGGCGTCTGCAGGACAGAAACCTTCCATAATATGTTCATCACAATTTTACCAGAAGAAAAATGTTCACATCTAGTAATAAGACTGACAATTTTCATCAGTTGTAACAGGAGAGGATTTCCCCCCAAAAAAGTTTCACAAGTATGGGATGAGAGAGATTAGGCTAGACAGTATTATGTCTGAAAAAAAATCTAGAGGACTTTAATGACCTGTAACTTCAAGTTAGAGCCAGTAGATCATTTGCAAGAAGAGCTCTAGTGGAGTCTTCAGTGTGAGTAGATGAGAAGCAGCATCTGGGCATTAGGGAGGGGTTAGTCCTATTGAACTCAGACCCACTCAGATTCTACCTTGAGTGAGACTTCATCAGTGAGAGACAGCATCTCAGAAGGATATGACTTAATATGCTAGGGACTGTTCCGCTCCTCTCTAGTTCAGCCGGGTTGGCAGAAGGGCTCAAGTTATGTCATGTGAAGGTTGGCTGAAAGAACTGGGGGGAAGAAAAGTCATTGCCAGGAAAACTTCCGTATGATTAGATTTTCCCTCTCATGGGACAGGTTACTTGGGAATGTCATTCTCCTATCCTCATCCCTGATGAGTCTTCACACAAAGGCTGCAGTTGTGGAAGGGAATCTTGTTCCTAGCTAGAATGGATTGAGTGGCCATGGAGGTTCCTTCTTACTGTGAAACTCTGTGTCTGTGTCCTCTAGTTGTCCTCTCACACTGGTTCAATTGTGAGTCTTCCTTCATAATTAAATCTCTTACTCTATCTATTAAATAATGAATGCATCATGAATCAATACCCTCCCTATGTCTTTCCTTGTTACTAGCTCATATTTTTGTGTTCATATGTAAAAGACAATAGTTTCTTCCAGGGCTAAGATTCAGGGACAGGGTAGGCAGAAGCCTATACTTATTATGCTGTAGGATATAGAAGAGAGGGTCAGGAGAATAGCCCAGTTATTTCTAAATCCAGCATATCCTGTTGAGTAACTAGGCCTGCTGCTTTCTCTTTGGATCCTTAAGCTATTATGGTGAACATGAAAATAACCTTCGGCAGAGCTAACCTTCGGCAGAGCTAACCTTCGGCAGAGCTAACCTTCGGCAGAGCTAACCTTCGGCAGAGCTAACCTTCGGCAGAGCTAACCTTAGGCAGAGCTAACCTTCGGCAGAGCTAACCTTCGGCAGAGCTAACCTTAGGCAGAGCTAACCTGAGGCAGAGCTAACCTGAGGCAGAGCTAACCTGAGGCAGAGCTAACCTTTGGCAGAGCTAACCTGAGGCAGAGCTAACCTGAGGCAGAGCTAACCTTAGGCAGAGCTAACCATCAGCAGAGCTAACCTTCGGCAGAGCTAACCTTCGGCAGAGCTAACCTTAGGCAGAGCTAACCTTCAGCAGAGCTAACCTGAGGCAGAGCTAACCTTAGGCACAGCGCATTGATCTTTGGATGACATTTTGAATATTATTATTGATTGGCATTTTTCTCAAAAATTACAATTTTCCTTTAGAGAGGTGATTTTTTAAAATGTAATTTATATGTGGATTTTTCTGGGTTTGGGGAAAAAAAGGCTGTTAAAATACTTTCCTGATGCAGGCATCTCAAATCTATTTTGAAAAATAGGTTAAGGCATGAAGATGTTTTGTTTCCCAAAATAATAAGTTCTTCAGGAACATAGTTATTTTTCCTTCAAGGATCAGGATTTGGGGTCCAGAGTACTGAACCCCAGGGTTCAAACCTTTGCTGGGATAATTAACAGCTGTGTGATTTGGAATGCAGGACTTAATCCCTCTCAATTTGGTTTTCTCATCTATAAAATGGGGACAATCATGTCTGTTCTTCCTATTTCATAGGGGTTTTTGTGATATGGATTTTAAAATGGTCTTTTTTGTAGTGGACAGGTCTCTGGACTTGGAATTTAGTCCTGCCTGAGACACCAACTCTCTGGGTGACCTTGAACAAGTAACTTAACATTGCACAGCACTAGTTTCCTTACTTCAGAAAATGGAAATGAAAATATCTAGAGCACTAAGCTGGTAGAACTGAGTCAATGAAAAATGAGGGATCTCATTCAAAAAATGATAGCAAGAAAATGCAGCAACCTTGGATCTGAGAGTTGGGAAGATGATCATGGCCCTCTGTCCAACCCTCTCCAATGACAGCTTCCACTTAAGTATTATTCCCTCATCCCTTTCCCTTCCTGCTGAGTACTTGTACTTTAAATGGGGGTAATTTTTGAGAAATAAGCCTTTACACAGTGCCCGCTACAAGCCAGTGAGGCACTTTATAGATACTACCCTCTCTGATGCTCAGTGCAGGTGCTGTTATTAACCCATTCTATAACTGAGGAAACTGAGGCAGAGGTTAAGTGACTTGGCGAAGGTCACACAGCTAGATCTTTGTGACTCTGTATCTGCTGAACCACCTACTACCTTTAAAGCACTATGACCTGCCTTCTATTGTGAATCATCTGTGAAATAGGTATGGAAGTGATTGAACTACCTAACTCACTGGGTCATTGTGAAAAATGTGTTTTTTAAACCCCAAAGTTTCCTACAAATGTCAGTTACCCTTATACTGTGAAATGAGGTGTACCAGAAGACATATGATGTGGTCCTTGGCCTAATGGAGTTGGAAGGAAGAAACAGGACTTTGATTGTAGAGGCATTTCTGTGATATACTAAACTTTACAAAGACAATTATGGAATGATCTCGTTGAAGTCTCATGATAATCCTGTTTAGTAGATGCTGTCATTATTTCTTATGCAGTTGAGGAAAGCGAGGTCAGGAGGTTAGATGATTTGCCTAGGACCATGCAAGCTAATATCTGCGGCAGTCTGAATGCCGATCTTCCTGGCTTTAAATTCAGCTCTCTATCAGTCATTGGGCTTGGATTTCTTAAGTGCTCTAGAGATATAAAGAGGAAAGTGATTCCGCCCCAGCTCTCAATGAGCATCTCACTGAGGGTGGAAGGAAAGCACGATAACCTCTTCACATGGCGCAGGCCTGTGCTAAAGACTGGGGATGAAAGTCCCTGTCCATAATGCACTTGTGGCCTCCTTGGGGAAAGAGGACATCAAACGTGGGCTCCCAGGGCAAAGCATCCTGGCTTCTGAGAAGGGTCACTTTTCTCTTGTGAATTTCAAAGGCTGGCGTGTGGCTGCCTCTGGCAATGAGTGTGTCTGGAGTGGGGAGCTGGGGCGGGAGAGGTGTCATCCTCAGGAGGTCACGGTCACTAGAGGCTGCAGACGTACAGCTGCCCCCCACATCACCAGGCAGTCTGTTTCCTGCAGATGATTTCCATTCTGCTTTGTCTTAGCAAATCACTTACCTGTGGCGTACCAAATAAAGTCTTGGTTGAGAAATGAAATTCATGCTTAAAAAAGATGAGGGCTTAGAGTTCTGACTCCACAGGGTAATGCCTGGAGGCAAAGCCCAAGGTTTTCCTCCTCCCCTTTTCTTTCTTCCCTTCTCTCTTCTTCTTTCTTTTCTTTTTTAAGTGGAGAAGTTAAAAATGTGCGTGGAAAGTGTCGGATTTAAATGACCCAGGGTGCTCTGTGCTTACAAAGTAGGGAGGCAGCCGCATGAAGCCCCAGGATGAAACCTTTTTTCATGGTGGCACTTAAAAATGGGATGCATTCAGATGCGGAGCAGAAGCAGGGCTTGAGTCGGGGGAGACTCATTCTGCCTCCAGCTCACACCCCTTTCTCCAGAGGGAGGATTTGTCTGCTGGGGAAGGCTGGCCAAGCCACCTCTGGAGAATTCCATCAGAGCCGCAGGGAGAAGAAGGCCGAATTTCAAAGCTAATAACCTCCCCATGGCCTAGAGAAGAGAAGAATGCAGGAGAGTGGTCCCTGCAGGGTCAAGCCCCCAGACTGGGAGCTGAAGTTCTTCCAGAGGAATCTGTTCTGTTCCCATATAAATGATAATATGGAGTGCACAGATACTTTGAAGTCAACAGCAGCTGAATTCTGAATTGTGAGTGGGGAGGAGTCTGCTACATCCATGGCTGCCATGGATTTGATTTTGCACACAAAGCAGCTGGGATTTTGAGGATTCCTGTCTGTCCCCTTCCCAAAATGGAACTCAGTTGGCTCAAATCAAGAATGATATCCAAGTAGTAGTAACAGCTATGTCATGTACACATGAATATTCATGCATGTCTCTGCATGCATGGAAACATCTTTATATGTTTCTATACAAGTATGCATGTATGTATGGTGGGAAGAGCATTGGATTTGGAATCAAGAAGGCCTGAGTTCAAATCTGGCTTCAGATGCTTACTAGCTGTGTGACACTGGGCCAGGGACTTAACTTCTCTGTGCCTCAGTTTCCTCATCTGTAAAATAAGAATGATAATAGCTCCTACCTCCCAGGGTTACGATTAGGATCAAATGAGGTAATATTTATAAAATATGCTAATATTGTTCATGTCATTGTTACTGTTTATGCAAATTCTGGCTTAGACACATAACATCTTATTGCCCCAGCCAGTTCTCTATGGCTAAGTAGCAGAGTGGGTTCTGAACTGCATTGAGAAATTTTCCTCCTTAAGAATTCCCTATGCCTGTGAAATCACAGATCCAGGACCACTGAGTCCAATCCTTATAGTGATGTGTCTGTCTGTCTGTATTATGTATGTATGGGTGTACATATGTATGTATATGCATATAGATGTGTACATACACACACACACACTGATAGTTTGTATGCAAAAATGAAGACTCAGAATAATATAATTCAGCCACAGAGTTGGGAAGTCCTGGGTTCAAGTTCTGTTTCTAGCATATACTGACTGTGACCATAAGCAAATCAATCAGTTAATCCAAAAAGAGCTTGGTCATTCCTGGTCTTTAGACATGGATTCAAACCCTACCTCAGACATATACTAGCTGTGTGGGCATGGCCAACTCACTTAATGCAAGTATACAATTGCAAAAGTGAAATGGTCTTTCCCTCAGGGACTTTCCATTCTATCAAGAGATGCAATAGTGATGGTGGCAGGAGGGGTGGCCCATGGAAGGGTGCTTTGGCTTAAGCAGGATTAGGGGTTGTCAATAGCACCATGATGAAGGGCATTGACATAGTCTTGCCAGTAAGAATGGAAATATTGATTTGATTACTTTTCCCTGAGCAAGGTAAATGGGAATTATTAGGTCAGATGTCAAGACTCCTAAGCCAGATGTGTCCTTATCTCCTGGTGGATGGCAGGATGATTTATATTTACACATAATCCTTCTCTTGGACTGAAAAGCATGGTGGACTTTTTTGTTAGAAAAATGGCAGACAGTGAACCTCAAGTTCTAGATCTGGCCTTTGGAATATATATGCTGAGAGGTGATTCAGTTTAGTGGGCAGAGTACTTAGAAAGAGCTGGGTTTAAATCTTACCCCAGAGACTTAGCCCTAACTCTGGGCAAGTCAATTAAGCACTCTGTGCCTCAGTTTCCTCATCTATAAAACAAAGGGATTGGAATCCCTGGCTTTGAAGGTCCTTTTCTCTTCTAAATCTATGAGTCTAGGATCTTATATTTAGAATGAGAGTGGCAGGGGGAGCTGGCAGCCAGAAGCAGGAAAGTTAGGTGCTAATTTAGACAATTCAAAAGTAGGGACATGTTGGGATTTCAAAGAAATGTCATCCATGCCTCAGTCCTTCCAGGAACCAGCAGCTATCATCCCAGTGTAGCAGACTTTGAAGAGTCAACCATTGGAAATACTGCCTTTTTCCTTTGAGTGCTGTTTCCTTAGGTGAGCAGAAAAGAAAGAAAAGCAACCAAAGCATCTCTTTTTGGGAGCATCATAGGGCACCATTTACATTTCAGCTTTTTCTCCTGCAGATGTGAGTTAGGCACTTACTGTATTCAGTCAGCTCTTCTAGGAGTGGAGGCAGATAGAGTAAGCTGAACACAGCCCTGCCCCCTTCGAGCTCACAATTGGTCAGGGGAAGTATAATGCCCAATTACATGTCTTGTTCACCATACAGGTTGAGTGGGATGATTGAAGCAATGCCAGTCTTGGACTTGGGAAAAGTTCCACTGATCAGCAAGCAAATAAACCTCTTTGAGCCTCTGTGTAATTCAGTTCAATCCAAAGGGCATGTACTGAGTGGATCCCGAGGGTCAGCCAGAGTAGAGCTGTGGGAGATACTTAGGAAGTCGGGGATACAAAGCCCCAAGCTCAATCCCTGTCCTGCTGGGGTTTGTGTGCTAGGGGAGGGGTACAGTGGGGAGAGATGACAGCAGTGCCATTGACTGAGAGAAATAAATGAGATGCAGTTTGAGGAAGGAGGGAGCCCTGACAATCCAGGTGATGAAAAAACAAAAAGAAGTGAGGTGCTGTAATAATGCCGTTGACCCCTGGGGTCCCTCTGAAAGTCAAAGGAGATACCATGACCCAGAACTCAGGTGACAGCTGTCCCTGAAGCCAACACTGCTACTATAAGAAGGTGTGTATAGAGATCACTTGGCACTCACTCTCTGTATGCTTATTGTGTATGTACTTAGGAGGGTGTGAATAACCACCTGAGATGGCTGAGAGCAGAGCTGGTGTCAGGGCCACAAGCAGAGGTGTATTAATGCTCAGCTGGGGAACTTTGCAGTGCCTTCCTTTCTTAGGGCTTAGAGAAGATGTTGATTGAATTGCCAGAGGGACTTTCCTGACCCGAGAGACCCTTTAACCGATGGTATCACAGGCGTATGCATTCGTGTACGTATTTACACGCGCATGTCTGTGTTACCTCTCTATGTATGTAAGCTCCTTGAGGTCAGGACCACTTCATTTAGGTGTATGCTACGTTCCTGGCACATAGTAGATACATACTAATTGATTAGTTAATGGATTGATACAACAAATGAGAAGTGTAGAATCAAAAGTGCTAACTCTGTGGTGAGAGCTGAGGATACTTAGAGGCAAAAGCCAACTCCTGTCCTCAAGAAACTTACAATCTAATGAGACAACCTGCAAACAAATAGAGACAAAACAGGCTGTATAAGGGATTAGTAGGAAACAACAGAGGGAAGGCAGAGGGCTGGGGAAGGTTTCCTGTAGAGTGTGGGAATTCAGCTGGGACTAAAGGAAGCCAAAGAGATCAGTAGGCAAGGTGGAGGAAGCCGGGCGTTTTCCAGGCATGGGCACAGTCAGAGAAAATGCCTGGAGCTGAGAGATATGGAGGGTCTTGTTTGCAGAACAGTGGGAGGCCAGTGTCACTGGATTGAAGAGTATGTGGAACAGAGCAAGGTGTGAGAACACTGGAGAGGCTGGAGCGGCTTGGCTTATGAAGGGATTTGAAGGACAAACAGAACATTTGTTATTTGCTGCTGGTGGTGATAGGGAGTCATAGGAGGTTACTGAGTTCAGGCATGGGGCAGTGACATGTTTGGACTTGGGTTTTGGAAAAGTCACTATAGAGTTTGAATGGAGGATGGATTGGAGCGTGAGGAATCAAGGGAGACTTCAGGGAGATTTCATTTGAGCAGGGTCATTAAAGGGAGGGATGGAGTTGGGGCATGAGAGGTGTCCCAGTCATAAGAGACAATATAGATGTCAGAGAAGGTGGAAAATATATAAGGAAAGGTCAGTAGAAGAGTAGAGAGTGGGACTTGCTGAGAAACTATGTGGGATAAGATTGGAAAGGCAAATTACTGGCAATGAAATTATTATTAATAACGACAGTTATAGAGTGCCTACCATGCACAGGCCCTCTCAGAGCACTGATCCTCACAACAATCCTGTACGGCAGGTGCCATTATCATTTCCATTTTACAGCTGAGGAACAGAAAGGCTGAGTCACTTGCCCAGAGTCACACAACTAATAAGTGTTAGAGGCCAGATTTGGACTCAGCTCTTCCTGACTTGGGGCCCAAAGTTCAATTCCCTATACCATATGTGCCTCTAAGGTAAAGAGGGGACAGACTGTGAGAGGCTTTGAGTCACTGGATAAGAGGTTCACACTCTATCCAGTGGACAGAAGAATGATGTGAAGCAAATATTTGCATAAGATAGATGTTTCCTGGTAGTGTGGAGGATGCAATAGAGAAGGACAGAGAGAAGTTCTGGAGACCATTGAATGGAGTGGCAGTGGAATGAAAGCCTGGGTTAGAGGGGTGACAGAAGGAATGGAGGTGAAGGGAGTATGCTTGGGAGAGATGGATGGACACTGCGAACTTATCAGATGTGGGGAGGTGGTAAAGGGAGAGAAAGATAAGGTGAAGATAGACCTCCAGGTTTTCAATCTAAAAGACTGGGTGAATGGCCCTATGACTGACAGATCAATGAGGGATTAGGTTTTATGGGAAAGACAATAAGCTCAGTCTGAGATGATGAAATCATGGAATCTGAGATGTGTCAGGCTCTGAGCAGGCAGAGTCATACCCCAAAGGACTCCATCACAGCATGTCTGACAAGTGAAGCCCTCTGAGGAAAGAGAACCTCCCAGGTCTCCATGTAGCCTATTTCACTGTGGGTCATTTCTCTTTGACAGTAAATTATTGCTGCTGTTCTGCTTACCCCCTCCCTCTACCTAGGGAGATTCTAGGGGGACAAATTAGGAAGAGATGTTGTCTGGACCAATTATGATGAAGGAACTGGGGGAACAGCAGTATCGAAGACTTCAATGGCAATGTCTTGTTGACAACATGGATGTGGATGCAACTGAACATTGCGAAGAGAGGTGGTATGAGGAAAGAACAGAAAAAAAAGTGAGGGAATAATCTCTCTTCTGATGAGGGAGGAAGTGGAAGGGTGACAAGGAAAAGAGAGGGAGCAATGGTGTAAGAATCAGTGCTGAATCCACAGGATAGTCCGTAATGGAGTGGGTGATCAGTGATGAAGGTCAGAAGCTGCACAAAGGTCAGGGATGTGAGCTTAGCATTTAAGAAGCTTCCAATGGAAGGGATGTGATGGAAGGGAACATTTGATTGTTCATGTCTGTCCTCAGTGCCCAGGACAGTGCCTGGCATATAGTAGGTGCTTAATAAATGCTTGAAGATTGGTTGACTAAAAGCAGATGGAAAGTGAGAAAGAACTTTGGATATATTGATGAGAAAGTCCTTAGTGGGCATAGGGAGAAGAGCTTTACAGTAATCATGGAGTCAGCAAGCCAACTGAAAAGTGGGGGAGGAGTTGGGGGATGGAGAAGGGGAGGCAGGTACAGAAAACTTTTTCCAAGAAGTTTGATGGTGACAGAGAAGAGAGAGTTGGGATGACTGTTTGATGGGGCAGAAAGATGGAGGGAAAACCTCTTGTAAATATTGAGGAGACTTACAGCATGTTTCTAAATGGATGGAAAGGAAATCTGTGAAGATAGAGAGATTGAATATGTGCAAGAGAGGAACAATTCCTCTGTCCTCCAGTTTCCGTGTCTCATTTATCCTGAGTTTGTGTTTGAAAAGAAGACATGTGAGTGCTCCGAGATACCACCTGAGTGCTCCCAGAGAAGACAGAGGAGACAGGTAAGAGAACTGAGGCAGCCTCTACTTTTCTCTGTCCTTTGACATATGTTCAGTCAATGCGGGGGAGGTGTTGAAAACAGGGCAATTTGTGTGAGTACAAAGAGCTGGACATAGTTGAAGAAGGTGTGATTTCACACTCTACCCACTTTGCTCCCTGTTACCCATGTGTCACTAGCCCTGAGGGGTGGGGGGAAGGGAAAGGTGTCTCAGTGTCTTCATATATAAAAAGAGGGGATTGGACCAGATGATCGCTAAGATGCCATAGCTCTAAATCACATGATCCAAGAGGTAACCTGGAGGTTTTGTGGAGGAGGGATGAGAAGGAATGGAAATGAGAGGATGGGAGACCAGGTGAAAGGCTGGTGCTTTAATCTGGTTTATGACGTTGAGGACCTGGTTTAGGGAGGAAATCATAGGCTAGAAAAGGAGGACCATGCAAAAACATGATGGCGTGACATGAGGACCTTGGTCTACTTAGTCCAGATACTTTATTTCTCTGGGACATTGGGCTCAGGACCTTTTGTCCTGCAGTATCAGATATCCCTCTCTCCCTCCCAGAGGATGGAAGCCCCTTAAATGTGAGCTCTTCCATCAGAATGTAAGCTTCTTGAGGGGGGACCGTACCTCCCATACTTAGCACCGGCTCTGACATGTATATGATTGTTGATGGCTAAGCACCCTGTGTTCCCCTAAGTTTTACTATCTCTGTGATTTTGTCTGAATCCTTTGGAGCAATGAATTCATAGTTTATGGTATGTAGCATGAATGGATGGATGGATGAATGAAAAAGCCTTTATTAAGCACTTGCTGTGTGCCTAAAGCTGTGCTAAGCATTGGAGACCCAAATAGAAAATTGATCCTGCACTTGAGCTCACGGAGTCCACATTCTAATTAGGGGAGAAAAACCATAAAAAAGTTCAACAGTTGGGCAGGAAAGGCTTGGCACTCCTATAGGTGTAGTGTCAGGGTGGTTGGCAAGATGTTGGGGTGCTGAGGGGAATTGGTGGGGGATGGAGGGTGGAGTGGCAAAGACCGAGGGGAAGGGAAGAGAATGCGTGTTTATATAATACCAACTATGTGCCAGGCACTGTGATAAGCTCTTTTAAAAATAAATATTATCTTTGTCTTGATCAGAAGAATTGTGGTTGGTGAATCCCCATCCATTCAAGCAGTATGGGAAAACATGCCCTCCCTGAGCTATGGACGTGAGACACATGACAGTTGGAAAGGGTGTGAGCTCAGGGGCTGGAGTGGACTGGGGGCTCTGTGTTCTCTCCAGAAGAGATGGGGATGAGGATTCAGTATCCATCTAGGAGGAGGAAGAGAGAGAGACAAACATTGGCCAAAAGGTTAGGGGGAAAAGAGTGCCCTTCAAAACACCTGCTCCTAAGGGGCCCTCAGGTGCCTCATGGGTTTGGGGCCATTGGAAAACTCTACCTTTTATTTATGAATGATGGGGTTGAAGGGTAGAGATGTAGGGATCAGTTTATAGGAAGGCTATATGGATTCTTTGCTCAAACTGGGGAAATGGGGATGAGACATCAGAGATACATGGGGAAGAGGACAGTGATACTGCTTATTATAGATAGATGGATAGATAATAGATAAACAGATGATGGATAGATAGATGGATGATAGACGGATAGACCAATAATAGATGATGGATGATAAATAAATGGATAGATAGATGATAAACGGATAGTATTTTTATTAAGGGCTTACTCTGTGCAGGTATGTATTAGAGGTAGACTTGAAATCAGGTCTTTCTGGTTATTGTATTATATGCTAGGTAGGCACTGAACTAAGCCCTGGGGATACAGATGAAAAGACACAAAATCCCATACTCTCAAAGAGCTTTCAGTATTTGACTGGAGGAAGGGCAGTTCCCCCCAGCATCTGGAAAGGACTGAACGTGGTGAGGCATCTGAGGGAGGGGGGAGTGGAGCAGACTTGAGAGTGAGCTGAGCTGGGCAAGGGGACTGACTGAAGTCAGGAGAGCTTTTCTCATAATCCTCACTCCTTTTCTCCATCCATTCTGCTCGCCCCTTTCATGTTAGGTAAGGCTTCCCATCCCCATTAAGTAAAAAAATACAGGCAACTTTTCTAAGGCTAACCAGTGGTAGAGATGGGAATAGAGCTCCCCCCCCGCCATTCTTATTTCCAAATCATAAAACAATTTTGAATTTAGAAATGGAAAGGACTTTAGAGGTCATTTATGCCATCCTCTCATTTTACAGAGGAAGAAATTTCTTAACAATTATCTAATATTTTGCACTTTATTATTTAAACTAGGAAAGATATTAGGAGGGAGCTAGGGATAGCTGTAGGCAGACCCATTAGCATGAGATGAGGGACTTCAATCTTTTTCTGCACTGTACTGAGCCCCCTCTCTCTCTCTTACAGCCTTCAAATGGTCTTGGACAGTTCTTGAGGTGGCATTATGAGTTCCAAGCCCCAAAGACCGGGATCACAATATTCCATTTTGTCACTTCCACTTTTATCACTGACTAGAGGCACCACAAAAGACAGGGTGGTGCAATGGACTGTGCTCTTTGCTCAGGGAGGCAGGAGAGACCTGGGTTTGAATCCCACCTCCGACAATGACCACCTTTGCAACCATCACCAAGTCTTTTCGCTGTCCTTATCTGTGCAATGGATAGCTGTGGTGTCACAAGGCTCCCAAGAGGCAGTGATTAAATGGCTGGGTCAGGAGTCAGGAAAACCTGAGTTCAAATCCCATCTAAGACGCTAGCTGTGTGAACCTAAGCAGATCACTTCACCTCTGCTTCTTCAACTGTAAAGTGGGCATAAATACAACTAACAACAGATAGCATTTTATCTCTCATGACTGTCTACCAGGCACTGTGCTAAGGGCTTTATCATTCCCACCTCCATTGATCCTCACAGCTACCCTGAGAGGTAAGTGCTGTTATTTATCCCCATTTTACACAGGAGGAAACTGAGGTTAAAGGAAGTTAAGTGCCCAGGGTCACACAACCAGGCAGGATCTGAAGTGTCTCTAGCTGCCTCTACCGTAGCGCTTACCTCTCAGGGTTGTTGTTGTGATCTAAGCCTTCTGTGAACGTTCATGTGTCTTGTAAATGTTACATACTTTTAAGACAAGCTATTAAAATGACAATAGGCCACATTTTTGGTATGGCCAGAAATTTTGCAAAGTACAAACACCATCTTATTTAATGCTCACCAAAAACCTGTGTGGTGAGTACCATTATTTTACCCATTTTAAAGATGTAAACATCGAAGCAGAAATGATTTGGTGGCTTGCTCAGGGACTCTCACCTAGTGTCTAAGACTACTGGAATTTAGGTCTTGCCAACTCCAACACTCCATCTACTACATCTTCTGGAGGCTTCTGTGTACATTCAGTCCAGCTCCTCACCAGGTCCACACTTAGAGCCTTTCCAGGGACTTTCCAGGGCCTCCCTGAACCAAGTGGTCACCTTCGTACCCAGATGTGGGATGAGGACTGTGAAAGGCTGTTTTCTTCATTGCAAAATCAATTATCATTGCCAGAGGCCCGAGAGGTCAGAATGAAAATAGCTTTTGAGCTGGTATCCATGTGACATAAATGAAAAGAATTTGCATCGACAGAGATCAGTCAGCTTCCAATGGATCAGACCCAGGCAAGGTACTGTAAATTGTCCCAAGACAGGCTTTGTCACAAATCTGCTATGGTATGAGGACAGTGTCAAGGTCTGATGAGAGAAGATTCAAACTTCCTTATGAGAGACAGAGAGAGACAGAGACAGAAACAGAGAGAGGGAGAGAGAGAGAAAGAGAGACAGACAGAGAGATAAAGACGGAGAGAGAGAGAGAGAAAGAGATACAGAGACAGAGAGAGGGAGAGAGAGAGAAAGAGACAGAGACAGAGAGACAGAGAGATTCAGAGAGACAGAGACAGGGAGAGAGAGACAGAAGGAGACAAATGAGAGACAGACAGAGACAGAGAATGGGGGTGAGACAGACAGACATGGGGGAAGGGAGGGAGGAAGAAGAGAGGGTGAGGGCAGCGATGCGATGGGATGGGTGGGATGCTCTCATCTCCATCTAATTCAGCAGCTGGCTTGTTTTTTAATTTTATAATTGATCTTGTCTGGAGACAGTCCATTTTGCTCAGTAGCTCATAAATCTTTGTTTATTTAGGATACACTCTCAGAGGCCTGGCCCCTCTGTGGCTTCAGATTCTATCACTGATGGGCTGAGCCTTCGGCCCTATTTTGATATAATTATAGAGTGACAGAAAATGCACAGCAGTCTCTCTCTCTCCTTCCCTTTGTACATGGAGATGGGACCACACAGTTTGTTAATCGAGGTTTTTTGGCTGCTTGGCCGCATGGGTTTGCCATGAATTTCCCTGAGGTCTCCCAAAGTCCCTGTCTGCAATCCGCAAAGACAGGACTGGGATTGGTGTGGCTGCCAGGACTTGGCAGGATGATGCCCAGTGAGCATTTAAGAGAAAGGGAAAGCCAGAGTTGTTCATGGTGGCTGAGCAGCCGCACCCGGGTGGACAGTGATGGCGACTTGGATGCTGTCCCAGCCCCTGGAAGGCGCCTGCAGGTGCTGGCCTGTCTCCTGATATTCTTAGCCCTCAGCGACAGGTGAGGGAGGGTCCTGGCTGCCCATCTCCATCGGAGCAAAAGGCAGGAAGCTGGGCCCCAGGTCCCAAAGCAAACGTGCTCAGAGTGCCTCGGACTTCAAACAAGGCCTGGGTTTTCTAGCCTTGACAGGACAGTTTTTTAACAACAGACACAGAAAATATCTGTACTGAGCCCTGTAAATTGGCTCAAAATTCATGGCATAAATATGACTGGATGAACTTTACCATCTCATTAAATTCACTGGGGGAAAAATGAATTAGTCATACAAGCCCCTGAGTGCTCTGCCCACACCAGTGCTCAGGATTCCTCAAGGCCTCCCCTAAGGCCAGCTTCCTGAGAGCACCCATTGGGAGCTCCAGACAGAGAGCCACCCTCCCTCCTCCAAGGAAGGCCCTCAAGATTGAACAAATGTATTTCAAAAATTCATCACCATAGCTGTAGATGGTAGACCTGTGACTTCAGTGGTCAAGGAAACTCCCAGGTGGGGAAATTCCATCCACCAAGGCAGGTGAGCAGCTCCAAAGCTTAGAGAGTTGCCTGGACCACTGAGGGATTCCAGTGACTTCTCAGCATCTCACAGCTAGGATGAGTCAGCAGGAGGAGTTCTACTTGGGTCTTCTAACCCTAACCCTAACCCTAACCCTAACCCTAAATGTGCTTGGTCTTATGGATTCCTTTCCCATCAGTCTCTTGGTGATAAGAAAGGAGGGAAGGATGGTGTCCTAGGCCTTCAGTATGCATGTGTGCATATGTCTGTGCATGTGTGCATGTGTATGCATGCACATGTGCATGTGTGCGTGATGCTTCCCTGGGATGAGTTAATTGGTATGAGAAATTCCTTCCTCCAGAACTGGGGCCACACACTCACATATATACATCCCCATGTAACTCACCTCTGCACACATGTGTACACACATGCACTCATCCTCACATGAACTCTGTGCTGAATCTCTCATATCAGCACTAGAGGGAACTCCCAGTACAGAAATTCCCTTCCCTGACCTGATGATGCAGCTTCTACTTCTTCTAGCCCAGAGCCCCAGAGCTGGCATGTGTCAGCAGTGAGACTTGGCCTCAGGTGGGCCCCAGACTGGAGGCTGACCCTGAACCCTGTCCCCTACACTAATTTCTTCACTCACTGAGGCCCAATTTTCCCAAATTTATTTACTTATTTGTTTTCAATTTTCAACAATCACTTCCATAAGTTTTAAATTTTCTCCCCCTCCCTTCTCCCTCCCTCCCCAAGATGGCACACAGTCTTATGCAGGCTCTACATATATATTTCTATTAAATACATTTTCACATTAGTCATGTTGCATAGAAGATCTAAAATCAACGGGAGAAAGCATGAGTAAAACATTTAAAATCAAATGTAACAAAAGAGAAAATAGTCTGTTTCATTCTGTGTTCTGAATCCATAGTTCTTTCTATGGATGTGGATGGCATTTTTCATCAAGAGTCCTTTGGAAGTATTTTAGATCCTTGCATTTCTGTGAAGGGCTAAGTCTATCAGAAACAGCCCTCACACGTTGTGGCTGTTATTGTGTACATTAGTCTCCTTGTTCTTCTTACTTCACTCAGCATGAATTTATATAAATCTATCCAGATATTTCTGAAGTCCAACTGTTCATCATTTCTTATAGCACAATAGTATTTTATTACGTTCATATACCACAACTTGTTCAGCCATTCCTCAATTGATGGGCATTCCCTTGATTTCCAGTTCTTGGTCACCACAGGAAGAGTTGCTATAAATATTTTTGTACAGGTGGGTATTTTGCCCATTTTTATGATTTCTTTGGGATACAGCCCTAGAAGTGGTATTTCTGGATCAAAGGGTATGCACATTTTTGTAGCCCTTTGGACATAGTTCCAAATTGCTCTCCAGAATGGTTGGATCACCTCACAGCTCCACCAGCAATGAATTAGTGTTCCAACTCTCCCACATCTTCTCCAACATTTATCATCTTCCTGTTTCATCATGTTAGCCAATCTGATAGGTGTGATGTGGTACGTCAGCATTGTTTTGATTTGCATCTCTCTAATCAATAGTGATTTAGAGCATTTTTTCATTTGACTATAGACAGCTTTAATTTCCTCATCTGAAAACTGCCTGTCCATATCCTTTGAAAATTTATCAATTGAGGAATGACTTGTATTCTTGTAAATTTGACTTAGAAATGAGACCTTTATCACAGACACTAGTTGTAAAAATTCTTTCCCAGTTTTCTGGTTTTGGTTGCATTGACTTTGTGCAAAAACTTCTCAATTTCATGTAATCAAATTATCCATTTTGAATTTCACAATGTTCTCTACCTCTTGTTTGGTCACATCTTCTTCCATTCTCCATAAATTTGATGAATAAACTATTCTTTACTCCCCTAATTTGTTTACAGTATCAGTCTTTATACCTAGATCATGTACCCATTTGTATACCATTTATTCTAGTATATGGTGTCAGGCATTGGTCTATGCTCAGTTTCCACCACGCTATTTTCAAATTTTCCCAGCAGATTGTGTCAAGATTATGACTTCTTGTCATAGAAACTGGGGTCCCTGAGTTTATCAAACAGTAGACTACTATAGTCATTGATTCTGTGTATTGAGTACCTAACCTATTCCTCTAGTCTACGCCTCTATTTGTTAGCCAGAACCAAGTGGTTTTGATGATTGCTGCTTTATGATACAATTTAAGATCTGGTATTGCTAGGCCACCTTCCCTATTATTTTTTTCCCATTAATTCCTTTGATATTCAGGACCTTTTATTCTTCCAGATTAATTTTGATATTATCTTTTCTAGGTCTACAAAATAATTTTTTTAGTAGTTTCCTTGGTGTGGCACTGAATAAGTAAATTCATTTTGGTAGAATTTTCATTTTTATTATATTAGCTTGACCTACTCACAAGCAACTGATGTTTTTCCACTTACTTAGATCTGACTTTATTTGTGCAAAAAGTTTTGTATTGTTTTCATATAGACCCTGGATTTGTTTTGGCTTGTAGATTCCCAAATATTTATAAAGTCAACTGTAACTTTAAATGGGATTTATCTGTCTCTTGCTGTGGAAATTTGTTAGTAATACATAGAAATGTAGATGATTTATATGGGTTTATTTTGTATCCTGCAACTTTGCTAGAGTTGTTTATCATTTCAAGTAGTTTTTTTACTTGATGCTTTAGGACTCTCTAAGCATATCATTACATTGTCTGTGAAGAGTGATAGCTTAGTTTCTTCTTTTCCTATTCTAATTCCTTCAATTTCTTTTTCTTCTCTTATTGCTAAAGCTAACATTCTAGTACCATATTGAATAACAGTGGACCCCCTGGTTTTACTCCCTGATATTATTGGAAATGCACCTAGCTTGTCCACATTACATATAATACTTGTTGATTGCTTTAGGTACACGCTACTTATTATTTTAAGGAGGGCTACATTTATTTCTGTGCTCTCCAGTGTTTTCAGTAGGAATGAGTGTTGTATTTTTCTGCCTTTACTGAGATAACCATACGATTTCTGTTAGTTTTGTTGTTGATATGATCAATGATGCCTAATGATGAACCAGTCTTATATTTCTGGTGTGAATCCTACCTGATCAAAGTGTGCTGTTCTTCTGAAAGTTGCTCCCTCCTCCCATTGCCCTCCCTTCCATCATCCCCCCCACCCTGCTTATCTCCTTCTCCCCCACTTTCCTGTATTGTAAGATAGGTTTTCATACGAAAATGAGTGTGCATTTTATTCCTTCCTTTAGTCGAATGTTATGAGAGTAAACTTCATGTTATTTTTTTCTCAGCTTTCCTCTTTTTCCCTCCACTAAGAAGTCTCCTGCTTGCCTCTCTCCTCCCACTACATTTCTCTCTCACTGTTTACCTTGATTTCTTTTAAGATATGATCCCATCCTATTCAATTCACTCTGTGCTCTCTGTCTCTGTGTGTGCATGCATGTGCATGTGGGTGTGTGCATGCATGCCTGTACATGTGTGTGTGTACGTGTGTTTGTGTGTGTATGAGTTTGTGTGTAATACCACCAACTACCCAGATACTGAAAAATTTCAGGAGTTACAAATATTGTCTTTGCATGTAGGAATGTAAACAGTTCAACTTTGGTAAGTCCCTTGTGACTTCTCCTTGCTGTTTACTTTTTCATGCTTCTTCTCATTCTTGTGTTTGAAAGTCAAATTTTCTTTTCAGCTCTGGTCTTCTCATCAAGAATGCTTGAAAGCCCTCAACTTCATTGAAAGACCATGTTTTCCCCTGAAGTATTATATTCAGTTTTGCTGAGTAGGTGATTATTGGTTTTAGACCTAGTTCCTTTAACTTCTGGAATATCCTATTCCATGCCCTTTGATCCCTTAATGTAGAAGCTGCTAGATCTTGTGTTATCCTGATTGTATTTCCACAGTACTGGAATTGTTTCTTTCTAGCTGCTTGTAATATTTTCTCCTTGACCTGGGAACTCTGGAATTTGGCCACAGTGTTCCTAGGAGTTTCTCTTTTTGGATCTCTTTCAGGTGGTGATCAGTGAATTCCTTGAATACTTATTTTGCCCTCTGGTTCTAGAATATCAGGGCAGTTTTCCTTGATAATTTCATGTAGGATGGTGTCTAGGCTCTTTTTTCCATCATGGCTTTCAGGTAGTCCCATAATTTTTAAATTGTCTCTCCT
>CM053770.1:694992748-695017675 GCA_028658325.1 Potorous gilbertii
CCTCTTTTCCCAATTGAGTTAGCCTATTTTTCAAGGCGTTATTTTCTTCAGCATTTTTTTGGGTCACCTTTATTAAGGTATTGACCTGTTTTTCATGCTTTTCTTGCATCTCTCTCATTTCTTTTCCCAGTTTTTCCTCCACCTGTCTAATTTGATTTTCAAAATCCTTTTTGAGCTCTTCCATGGCGTGAGCCCATTGGATATCTATTTCAGATGTTTGGGATACAGAGGCCTTGACTCCTATGTCTTTACCTGATGGTAAGCATTGGTCTTCTTCATCAGAGAGGAATGGCGCAATCATCTGTTCCCCAAGAAAATAACCTTCTGTGGCCTTATTTTTTTTTCCCTTTGCTGGGCATTTTCCCAGCCAGTTACTTGACTTCCGAGAGTCCTCTCCACCCCTGCCTAGGTCTGCCCAGCTAGTGCTTGGGGTCTGAGATTCAAATGCTGCTCCCCAGCCTCAGGGCTTTTGGCGGCAGGCCTGGCTGCTATTCAATGGGAGCTTAATTTCTGGTGCTCAGGTTGGTGCAGGGTCTCCTCCCAGGCTCAGTTCCCTCAGGGGGTTTATGCAGAGACCTTTTGTAATGGTCCTGCCTGCTCTGGGAGCCTCTGGCCGCCTGCTGCCTCTGCTGCTGCCTCTGTTGCTGCTGAGGGGGCCTGAGTCTCGGAGACACCCCACTCCCCTCTCAGCCCATCTCTCTCAATGACCTGTGTGTCTGTGGGTGGAGGGACCTTCGTGGCCTCTAGAGATTCTGTCCCTGAAGCCTGCTCGGATCTGCTTGCTCCTCTCTGTGCCACGCAGCCAGACAGGGGAGGGCTCCGCTCTTGTCCAGTGCATGATGGACATTTGGGATTGGTTTTTCAGGGCTCTCTGGAACAGAATTCTCCTTCACTGTGTTGCTATGCGGCTTCCACCGTTCCTGAATTTGTTGGGAGTTCTTTTTAGAGGAAATCCATGGGCTGTGGGTTCGGAGCTAGCATATGTGAATCTTTCTACTCTGCCATCTTCATGGTTTCTTTCTCCTTGCTGTTTTTATGAGAGATAATTTGCTCCATTCTATTTCTCTCTTTCTCCTCCCAATATATTCTTCTCTCACACCTTAATTTTATTTTTTTAGCTATGATCCCTTGCTATTCAATTCACCTCATACTCTCTCTCTCTCTCTCTCTCTCTCTCTCTCTCTCTTTCTCTCTCTGTGTGTGTAATCCGTCCAACTACCCAAATACAGAGAAAAGTTTCAAGAGTTAAAAATATTATCTTTCCATGTAGAAATGTAAACAGTTCAACTTTAGTAAGTCCCTTATGATTTCTCTTTGCTGTTTATCTTTTCATGCTTCTCTTGATTCTTGTGTTTGAAAGTCAAATTTTCTTTTCAGCTCTAGTCTTTTCATCAAGAATGCTTGAACGTCCTCTATTTCATTGAATGACCATTTTTCCCCTGAAACATTATACTCCTTTTACTTGTTAGGTGATTTTTGGTTTTAATTCTAGTTCCTTTGACTTCAGAAATATCAAATTTCATGCCCTTCAATCCCTTAATATAGAAGATGTTAGATCTTGTGTTATCCTGATTACATTTCCACAATTCTTGAATTGTTTCTTTCTAGTTGCTTGCAATATTTTTTCCTTGACCTGAGAACTCTGGAATTTGGCTACAATATTCCTAGGAGTTTCTCTTTTCAGGTTTCTTTCAGTGGATTCTTTCAATATTTATTTTGCCCTCTGGTTCTAGAATATCAGGGAAGTTTTCCTTCAGAATTTCATGAAGAATGATGTCTAGCCTCTTTTTTGATCATGGCTTTCAGGTAGTCCCATAATTTTTTAAATTGTCTCTCCTGGATCTGTTTTCTATGTCAGTGTTTTTTCCAATGAGATATTTCATATTATCTTCTATTTTTTCATTCTTTGTTTTTGTTTTGTAATTTCTTCATTTCTCATAAAGTCGTTAGCCTCCATCTGCTCCATTTTAATTTTTAAAGAACTATTTTGTTCAATGAGCTTTTGAACCTCCTTTTCCATTTGGCTAATCCTTCTTTTTAAAGTATTCTTCTCCTCACTGGCTTTTTGGACCTGTTTTGCCAATTGAGTTAGCCTATTTTTAAAGGTGTTATTGTCTTCAGTGCTTTTTTGAGTTTCCTTTAGTAAGCAGTTGACTTGTTTTTCATGATTTTCTTGCACTTCTCTCATTTCTCTTCCCAATTTTTCCTCCACCTCTCTTTTTTGATTTTCACAATCCTTTTTGAGCTCTTCCATGGCCTGAGACCATTGCATATTTATTTTGGAGGCCTCTGATGGTAAGCATTGTTCTTTGTCATCTGAATGGAGAAAAGGTAATACCTGTTCACCAAGAAAATGATCTTGTATTGTCTTATTTTTTTCTTTTTTTGGGGAATTTTCCCAGACACTTATTTGACTTTTGAGTACTTTGTCAAGAGGAGGGTATACTCTGAGGTCCTGTAAGTTCTCAGGTCCTCCAAGGTGGCACAATCAAGGGAGAGGTATTTACTCCTCTCCTGACCTGTGCATTGGCCTGGGAGCAACCAAAAACTTTTCTGCCCAGAATCTGTGAGTAGAATATCCTCTCCGCAACTGCCTCCAACTCTGGCATGCCAGTACTCCTTCTCACTCCCAGGACGGTTCTCCCAGGGGTTTTAGGCAGAGGGCTCCTCAAATCAATGCTGCAGCTTCTGCTGCCTTCACTGGCTCAGCCTGGGGCTGGGGATAGGGCAGATAAATGCACTGAAAAAGCCCTCTCACTGACCTTTGAAGCTGTCTTTGGTGTTTATGGGTTGAGAAATCTGAGAACCGCCACTACTGCTGGGGATTCTGCCCCCAAGGTCTGTTCTGGTCCTGTTCCTTCTGGTGCCATGTGGCCAAGGCTGGGCTGTGCTCTGCTCCATGCCCTGTGCAATAGACCTTTCCTGTTGGTCTTCCAGGCTACCTTGGATTGGATATCTCTTTCACTCTGTTGTTCTGTGGTTTCTGCTGCACTAGAATTGGTTGAGAGTCATTTTTTACAGGTATTTTATATGCTGTAGGGGAAGAGCTAGAATACATGCACCTTTCTACTCTGACTTCTTGACTCCATCCCCTTTCTTTTATCTCTTTAGTTGGACTTTTAAAATCCTTCTTCATCTTTTCCAAGCATGTTCTTTGGGCTTGAGACAAGTTCATATTCCCTTCTGAGATTTCAGATGTGGGTGTTGCATTCATACTGCCCTCTTCTGGATTTGTATTTTGTCCTTCCCTGTCCCTATAATAAGATTCTATATTCTCTGCTTTTCTAATTAGCTTCTTGATCATGTTAATTGCCCTTTTCCTGGCTTTTTAAAGTGGATCTCTGCTTCTGGGAAACAGGAACCTCTGTCCCACATTTCTTGTGTTGGGAGCTTGGGTCCTAGTTACAGGTTTTATGCTCTGTGGCTTCTTGTTCTTTCTACTGGAAGTTATATCATGTTGCAGCTTACCTGGTGCTGAGCTGACTGCAGTGTGCCAAGATTGGGGCCAGGTCAAGTCTGAGTTTCTCTGGGGTTACACTTAAGCTCCTGGAGTGAGTTGTGGTGGAGGGGTGGTCTGGCCTTGGAAGGTCTTCTCATCCTATAGGACTGCACTAACTCCGTCTGTGTTGATGTCTGCCCAAATTCTCTGGCTGTGCTAAGACACATCTGGGGTCCTGGTATTGGTGCTTACTGGCTCCACCCCTCTTGGGCTCAGGATCTCCAACTGGTCTGCTGAGGTGGGGCTTGCTGGGATGCTTCCAGTTCTGCACTGGTCCCCTTCAGCCAAAGCAGGAGTGACTCTTCCAGGTGATCTCCCCAGTTTCCCAAGTTAAAAGATTGCTGACTCCACTATTCCAGGACTTTTCCTGGGAAAATATTCTCTGCATTTTTCAGAGTTAACAAGAGAGGGTGAGAATATCTAGAATTTACTCCACTATCCTGGTTCCTAGACATTTAGGTATGTAACTTTCAAACATTGATCTGTGGACTGATAGACCAGGAGTAGCTGTTGCAGCTGCTATGGGCCCTGCACTTTTCTCTCACCCAGTTCTGTTGGACTCCTCTCCTGTGCTGAGCAGTTTGGGAATCCCAACTGCTACTGGTCATTCAGGCTGCGTGGGGCCATTCTTTCTCTGCTGTGACCACATCTGCACTATTGCAGCCCACATGTTCTGATCTCATCCAGCCAGGTGAAATAGATTCTTCCCATTGATCTTCCAGGCTGTCCTGGAAATCTGACACACTCTGTTTCCTAGTGGATTCTGCCACTCATCTTTCATAATTTTTAAGAGTGTTAAAAGATCCTAAGATGAAAAAAGTTTGATCCCTGCTCCATTATATCATGATGACTCTTCAACCCTAGTTGGAGGCATCAATAGAACACTGAGACACATTTTGAAGTATGGAGACAGAGAACACTGGGGTTGGCATTTGCCTCTGACACTTGCCAACCTTGTAACCCTGGGTGGAACTCCTCCAGTGTTGTGGACAGATCCCTACCCTGATGAAACCTGGGGCCTGCAGGGACACTTAGTGTTCTCTAGATCAGGGAATAGGGAGGATTCTGGAAGGGCAGGACCTGTCTGTTACAGGTGAGACTGATAGGTGCTAGTTGCCTGCCTCAGAATTCACACTGGAGAGGGATTTGCCTGAAAGTGGTGAAAGACTTGACCTTTCTTGTCATTGGGGAAGTACAAGTTGCAATGGAGAAACAAGAGTTCTTTGTGGCATGCTTGAACTTGAAAAACATCCCTCCAGGTGTCCCTGCACAGACCCCAGAATCAAAGGAAGGGGGAGACCCTCTTTTATCTTGGCCTCTTTTATCTGAGGATCTCCAGCCTTGCTTGGGAGGCCTGGCTGCCTAGTTTGTTTGATCAGTGGCAACCCCCCACTGATTTCTTCCCGAATTGTTGTGGGGGAAAGAAGGTTTCCTCTACCTCCTGTTGGACTTGGGCTTTCCTGGTTGCCTTCTAGAAAGGTCAGGATTTTGTAAAACAAATCTCCCCTAGTTTTTCTTGGGCACTTGGAAAATCTCAAGGTTTCTTTCATCTTGTCCCAATAATTTGAAGGCCTTTCACAACCAGGCTTTGAGCACAGTCATCCCTGCTATGCCTGGCACACTCTTCTTCTCTCTCTGAGCCTCATAAAAATCCTAGTTTCTTTCTTCTTTTTAAATAATTCATGTATTTTTGGTTTCCACAAGATTTTGAGTTTCAAATTTTCTCTCTATCTTTCACCTCCTCCACTCCACGATATCATGCATTCTGATTACCCCTTCACTCAATCTGCTGTCCCTTCTATCACACCCCTCCCTTTCCTTACTCCTATCTCCTCAATTTTCTTGTAGGGCAAGTTAGATTTCCATGCCCCATTATCTATATTTCTTATTTCCCAGTTTCATTTAAAAAATTTTTTTAACATTCATTTTTAAAACTTTGAGTTTCAACTTCTCTCCCTTCCTCCCTCTCCACCCATCCCCACTGAGAAGTCAAGTAATTCAATACAGGTTGTACATGTGTAGTTATGTAAAAGACTTGCATAAAAGTCATATTGTGAAAGATTAACTATATTTCCCTCCATCCTATCCTGTCCTCCATTTATTCTATTCTCTCTTTAGACCTTGTCCCTCCCCAAAAGTGTTTTCTTCTAATTACTCTCTCCTCCCATTTGCCCTCCCATTCATTATCCCTCTCACATCCCATTTATCCCCTTCTCCCCTACTTTCCTGTAGAGTAAGATTGATTTTCATACAACATTGAGTGGGCATGTTACTCCCTCCTTAAGCCAATTGTGATGAGAGTGAGCTTCACCTTTTCCCTCTCACCTTCCCCTTTTTCCCTCTATTGCAAAAGCTTTTTCTTGCCTCTTTTATGAGAGAGAATTTGCCCCATTCCATTTCTCCCATTCTCTTCCCAATATGTTCCTCTCACCCCTTAATTTTACTTTTTTTGATATCATCCCTTCCTATTCAACTCACCTTGTGCACTCTGTCTATATGTTTATGATTCCCCCAACTACCCAAATACTGAGCAAAGTCTCAAGAGTTACAAATATTATCTTTCCATGTAGGAATGTCAACAGTTCAAGTTTGGTAAGGCTCTTATGATTTCTCTTTCCTCTTTACCTTTCTCTTTATTCTTGTGTTTGAAAGTCAAATTTTCTATTCAGCTCTGGTCTTTCCATCATGAATGCTTGAAAGTCCTCTATTTCTTTGAATAGCCATTTTCCCCCCTGAAGAATTATATTCAGTTTTGCTGGGTAGGTGATTCTTGGTTCTAATCTTAGCTCCTTTGACTTCTGGAACATCATATTCTGAACCCTTTGATCTCTTAATGTAGAAGCTACCAGATCCTGTGTTATCCTGATTGTATTTCTACAATACTCAAATTGTTTCTTTCTGGTGACTTGCAATATTTTCTCCTTGACCTGGGAACTCTAGAATTTGGCTGTAACACCTCTAGGAGTTTTTCTTTTCAGATCTCTTTCGGGAGGTGATTGGTGGATTCTTTCAATATTTGTTTTACCCTCTGGTTCTAGAATATCAGGGCAGTTTTCCTTGATAATTTCATGAAAGATGATGTCTAGTCTCTTTTCTTGATCTTGATTTTTCAGGTAGTCCCATAATTTTTAAATTGTCTCTCCTGAATCTGTTTTCCAGGTCAGTGGTTTTTCCACTGAGATATTTCATATTGTATTCTACTTTTTCATTCTTTTGGTTTTGTTTTACAATTTCTTGATTTTTCATAAAGTCATTAGCTTCCATCTGCTCCATTCTAATCTTTTAGGAATTATTTTCTTCAGTGAGCTTTTGGATCTACTTTTCTATCTGGCCTATTCTGCTTTTTATGGCATTCTTCTCCTCATTGGCTTTTTGAATTTCTTTTGCCATTTTTTGCCATCTTTTATCAAAAGTCTATTTTTTAAAGTTTTAAATTTTATTTTCTTCAGTAATTTTTGAGTCTCCTTTAGCAAGCAGTTTACTTGATTTTCATGCATCATTCTTATTTCTCTTCCTAATTTTTGATCTACTTCTCTTACCTGATTTTCAAAATTCTTTTTGAGCTCTTCCACTCTCTGAGACCAATTCATGCTTTTCTTGGAGACTTTTGATGGAGTAGCTTTGACTTTATTTTCTTACGTTTGCATGCTTTTGTCTTCCTTGTCACCAAAATGAAAATCTATAGTCTGATTCTTTTTTCCATTTTTTTTTTCATTTTCCCAGTCATTTACTTGACTTTTGAGTTCTTTGTCAAGGTGATTCTCTGCTTCCAGTGGGGGTAGTGGGTATACTGTCAACAGTTTGACCGCCCCCTCAATCTGTGGGCCTAGAACTCCAGAAACAGTGCCTGCAGCTGACCCTGCTGCTGCTGCGGCTGCTGCGGGTTCCTCCACCCCTTCCCCCTCTGTCACCCTGTGGTGACCTCTCCACTCCCTACACTGGTCCTATGGACTTTTCCCACTGACCTTCCAATTTGTCCTTGGCTTTTTGGGGTCCTAAAGTCTGGAATCTGCCACAGGTGCGAGAGATACAATCTTCCCAAGACTTGCTCAGGTCCTGTCTGTGCAGGCAGGGCCTATGCTGGACTGTGCTCCACCCCCAATGTGGTGTGATGGTTACTTCCTGGAGCTCTTCCAGGATGTCTTGGACTGGAGATCTGCTTCACTCCATCATTCTGTGAGTTCTGCTGCTCCAGAATTTGTTTAGAGTATTGTTTTTTTTTTTTACAGGTATTTGACTGGACTTGGTGGGAGAAAGTGTATTCTGGGATACTCTAGAAAGTGTGTGCTGTTACTTTGCCATCTTGGCTCCTCCTCTTTAGCATTCCCTAATTTCTTTCAAAGGCATTTATTGATCCCCACAGTTTCTAATAACTCTCCATATTGGTTATGTGTATATATGCATGCATGCATGTATGTATGTGCACATGTCTTCCTTCATAGAAGGTAAGATTCTTGAGGGTAGACACTGCTTAATTTTTGACTTTGTATCTCCAGCTTCTGATCTAGTGTTTGGCATATGGTTAGTGCCTTATAAATGGTTGTTGATGGATCAATATAGATAAAAATAGGTAAAGACTAACATTTATATAGTGCTTTAAGGTTTGCAAAGTGCTTTACAGATGCTATCTCACTGACAAAAATCTCAGGGGTACTTGCTATTATTATTTTGCATTTTATAGATGAGAAAACTGAGGCAGACAGAGGTTAAGTGACTTGTCCCAGCTTAGTAAGTATCTGAGGTTGGATTTGAACTCAGTTTGCCATGACTCCAGATGCAGAACTCTTCACTGTGCTTACCAGTTTCTCAATCTGAATCTCTAACCCTAAACTCTCCTGAGATTCTGTGTCCTGACTCTTCCAGTTCCTGAGAATCTGTGTGCACCTGGTCTCCTTGTGAGTGCCTCAACATCTACACATTTTATATTGAATCTGCTTCTTCATGCAGTATAATATCTTTATTTTTGTTGCTTGCAGAGCCTCCCTTCCAGTTGGTATGGAGGACTCCAGGCACAGAACCATCAAAACCACACCTTGCTTCAGACTCATCTCCAAGGAGAATCCTTCCTGACATCCTGAGATGTCACTATCTGTTCCCTCTACCCCCAATCATAATCCAATGGGTGCAGTGAACTTTTGAGTCCAAATCTTGTCTTTGACCTTAGCTGCCACAAAATGTCCTCTTTGGCTCTGACCCATTGTTCCAACCTATTCAAATGTTTTTTTTTTCTCATTTTGACTCTGTCCTTGACTGTGTCAACCAATTCTTAGTCATTGGCATGAACATGAGTGTCTTTTCCTCTGTTTCCATGTTTTGTCTCATCCCCCACAACTTTAGAAGAATGTGGCCTCAGGCTGAATTTGCCTCTTTTGATGCTTTGGAACACTTAAGTTTACAGTCTGCCAACCTCCCATAAATTTTTCCTTAAGGTTTTGGTCCTGTTTCTATCATCCTGTACCAGAATGAGAAAAGAACCTGGGTTCAAATCCTGGCTCTTGTACTTCCCACCTGTGTGTCCTTGGGCAAGTAACTTAACTTCCTTAGGTTTCAGTTTCCTGATCTGTAAAATGAAAGGATTAACTAGATGTGTTAACTCTGAGGTCCCTTTTGGCTCTCCATTATGTGATCTTCACAGAAGATAATAAGCTACTTTAGGGGAAGGGGCTATTTGGGTATTTGTGTCTCATCCCTAGGACAATGTCTGTCATATGGTGTACCCTTAGATACGTGCTTGTTGATTGAGTGATTGCTCCTCTTTGTACACTTGCTCATTTGAACCCAAGTATAGAAACTTCCATTGATACTGTTGGTGTCTTATTAGAAATGGCTCCATGTTCTGACCCAGGGAAAACTGCCTGGATTTTAACTTTCTAATACAATAGGGCAAGTAGGTGCTGGTTTAACCACATGCTCTTTGGAACAGCAAAGAGGGCACGTTATATCTCATCCAGAAGCTCCTTCAGTGTGGGGGATTCTTGCAATGGGTGCCCAGGGCACTAGCTCCTTTTATCTTTCAAGTGTACCCTCTGACCCAGCATCTGGGATACAGCTGAGGGATGGCAGAAATATAACTTACTTCCTTTTGGCTTTGCCTTTTATTGATGGCACTGTTTGGCATATTTTTTGGGGAGGAGGGAAGCAATTTTACACAATTAGGACAGCTGGCAGGACTCTCAGGGCACACCTCTGTAGAGTTCATTTCTATGTGTACATCTAAGCAGGTGGTTGAAATCATCAAGAAAACCAGCATGAGCAAATAGCTTATTTTAATATTTTCTTAAACAGCCAGTGATGGAAAACTCAGCTAATGGCTGCAGTTGAATCCCCTTGCTGAGCCATCTCCCCTGGGTCATCAGATTGGGGATGATTCCCTGCTAAATGTGCCCTGAGTCCAGCCTTCTCATGTGAGAAATGACAGTGAGTAATCTCACCATCTGTGGTCGTTGTGGGTGGAATCTCCCATTTGGGGGAGCATCAATCAACATTCATTATCAAATGAGCCCTTGGAGTTTAGAAAAATATTCCTTCAGAAGAAACAGCAAAAAAGAACATTTTTCCTTCTTATTTTTTCTTTCTACCTTCTTTTTTTGTGTGTAGAGGAAAAAGTAACTAGTCTTAATGTGCCATTTGAGGTATGCAGATCTGACCTAACCATGCATGTTCAGCAGTCAAGATTCCTGCATTGAGAACTTCTGCTACAATTTTAAAAATATCTCTTTTGGGGGACTCATCTGTGCTCTTCAGTAGCTATACAAATCAGAAATTAGAGTCTGTAGGTGGTAAGTAATCTTTTTACAGGCAACTTTCTTGATCATCAGGGCCCAGGTAGAGTTGGGGAATATGGCTCCCTATTCTAGACATAAAGGACTTCTTGTCACTGTTTGACAGTCAGGGAACCAAGAATTCTTTGGAAGTTATTCTTGATAAATGGCTTGGAAATTTCTTCATTGCATGAGCTAAGTGAAAAAAAAATAGAACAAAGATGTGTCATTCACCTGGGAAAGAATTTTTCTAAAACTCTTTGACACATGACCCCAAAGGAGCTTCTCCAAATGCTCATAGCCCTTTCTTGTCACTCCTGCCATGACCACCACCAACACTTTCTGGGTTTTCCAGAGCATCCGGCAATTTAGTTTGGCTGTAGTTTAATGCCTGTGGGTGAGATGGGGAGTCCCACTGCCCAACTTCTACAAGATACTGAATCTGATGTGTTGGGGGAGATGGGACTAGGAGTTTTCCAAGCTTTTGTCATTGGTCTTTATGCATCTTCACAATTGCATTGTACAAAATGCCAGATATTTTGCAGTTGGGAGAGGTATTTAGTAGGGTATAAAAATGCAGGGGGCTTCTCAATTCATTAAAGAACATACTAATCTAGGAGAAGTCAGACTAAGGAGTTCCTGAACCATTTGTGAAATTATTAGCTCAGTGACATCCTGATTTATTAATAATGCTTTCTATATAATAAAAACAGAACCCTTATCAATAATCCTTGAGCTATAAATCACACAGTTATTTCTACAAAGAAGATGACAGTGAATTATAACATACTTGTGTATTAGTCAATTGCTATCCTAAGCCCACTTAGGATCTATGCCTTTATTACACAGATACCCACACAGAGGACTCATGCAACATGACTCATTGGAGTCATGAAATCCTGGGTCCAAGTCATACCTCTGACACTACCAGGTAAGCACATTACTTACCCTCTCAGCTTTTCTGAGCAGATCTTGAGGATGATGTTATGGATGAATCGCAGATCTCTATGGATAAGGGAATTTCCACGCTGAAACTTCCCCAAACTGATTTATCAAATCCACTCCCTCATCTTCCTTCCCCTCTTGCCTCCCACCATTTACTTATATATTTACACGCTTAATTCCACAAACATTTATGAAGCTCCCATCATATGAAAGGACAGAGGATTCAGAGACAAAAATGAAACAGTGCCTGCCCTCAAAGAATTCACTCACTAATGAGGGAATGCAACATCTATACACGTGGTTAACTACACAATGTAGACCAACAATTTGATCAAACAGAATGTGTTGCTAACAGATGGGATGAAAATTCTGACAGCTTAGAAGGAAGCCAGGGGTTCTTCGTGGAGGAAGAGCTGCATTCTTGACATTTGGAATCATTTTTGCCAAAGCACCTAGGCAGGAAATGGAATTTTAGGTTTCAGAAATAGCTGGCAGACTGGAACATATGAGTCCTTGAAGGAGAGAAATGGTCAATGAGACTGGGAAGGAGGGTGGTAGAACACCCCAGGGGTAGAGGTCTGAGATTGGAAAATGTTTTACATTCCAGGATAAGAATCTGGCTATTTGATTTTATAGGCAATTGATGGCCAAGATTTTTAGGACAGAAGAAAGGTGGCATAGTGAGATGTATTTTAGGAATATCAGTCTGACAGCTGAATGGAGGATATGTTGGAGAAGGGAAACACTAGATCTATTAGGAAGTACTGCAGTAATTTAGGAAGGAGTCAATGAAGGTCCAAATTGTAGCAGATGCCATGTAAGTGGAGGGCAGGGCAAGGGTATAAGAGATGTTGTCATGGTGGAAGGTGAGGAGCATGAGATTTGGCTGCCTACTGAAGGTGGAGACTGAGAAGAATGAGCTAAGATGATTCCAAGATGGTGGATATGGATGACCGGAAGGGTAGTGGTACTTTCAACAGAAATGGGGTTGTGTACAATAGACAGGTTTGAACATAGAGGCAGTCTATGCTGTTTGGTGTGTTTTTAGTTTGAAATGCTTATGGGACATCCAGGTAGTAAATCCTAAGTCATGGGTCGCTAGGCCTTGGATGGGATCTCTATCAAGCAGTTACATCCACAAGCATATTATTAAGCACTTATGTTGTTCTGGGCACTCTGCAAAAAGCTAGGGAAATAAACAGAAGCAAATATCAAGTCTGTCCCTGTCCTCATGGAACTTGCATTATAGTGGGGGCAGATAATACAAAAAGAGGAGGGGGAGGTATCTGCCCCAAGGCATGCTAGAGTAATTGAGAGAGTCAGGAGAAAGGATGAGCATGGTTGGCTTGGACATTTCCTCAAAATGCTTCTAAGGACAACTCACCAACTGGAGGAAGGGGCTACAGAGACAGAAGGTTCTTCCAGGGTGGAAAACAACAGTCAATCAATCAAACAAACAATCAACATTAATTAAATGACTACTATGTGCCAGACATTGTGCTAAGGGCTGGGAGGAGGCAGATCTCCAGACTTGAGGCTGCTAGTGATGGAATTTTAAGAGCTACTCGTAAGAAGAATTGCTAACATGTCTAACAGCAGATCTTGGTGTAGTGAATAGAGAAACAGGAAATGTGAGATTCTAGTCCTACCTCTGAGTGGGTAACCTTGGGCAAGTCCTCTCATGTTGCAATACTCTAGACAACTCTCTGAGACCATAAGTTTATTTTTAATATTTAATTTTTTTTAATTACACATAAAATCTTTTTAACACGTATTTTTTTGAATTTTGAGTTTCAAATTCCCACTTTTCCCCTTCATTGAAAAGGCAAGCAATTTTTATAGATTATACGTGACCATCATGTAAAATATATTTCCATGTTAGTCATGGTGGGAAAGAAAACAGAGAAAAAAATCCTCAGGAAAAATGAAGAAAATAAGAAAAAGTGTGCTTTGATCTGTATTCACACTTCTTCACTTCTTCTCTCTGGAAGGGGATAGCATTGTTCGTAATAAGTCTTTCAGAATTACCTTGGACCACTGGATTGCTGAGAATAACTAAATCATTCATAGTTGATCATCATACGATATTCCTGTTACAGTGTACAACATTCTCCTAGTTCTGCTCACTTTACTGTACATCAGTTCATGTAAACCTTTCTAGGTTTTTCTGAGAGCATCCTACTCATCATTTCTTATCGCATAATAGTATCCATCACAATCAAATACCACAGTTTGTTCATTCATTTTCTAGTTGATGAACATCCCCTCAATTTCCAATTCTCTGCCACCACAAAAAGAACTGCTATAAATATCTTTATACATACAGGTCTTTCCCCTCTTTCCTTGTAAAATCTCTTGGATATAGACCTGTTAGTGGTATTGTTGGGTCAAAGAGGATGCGCACTGTCATAGCCCTTTGGGCATATTTCCAAATTGCCTCTGGGCTGGATCAGTACACAACTCCACCAACGATGCTTTGGTGTCTTAATTTTCCACATCCCTTCCAATACTTGTCATTTTTCTTTCTGTCATATTAGCAAATCTGCTGGGTTTCAGAATTCTTTTAATTTGCATTTCTCTAATTAGTAGTGATCTAGAATAATTTTTTCATATGACTATCAACAGCTTTGATTTCTTTGCCTGAACATTTCCCCTTCATATTCTTTGATCATTTATCATTTGGGGAATGATTTATATTCTTATATATTTGATTGATATTTTAGAAATGAGGCCTTTATCAGAAACACTGACTGTAAAAGGTTTTCTCCCCAAACAATTATGAGTACTGTGTATTTCTCTGCATCGGATTTCCCTTCCTGTTTATCTTTCTCTCTCCTTTTACTACGTCCCTTCTCAAAGGGTTGCTTTCTGATCAATACCTCCCTCAATCCACCTGCCTTTCCATCAACCTCACTTCTCATGTATCCTTCTCTTTTTACTTCCATGTAGGCATGTCATGTTTGTAGCTGGATGTTTGGTGCAGTGGATAGGGCACCAGTGCAGGTGTCAGGAGGACCTGAGTTCAAATCTCACCTCAGACACTTGACACTCACTAGCTGTGTGAGCTTGGGCAAGTCACTTAACCCCAACTGCCTCATCCTGGGTCATCTCCAGTCATCCTGATGAATATCTGGTCAATGGATTCAGATGGCTCTGGAGGAGAAGTGAGGCTGGTAACTTGCACAGCCCACTCTCATTCAAAACAAAGTCAAGTGAAGTCATGTCATTATTTCTCTGATGGCATGGGCTACTTTGGCAATGAAGGGGAAAAACACACTTCCATGTAGGGTAAAGCATATTTCTGTACCCAATTGAACGTGCATGTTATTCCCTCTTTAAGCCAATTTCAAGTAAGATTCAAGTGTTTTTCTCCTCATCCCCATCTTCCCTTTTACTGTAAAAACTTTCTAACCTCTATATGTGAGATAATTTACCCCATTCTATCTTTCTTTTTGTCCTTCTCCCAGTTCATTCATCTTTCTTACCCATTAATTTTATTTTTTTGAGATAACATTCCATCACAGTCAACTCACACCTGTGTCCTCTATGTCTAGACCTTTTAATTGTACTAACAATTATAAAGTTCTTAGGAATTACAAATATCCTCTTCCCATGTAGGAATGTTAAACAGTTTAACCTTAATGAATCCCTTATAATTTCTGATTCTGATTTATCCTTTTATGTTTTCCTGATTTCTTCTATTTGAAAATCAAATTTTGTATTTTGCTCTGGCCTTTTCATCAGGAATGCTTGAAAGTCCTGTATTTCATTGAATATCTATTTTTCCTCTGAAGGACTACACTCAGTTTTGCTTAGTAGGTGATTCTTGATTGTAATCCTAGCTCCTTTGCCCTCCAGAATGTCATATTCCAATTCCTCTGAATCCTTAATGTAGAAGTTGCTAAATCCTATGCAATACTGGCTCCATGATATTTCAATTGTTTCTTTTCTGTGCCTTGCAATATTTTTCTTCTTGATCTGGAAATTATGGAATTTGGCTATAATACTCCTTGGAATTTTCATTTAGGGATTTCTTTCATGAAGTAATTCTTTCAGTTTCTTTCATTTTCTATTTTACCCCTAGATCTAAGATATCAGGGTAGTTTCCCTTAATAATTTCTTGAAATATGATGTCTAGGTTCTTTTGATCATGGTTTCATGTAGTTCCACAATTTTAAAATTATCTCTCTCCTCCATCTATTTTCCAGGTCAGTTGTTTTCCCAAGGAAAATTCACATTTTCTTCTACTTTTTTTCATCTTTAGACTGTGTTTTATTGTTTCTTGATGTTTTGTGGAATCATTAGCTTCCACTTACCCAATTCTAATTTTTAGGGAATCATTTTCTTCAATGAACTTTTGTACTTCCTTTTGACCTCTTTTAGTTTTTTAACTTCTTTTCTTCAGTGAATTTTTGTACTTCACCACCTCCTCCTCCAACTTGACCAATTATACTTTTTTAAAGAAGTTCTTTTCTTCAGTTGATTTTTGTAGTTCCTCTACCAAACTATTGACTCTTCCCTCCATAATTTCCTTGTATCACTTTCATTTCTTTTCCCCATTTTTATTCTACCTCTATTAAAAACACTTTTTGAGCTTTTCCAGAAATTCTAATTTTGGGCCTCAGACCAATTCACTTTTTTTTGAGGCTTTGGATGCAGCTATTTTGACCTTGTTGTCTTCTTTTCAGTTTGTGTTTTGTTTTTTTCTATCACCGTAATAACTTTCTGTGGTTAGACTCTTTTTTATTGTTGGCTTGTTTTTCTCACTTATTTATTAGCTTTTAACTTTTAAATTGGGCTCTCCAAATTTCGAGGTTATTTATTATTTTTATTTTTAGTTTTCAACATTAATTTCCATAAGATTTTGAGTTCCAAATTTTATCTCATTTCTCCCCTCCCCCACCCTGAGATGGCATGTTTTCGGATTGTCTCTTCCTCCAGTCTGCCCTCCCTTTTATCATTCCTCACCTTATCCCTCTTCCCCTTACTTTCTTAAAGGGCAAGATAGATTTCTATACCCCAATGTCTGTATACCTTATTTCCCAATTGCATGTAAAAATATTTTTTAACATTTATTTTTAAAACTTTGAGTTCCAAATTACCTTCTTTCCTCCCCACCAATCATCTTTGAGAAGGCAAGCAGTTTAATATAGGTTATACATGTGTAGTTATGGAAAACACTTTTATAATAATCATATTATGAAAGACTAACTATATTTTCCCTCCATCCTATCCTGCCCATGAAGTTATTCTATTTTCTCCTTTTACCCTGTCCCTTTTCAAAAGTGTTTGCTTCTGACCCCTCTCCCAATATGCCCTCTCTTCTACCATCTCCCTTCTCATACCTCCCCTACTTTCTTGTGGTGTAGGATGCCCAGTTGAGTGTGTATGTTACTCCTTCCTTAAGCTGAATCCGATTAGAGTAAGGTTTATTCTTTCCTTCTTACCTTCTTGCTCTTCCCCTCATTGTGAAATTTTTTTCTTGCCTCTTTTATGTTAGATAATTTACACCATTTTATCTCTCTCTTTCTCCTCCCACCATATTTCTCTTTCACCCCTTAACTTTTGTTCTTTAGATATCATCCCTTCATACTCAACTCACCCTATACCATCCATCTATCTATCTATCTATCTATCTATCTCCTCCAACTACCCCAATATTGAGAAAGGTCTCAAGAGTTTCAAAATATCATCTTTCCATGTAGGAGTGTAAACAGCTCAACTTTAATAAGTCTCTTATGATTTCTTTTTCCTGTTTACCTTTTCCTGTTTCTCTTGATTCTTGTATTTGAACATCAAATTTTCTATTCAGCTCTGGTCTTGAATGCTTGAAAGCCCTCCACTTCATTGAATATGCATTTCCCCCCGCTGAAGGATCATACTCAGGTTTGCTGGATAGGTGATTCTTGGTTTTAATCTTAATTCTTCTGATCTCCATAAGATCATATTCCAAGCCCTTTGATGCCTTAGTAGAAGCTGCTAGATCTTGTGTTATCCTGACTCAAAGTCTTTCTTTCTGGCTGCTAGAAATATTTTCTCTTTGATGTGGGAACTTTGGAATTTGACTAGGAATATTTATAGGAGTTTTCCTTTTGGAGTCTCTTGCAGGAGGTGATTATTGGATTTTTCAATATCTATTTTACCCTTTGGCTCTAGATTATTAGGCCAGTTTTCCTTGATAATTTCTTGAAAGTTGATATCTATGCTTTTTTTTTTATCATGACTTTCAAGTAGTCCAATAATTTTTAAATTATCTTTCCTGGACATATTTTCCAGGTCAGTGGTTTTTTCAATTAGATATTTCCCATTTTCTTCTATTATTTCATTCTTTTGGTTCTATTTTATAATTTCTTGATTTTTCATAAAGCCATTAGCTTCCATTTGTTCCATTCTAATTTTGAAGGAATTACTTTCTTCAGTGAGCTTTCGGATCTCCTTTTTGGCCAATTCTGCTTTTTAAGGCATTCATATCCTCCTTGACTATTTACACTTTTTTTGCCATTTGTATTAGTGTATTTTTTAAGGTGTTATTTTCTTAAGTATTTTTGGGTCTTCTGTAGCAAGCAGTTGACCCAATTTTCATAACATTATTTCATTGATCTTATTTTTCTTCCCAATTTTTGCTCTACTTCTCTTACTTGATTTTTAAAATCCTTTTTAAGCTCTTCCATGGCCTGAGATCAATTTATATTTTTCTTGTAGTCTATTGATGTAGGAGCCTTGACTTTGTTGCCCTCTGGCTGAATGTTTAGATCTTTGTCACCAAAGTAAGATTCTATAGTCTGAGTTCTTTTATGATATTTATTCATATTCCAAGCCAATTGTTTGACTTGCTAACTCTTTGTCAAGGTAGGACTTGCTTCTAGTGGGATGGATATGAGTGTACTGTCCAAGGCTTCAGGGATTTTGTATCAGGTGCTCTATGCCCCACTATCTGTGGGCCTAGAGATTCAGAAGTAGCAGCAGCTACTGCTGCTGCCACAGCAGCCTGGCCGCCACCACCACTAACCACTGCACCACCACCCTGGGGATGGGACTGGACTTGTCCAAATCACTTGCTCCTCTTTCATCTAGATTCCACAATTTTCCCATGGACGTTTTTGGTGTTTGTGGGTTGAGAAATCTGGAAGCTGCAATAATTGTCAATGATTCAGTCCCCTGGGGCCTACTCTGGCTCATCTGTGCAGGTATGGCCCTCACAGGACTGTGCTCTTTTCTCTGCCAGATGTGAAAGACCCTTCCTGTCAACTTTCCAGGTTGTCTTGGGCTGGGAATTTGTTTCACTCTGTCATTTTGTGGGTTCTTAGTTCTAGGATTTGTTTAATATCATTTTTTATAAGTATTTGGAGGGCTTTGAGGGAGAGGTTAGGGAAGTCCCTGCTTTGGCTTTGCCATCTTTACTCTGACTCCCTCCCCCCATAAGGTTAAAATTTTTTGTACTGTTGTTTTCCTTCCTAGTTCTGGAGGTCTGTAAGTTTTAAGTTCTTTAAGGGGTTATGATCTAAGTTGCAGTGCATTTACTCTTCCTTTGAAATATTCTCTGGTTTGTGAGCAACCACATGCATTCTTTTCTACCCTGGAATTGTTACCAAGGTCTTTGCTCCTGCTAGTGCTCCTCTCTGGCCTGTGACTGTGACCTGAAACCACATATTGGCAATGCTATAGAGTTCTGCTTTCAGGGCCAGCAAACAGTCTGCTGTAATTTCCTTCTGATCAGTGGTCCAGCCCTCTGTGGGTCTGTATGTTGAGAACCCCAGAAGTCACTGCTACCAATTTAGATGTCCCCACAACCCACTGTTAGTTTGTTCCGGGGTGGCCTACACAGCTCTGTGCTTCACTCCCACACCAGTGAGACAGAGCTCTACTGTTGATCTTGGGCTAGAAAATTGTTTCAAACTATCCTTGTATTGCTTCTGCCTCTTCAGAATTTCTTTTGAAGAGTTATTTTAACACTGTTTGGAGGGATATTTAGGAGAGCTTAGGCATGTCCCTGCCTTTATTCCACCATCTTGATTCTATCTCCTTTTCTCTATCTTGAAACTCTAAGTTTAGAGACAGTTTGAGAAGTCCCCTAAACAAATGAAAGGCAGGCATGTGGTCGATATTCCAGTTCCTATTCTTATGACATCCTCAGGTTTGCAAAACACTTTCAATATGCAATTTTATTTGTTTATTGCAGGATCTCTGTGATCTTGGCACTACTGTTATCTCTATTTTAGGATAATAAACACAGAACTAGGAAAAGAACCTTCAAATTCACATTACAGATGAAGTGGAAACTCTGACGCTGAGTGACTCGTCAGGATTTACTCAGTTTGTAATACAAGGGACATGATTGGAACTCAGATCTCTCCTGACCTCAAATCCTATTCTTTTTTCCATTTTGCCAAAATCTTTTGAAAATGAAAGTCCTGATGTATATTTCCATTTTTCTTATTTTGAAATTGGTTGCCTCTTTCCACTTGAGATAGGTATTTTCTGCCAGCTTTTGGTTTATGATATAAATGTAGAATGAGAATTTTTTTATTTTCCATTTAAGATGTCAAAATAGATTGCCTTGGAATCCAGATATAGATTTTCTTTCATCTGCAAATCTCTTCATTTAGAGGATTCAGAAGAAGCAGTGTTTAATAAAAGTGCATTAATTGTGATACTTTTCAATCTGGGCCTGTAGTCAGAAGGAGGCTGGGTACCATGACGGTGTACAGTATCTGATTCTTGTTTGAGTGAGCTGGCAGAGAAACCCAGGGTGTTGCACCACCAGGTACCCTGCCATCGAGCTCTCAGGCTCTCTGTGAGAACTTGGCACCTTGGGGTCTTTTCTTCTGAGTGAAGGATCAAGGATGCGTGAATGTGAAAAATCCTGGGCGCCTCCAGTGATGTGTCTTGCCTCTTAGTTTGCAGAGGCCTGCAGATGGCAATGGAAGCAGAGCCAGGGTCTATGTAGATACAGGAAGAGAATTCTTTGCCAGAAGAGCCAATACTTCTGTTTAATGATGAAGTGCTGGCCAGAGAACTGACTGGGGTTTGGACTCATTGAACAGACTGTTCTCACTTTCCACTGTCTGGACCTTGGGAAAGCCCCAAGTAGCTGCATGTTTGTGCTGAACATTGTGGGGTTTCAAGGAAAGTGGAATTCATATGCCTTGGCCATGCTGACATTTCACAACCCTGGAGCAAGATTCTAGAGACACACTCTCATGTTATGGGAAAATGGGTGATGTTCAATAATTTGCAGTACCAGGAGAGCCCGGTTGATTGAGTGATGGGTAGGCTATTGGCTGACATTTATTCTCAGAATATTTCCATTCATATTTTTTATTTTTACCTTGCCTTCATCTCCCATATACCTGTCTCCTCTGCACCCCCTAGAGAATCATCCCTTACAATCAACAATCAACAAGTATATATTAAATGGCCACTTGGATCCAGGGGATGGAAGGACCAAAGGCAATTGGCCCTGTTCTCAGGAAGCTCACAGACTCAAGGGAGACCTTCATATATACAAATATTGGCAGAAGAAATGCAGTAAGAATAGCTGATATTTATGAAGAACTTACTCTGTGCCATGCACTGTGCTAAAGACTTTACAATGGTGATCACATCTGATCTTGCCTCAAACAAGATTCTCATGCCCACAGCAAAGCTGGAGGCAGCTAATGAGGACTCAGATGGCACCCTTTCTCATTTGATCCAAACAACAACTCTGGGATGTAGGTACCATAATTCTCCCCACTTTACAGATAAAGAAAAATGACAAGTGGTTTGGGGAAGGAGGGCATTAGTTGCTGGGTAAATTTGGAAATGCTTCATTTAGGTAGTGGAGATTCTGATGGAAGTAACAATTCTAATGAAGTAGACCTGTGGAGGGACCGGGCATTGAGAACTATGAGGGCCAAGGTGTGGAGGTGATAGATGGAACATTAAGCGTGAGGAATAACAGTAGGAACAGTTTGGCTGGCTTGTAGACTGCAGGGAGAGGAATGAGAGGGAAGGTAGATTGGGTCCAGATCGTTCAGGACTTGTATGCCAAACAAAAGACTTGATATTTTTATCCTACAGATAGTAGGTGAGAATGTCCTGGTCAAGCCTCTGCTTTATGGTAAATCTCTTTGACAGCCTTGTGGTATTTGGCTGGGAGGGAAGGGAGCTTGCAGGGAGAGTTAGAATCATTTATCTGATCATCATCTCCTTAGAACAAAGGTTAAAAAAAGAGCATCATCAAAGTAGAACCCAGGGAAGGGAGAGAAGGCACCAAATAGCACTGTACTGACCTGGGTATTGGGAAATAAGAAATGAATCAACAGAAAGACCTTGACTCTGCTGATCTCTGTATCCTAGAACATGTTAGCAGGGGTAAAGCAGGCAGCAAAATGAAGAGGGAGCCCAACAGAACTCAGAAATGTGCTCTCCTCGACAAGGCTTTCTCTCCTTGTCAAGCCGAGAGCTGTGGCAGCCCAAAGCAGCAATATGCGCTCATTTGGAAGATATGATGCAAGACGATGTTGCAGGGCCCTGGACAGCTTTTCTTCACAAAACCATGAAAAGCAATAAGACAGAAACCTTGGGAGACAGAGACTCGGCTAAGTCAGAGTGTCTCAAGAGCATTTAGAGGAAACTGAAGGCGAGATAACAAAAGGGAATGCGATTGGTTTCCAGAGGAGCGGAGAAGTGAAATCGATGTTAACAGCTTTGGGGGAATGGAAATATTTCTTCAAACAACCCTGGTCTACAGAAGCAGTGAGAAAAATGTAAAGACCTTGATAAGCATATATGTAAGTGAGTGTAATGTGAAATCCTGTTGGAGGGGAGCAAGACTAGTGATGGTTTACCAACTGTCTCCACATGCCTGAAGTTCTGTCCAGGGCATAGAAGGCTCTCACTGGTCCCACCAAGGATGTACTAAAAGAAAGTGGTTTCAGCCAAGGTATGGGGGATGGTTTACAGTGTGGGGAGACACTGTGATTTCATAGCCCTCTCAGGTCTGCAAAGCACTTTGCTTAGGTGATCCTACTTGATCTCCTCAACAACTCTGGGGGCAAGCAGTCATTGTCATCTCCATTTTTTCGGATGAGAGAACAGAGAGAGCTGTAGTGATGGGCCCAGGGTCACACAGCTGGGAAATATGTAAGGCAGTATTTGAACTAGGGTCTCTCTGACTCAGGTCCTTCCATTATCTGCTGTATCATCTGGTGTCCTTTCCTGGAAGGACTCAGCTCAGCTCCTCCCCAGGACACTTACTGGCAGTGAGATCCTGTGTAAGTGTCTGCCCCTCACTTCTCCAAACAGTCTGGAAGGCTGTCATTTGCAGCGAAGGTGTTGGTCCAGTCTAGTAGAGGTATTTTCTTGCCAGGAACTTCTTGAACTAAAGAAATCACAGGAAAAAAATAAAAAAAAACAACAAAAGAGAAATGAGATTAACTCTGAGTAAGACGTTGTTGGTACAATGGGCAGCCTCTGCTGACTGTGGCATGGCAGATTCCCCTTTCTTCCTCAAAATGCTGGCAGGAAAGGCCTTTCTGGGCTGATCTCTGGAGCCACTCGTAGGTGGTCATTCACAGTCATTGACCTGTTTTCACAGTAGAGTTGGGCAGCCACACAGCCAACACCCAGTGCTTGTGTATGGTTTCTGAGGATTTCAGGTGACTTCTGATGGAGGCTCATTTCTTTCACATTGAGGACATTTCCCAGGCCACCCATCTGGACTTCTCCAATGACCTGATGGATCTTCAGTCTCCTCAGGGTAGGCACTCCCTTCTCTGGGTCAGATTGCAACCTGTCCTGTGAAAATCTTGTCTGAGTCTTCAGAAATCCTTTGTAGAAAGTCTCAAGAATGTGTTAAATGCCATCTTCATCTTTTAAGGGTTTTAGGGCAAGAATAAAGCTGTGGAGCTTTTCATGTGTAATTCTTCACTACTGCCACAGGACTGGGCCATTACCTTTGTCTTAGAGGATGTTTGTTATAGACCTTTATTAGGGCAGGTCACTCTGGGTCCTGGGCAATACCTTCCTTATTCCCCACCATGGGAGTCTCCACCGTCCTTTGGATCTCTTCACTAGCCATGTCCTAACCATAGTCACGTGGGTGGGAATCTTCCTCAGATGAATCTGCTATCTAAGTTGGAAAGTTTCCATCAATTAGGGAGGTCCCAGCCCCCATGCCTTCCCATTAGAGCAACTCTTTTGCTTGTATTCCCATAGTTTACTCCACAAGGCTGCCTGATGTTTTGGATCGCTTCCTACTTTTCCCTGAAGATGTCTTGAGGGTCCCAGTGGGCCACAGTAGCTCTCCACTTGGCATACTTTACTCTTACTACATGACTAGGCAATGACACATTTCCTTGAGGACATCTGTCATTTCAGTTCTCCTGCTTCTCTTCTCCCCCCACCTCCCATGATTCATTGCAGTCTATTCATATTCTGCTAACAATGCTAACACATCTGAGCAAAAGCTCCCAAACTCTGCCTGGACTCACAGGACCTTTGTGGCATATTTAGCATTTTAACCTATATGCTTAATAAACAGAATTCTTAGGGATTAGGGGCACCGTGAAAACGTGACTGAGACCCTATGGAGGCCTTTAATGAGAATCTCTGCATTAGGGTTAGCAAGATGGATTTGGGTTCAAGGGTGGCTTAGGATCCCTTTGTGCATTGGCCAGTTATCCAAATTCAGCCCAGCTTCTTCTCCTTCTGTCTGATTCTGGTTGAAACTCATGGTTTGTCATATGGTGGTGAAGATGAATAGAGCGCTGGGCCTGGACTTAGGAAGACCTGAGTCCAAGTCTTACCTTGAGCCTAGTCATTGTGGAATCCCAAGTGAGTCCCTTATCCCTTTCTCAGCCTCCATTTTCTCCACTGTAAAATGGGGACAATAACAGCACTGACCTTTCCAGGGCTGCTGTGAGGAGGAAATGAAGGGGGAGTATTTATTAAGTGCTTACAACATTCCAGGCATTGTGCTGGGTGCTTTCACAAAGTGACCTCATTCGAAGGTTCTGAAGGACAGCCCCTAATGGGAGAGGACAGCACCTGGAAGGGAGCTAGAGAACTGCAGGAGGAGCAGGGAAGAACAGATGATGAAGAGGATGACTGTAGAGAACATCCTGGGGAGCCAAATGTATACCCTGGAGAGAAATGAGTCTTACTGCTTGAGTGTGATTGGAACTGAGTCTGGAAGGGAGCAGGGGAAACCAGAAGGCCAAGCTGAAGAGGGAGGCCCATATTCCAGGCCTGGGGACAGCCAGGGCAAAGGCATGGAGATGGGAGATGGAGCACATACCTTGCTTAGAAAAAAGTCAGTAAGCTCATTCGCTGAACTACAAAGCATATGAGAGAAAATGAAGTGTAATCAATCTGGAAATAATGATGGTGATGATGGTGATGATGGTGATGGTGATGATGGTGATGATGATGATGATGATAGTGGTAGTGATGGTGATGATGATGGTGATGATGGTGATGATGACAGTGATGATGATGATGGTGATGGTGATGGTGATGATGGTGGTGATGGTGATGGTGATGATGGTGGTGATGATGATGGTGATGATGATGATGATGGTGATGATGGTGATGATGATGATGGTGATGATGATGGTGATGATGGTGATGATGATGATGATGATGGTGATGATAGTGGTAGTGATGGTGATGATGATGGTGGTGATGATGGTGATGATGACAGTGATGATGATGATGGTGATGGTGATGGTGATGATG
>CM053770.1:695018175-695036754 GCA_028658325.1 Potorous gilbertii
ACCTGTCCAACTTGGTTTTCAAAATCCTTTTTGAGCTCTTCCAAGGTCTGAGCCCATTGGATATCTATTTCAGATGTTTGGGATACAGAGGCCTTGACTCCTATGTCTTTACCTGATGGTAAGCATTGTTCTTCTTTGTCAGAGAGGAATGGCACAATCATCTGGTCCTCAAGAAAATAACCTTCTATGGTCTTATTTTTTTCCCTTTTCTGGGCATTTTCCCAGCCAGTTACTTGACTTCTGAGAGTCCTCTCCACCTCTGCCTAGGTCTGTCCAGCTAGTGCTTGTGGTCTGAGATTCAAATGCTGCTCCCCAGACTCATCACTTTTGGCGGCTGGCTGGCTTCTATTCAGGGTAAGATTAAATCAGGTTCTCAGGTGGGGGCAGGGCTGCCTCCCAGGCTCAGTTCCCTCAGGGGATTTATGCATAGACCTTCCTTAATGGAGCTGCTGCTGAGCTCCTGCCTGCTCTGGGAGCCTCTGGCAGCCCACTGCCTCTGCTGCTGCCTCTGCCACTGCCTCCCGAGGGGACCTGAGTCATGGAGACACCCCACTCCCCTCTCAGCCCATCCAGGTGTCTCTCTCACTGGCCTGTGCGTCTGTGGGTGGAGGGTCCTTTGCGGGCACTGTAGATTCCATCCCTGAAGCCTTTTTGGATCTGCTTGCTCCTCTCCACTCCCGCGGCTGGGGTAGGGCTGGGCTCCACTCCTGTCCCATGCGCAATGGACCTTTGGGATCGGTTTTTCAGGGCTCTCTGGAATGGAAATCTCCTTCACCCTGTTGCTGCGCAGCTCTACTGTTCCAGAATTTGTTGGGAGTTCTTTTTATAGATAATTGTGGGCTGTGGGTTCGGAGCTAGCATATGTGAGTCTTTCTACTCCACCATCTTGGCTCCACCCCTCCATCCAATTCTGTCTCAAAGAATCAGTGCTTTCTTCCACAGGGTTCAGTGAGTCCCTCAGTGTCCATCCTGCAATGGCTGATGAGAGTGTCCTTTCTACTCCAGTTCACTCAATGCTCTCCAGCCCCTATTCCTTTGCACATGCAGATCCCCAGGCCTGGAAAGACATCTCTCTTTTCCTTTTTGAATTCTCTGATTAGTTCACTTGAAAAAGAACTGATTCTGGAGTCATTGGAATTGGCTTCATACCATCTGTGATGCTCATTGCATGTCTACATTCAAACAAGTCCATTAACAAGAAGGGCTCCTTCTAGAGGCAGCTGGTGAACATCTAGGAATCAGCCTGCCTCCCTCCAGGACAAGCCAAGCCAGGCTAACCTCATTTCCTCTCTTGACAGGACTCATGAACCAGCAGATGAGAGGAACACTATGGGGAGAGTGTCCCTAGGTGCTGGGGAACCTTGTGGAGCATCACATACTCTTCTTATGGAAAAGACGGAAAATTATGAATTAGATGAGAGAACAAGCAGAAGTTCAGAAGTGGGAGACTGGGAGATGGGTGGAAACAGAGGTTTAGCAGGTGGGTGGGAGGAGATCTCCTGTGCAGGACCCAGATATCTCTGTGTGACCTTGGGAGAGGTAGTCTTTTTATCCATGACCTTTATAGTTGAGGAAATTTAGACAGGCAGAAGGCAAATAAATGACTTGGCCAGGGTCACCTGACTGGTAAGTATCTGAGGCTAGATTTGAACTCAGATCTTCCTGACCAGGTTCAGTGCTGCCAGGGCTGCTTCTCAAAGAGCAGGATAGATCAGGAAAAACAAATTGTCTTTTGCTAAAGGGAGGAGGGGGAGGGGACCTTGATTGGCAGATGTTTTGTCTAATACTGAACTTATAGGACAATATTACCTCCAGTGTGGGGGGATGTGGTTGATAAGGTTAGAGAAATCCTGACTCCCCAGTCCTTTTGGATTGTCTGTTCTCTGCTTTATCTGAGCAGAAAAGAGGGAAACACCCCTCAGGAGTCTCTGTTACCCCTGGCTATCGACAGCTGTATGCACAAAGCCTGGTTCTTGTGTCTGTGCCTGGAGGATTGGTCTCATCACTTCCTGTCACCATGTGGCAGTGATTTCTTTGGGGGAGCTCCTTGTGATGGTGGGGTTTTGGGGGTTCCCTTTCAGAAGCCAACTGTTCTCTGTGATTTCCCACAGTGATAAACTGGGTCCGATAGCTCACAGAAAGATAACCAAGCTCTGTGGTTACCAATAGATGCAAACATCATTTATTAAACATCTGCTCTGTGTTGGTCATTGTGTTAGGGACTAGCAGATCCTGAGTTCAGGGAGCTTATGTTCTACTGAAAGAAAACAGCAGGTAGACAGAAACTTATAAAGTCACAACAAGATAGTTCTTGAGGGTTGGGGCAGGTGGCATGGGCAGCTGGGGACCTCAGAATCCGTATCCTGTAGGAAGGGCCTCCTGAAAGCCTGTGAGGAGAGACAACATTTCAGGCATGTGGCATAGTCTGTGCAAAGATGTGGGGGTGAGAGATTGCCTCCTGGAAGGGAGAACAGAAAACATGACTGCTCTGTGGGAGGGGGGCCAAGAGGAGGAAGAATGCAGCCCTACCTAACTCCAACTAGTTGTTTTATCATTTTCAGTCATGTCCCACATGGTCCCATGTGGGATTTTTGTGGCAGAGATACTGGGGTGGTTTGCCATTTCCTTCTCTAGCTCATTTGACAGATGAGGAAGCTGAGACAGACAGGGTGAAGTGACTTGCCTAGAGTCACCCCTCTAGGAAGTGTCCAAGGTCAGGAAGCTCAGACTCCAGGCCAAGCGGTCTGTGCACTATGGCGCCATCGCACCCCAAACTTTGGCTAGTTATCCGTACAAAGCAGGATGTAAATTCACCTCCTCTAGGCTAGAGGCAGATGCTTTCCCAGTGGCTGTGATGGTAAAATGTTTGAACAAGAAGGTTCAAAAACAAACTGGAAGCTGAGGAGAGGGGGGCTGACTTTGAGCTAGAGTGACAGAGTAGAGGTGGCCTTGCTAGACAACGGACGACTCCCAAGTAATCTAAGTTCTGGCAAGTCCCAAAGAAAGTGTGTGTTGGTGCTTGAGTGTGGTGCAAGGACTTCTGAACATTTTATGAAGACATTTTGAAACTGTTTCATATGTAATTAAAATACTAAGACACTTCCTGGGAAGCTTCTGTGCATATTCAGGGGAAATTCAGCATGGGACTTTCCTGTATTTTGTTCTTCAGGGGCACCCAAGAGTGAGGCATTCTGGGTACTTCAGAGACCTTGGCCTCCCTTCTCACTGCCCAGGAAGGACCCTGCCTGGAACCCAAATAGAAGAATGAAAATGTCATCTGAGTTTCTTATAACCCCTGAGGGACAGGAGCAGATCACACACTCACACACACACACACACAAACGTGCTCACACACACACACAAATATGCTCACACACACACACCACCACACACACACTCACAAACAAACATGTTCACACACACCATCACACACATACTCACACACAAGCATGCTCACACACATACCACCACACATACACACACACACACACACACACACACACAGGCAAATGGGAACAAATGGACTTAAAAGGGCATAGATCTGTCTCGAGATTTTGCAGCAATGTTGGAGGGTCCCATTTTCAGTAGTCCTATGCAGCGGATGGCCATTCAGGTGTGGCTTGACCTGGGTGGCTACTGGCTTTGAAATTTGGTGCTTCTGTGAAAATATCCCTTTTAGCCAAGTGTTTTGTCGGAAATCTAATGAACTGGAACAGATCTGTTTTGAGTTTTGGAGTCTGTACTCCAGCCCTGATGGAATTTGTTAGCAGGGGGAAATATGACAGAATTTCAACATGGAGATTCTATTATTCCTATGTTCGATTTCTTACTTGATATAACTGTTTTTTTTTAAAGGCTTAATAGAGAAAGGAGGACATCATTAATTTTGGAGTCTGCAAGCAATTGAAAAATGACCCTCTGATTAGCATGCTTCAGTTTGTGCCTTTAATGCCTCCAATAATGTGTGAATGTCACATTACATGATACTCACAATGACTCAAGTAGGAGATGGGAGAAGATAGGCTGGAGCCTGTGTTCTTCCCGCAGCCAGTGGACAACTGATCTCATTAATCTCCCTCAAGTTCTCAGCTTTCAATTGAATAAGCAGCATTATTGGTGGAGATTTATAGCCCCGCACCCTCCCTCTTGCACTAAAGAAATCTCACACTACTGTTTTTGGAGAGGCGGAGGATAACCCTTAAGACTTGTGTTACGACTAGCCTGTCAAAAAGCTGGGCTGGCCCAGTAATGAGTGGTAAACTTACTTGGGAGCTTAATATTCAGACAGAGACATTGGAGAAGGGAAAGTGTCTAGGAAAGGAAGACTCCTCTGCCCCCTTTTAGACTTACCAGTTCTTTAGAACAAACACATTGAGAAAGATTCGGCAGCCCTAAATAGACTTGAAAAGAGGATGCTTCCCTGTCCCTCCCTCCAGAGTGTGGTCAGAAAAGCAGCCTATGAACCAAGCTTCCTGTGGGATGTCTGTTCTTTGTGCCTTGTAAGTCATGCCAGTTAGCTTGGAAGGGGCAGGAAGCCCCAGCCAGGACTAGGGGCTGACATTCACCCCTTTCTAATCCCTCTCCCTTGGTAACATTCTGTTTCTCTTGAAATTTCATTTTGATCTTTCTGTCTCCGGGTCCTGGCACCCAGCAATCACTTAGGATGCTCATCTGAAATTGAAATTAATTGAATTAAGCAAATGATCTGCCTTTTTCTTTGGCCTGTGGGAACCATCTCCCTTCTAGCCATCTTCTCAATGGCTTTGGAGTCCCAGTTCTCCATCTGGGTGACCCTTGGCAAATCCCCAAGTATTTCCTGGGGGTCTAAGTCTACTCCTGTACCAACTGAGACCTAGACCAGCCCTATAGTTTCCTTATAGTTGTAATCTAAATCAAATGGCATTTTTGGAGAATATGGCACTACTGATATTGACCTTGGGGTCAGGCATGATTCCAAAGGTCTCTTCATTGGATCACCTGTTGAAGGATGTCTCACCTTGGCATTTATCCTCTTCATTTTTTTTTAAAACTAAAGTGCATCCTGCCAATGTACTTTGGGATGCATATCCTTTCATCCAACACTTAATGATCCCTCTTCACTTTATATTATCTGAAATATTATAAGTGTATCATTGCTGCTCTCATCTCAGTCACTGATAAAAAAATCTTGAACACAACTGTATGGTCGATAGAGCTTTGATGCACATGTATTCACTGTCCAAAAGACTTTGTCAAGGACCTACTGAGCACTATTCTATGAGATGGGAATAGAAAGAAAAAATGAAACTGTCCTTACCCTCAAGGAACTTATTATCTTGAGAGAAACAACACACATACATATCTGTAAATAAAAACAATCCATACTGTAGAAATATAGTTATTTTCTTCTGAGGACTAGACTTCATAGTGGAAGTGGCCCTTGGACTCTGAAAGAAAATAAGTATTTGAAGAGGTGGTGTCAGGGCACAACTGATGCAAAGGCACAAAGGCAAGAGATGAAATGACATGCACAAGGAAGAGTAAGTCAACTTATCTGGATGAAGTGTGAGTGCATGAATGGAAGATTGTATAATCAACCTGACTGGGGAAGTTGGAACCAGATCATGAAGGGTTTTTAGGTTCTTTTTTTTTGACTGGGGATTTTTAAAATTTGTTTTTACTGATGTCCTTTTCTGTGAAGGCTTTTAATATTCAAACTAGTTGGCCACAGCAGCTTTTTGAATAGCAGAGAGACATTGTCAAAATGGTACTTTAGGAATGTCCTTATGGTGGTTTTGTGGAGGACAAATCAGAGAGGGAAAAAGTTTGAGAGGAATAATTGAAGACTGTTTATCTGACCAGACAAGTGACACAGAACAAAGATAATCACTGTGTGAGTGGAGAGAAAGGGGGGACCTCTGAGAGAGGTGGATGTGTGATTAATCAGACACAAGGATGGAAAGGAAAATGAGTAGCAAGTATCAAACCTTGGGGACTAGATATGTGCAGATGTCTCCATAGAAAAGGAGTGAGGAAGAGAGAGTTAAGGGGGGGAGCTTGTGATATCAATAATCCAAGCAACTGGTGATAAGAAGGTGATGTGGACCGGGGTCTCAGAAGAGAGCCTCTGGCAAGATACACAGCCATGGGGATGGTGGACGGAGATGGGAACGATCACCACACCACTAGAGACAATAAATAGAGAAGACAAAGACTATTGACAAAGTCTTGGACATCTTTGGTTAGGGAGAAGAATAGGAATGATGATCCAGTTAAGAAGATTTAGAAGGGTGGGCATATAACCACGGTGATTAAAGCAGCATAGACTTCTTCCTTCCAGGCTATTGTCAATACATTGATCAGCATGCTCTAAGTCAAATTATTCGATCAGTTTTGACTTCATCCTATTTGTTATGGAACCATCCAAATCATATGCTCCCATTCTACCCATGGAAAATCATGTCGGAAGCCATGTTTAAATCTGGCTCTGCTCAATGAGATCACACTTGCCTCTAATCACAGCAGCTGGGGAGGCTCAGTCTGGTAGACTGCTTGATCGTGGGAGTTCAGAGACACAGGAGACTGAAGAGATCTGAAAAGTACAGCCCCAGTATGGCAAGGCCTGAGAAGCAGAGGGGCTCCTGGCTGCCTAAGGGGGAGGGAAATGGTCCATGTTGGTAAAAGAGCTGGGCAGGGCTCCATGCCAGTTAGCAGTGGACTGGGCCTCTGAGTGGCCACCGCAGTTCAAGTCTCGACATTTACTTCATTCATTTCAGCTCAGTCATCTCACATATTAGTCATTTGTTAAGGGTTTATTATGTGCCAGACCCTGGCAGGTGATGGGGATGCAAGACAAACATGAAATACTCTTTTCCCTTAAGGAGCTTGCTTCATCATGGAGCACCCTGGAGAACAAAGAAATCATTCACTAGCTACTTCTCCAAATGGAAAAGCATGAGGCTTTTTACCACATTTACACAAAAGTAAATGAAATGTATCTATCCCAGCTTCTCAGTCTTTGGAAGTTTGAACAATATGGGCTGGAATTTATGGAAGGCATAATGCTGGAAGAGATCTTAAGTTTGTTTGTTCCAAGCCCATTGTTTTGTTGGTGAGGAGACTGAGGCCAGCTGGGATTCATTACCAGATTTCCTTGGTTCCAGATTCAATGCTTGGACTATTAATACATTGTCCTACTTTTCACCCATTACTTTTACAAACAGAGAAAGTGAGGCCAAGGAAAGCTCAATAATCACACTGGCAGTGATTTGGGAGTGCAAAGGCAGCACCCATTTCTCTGAATTTTTTCAACACCAAAGGATGTCTTGCTGACTTTGTAAAGCTTGTCTAATATGGATAATATTAAATCAGACAAAAGTACTGACTTTGTCCTTTGGTGCTCATAAGCACCCTTTGAGATTCAGCTTTTAAATAAGCTTATGTATTTCAAGAGTCACAGTCCACCTGGAAAATTCCAAAGTGACAAATGTACAAATGAAAATGTCTTTTTCTTATGCAAATGTTTTATTTTCTGACATGGGCATAAAACTGATGTTACTCTGGGAAACACAGAGAAAAGTCACTTAAAGAGAATCATGGATAGATCTAAGGAAGTGAGAGAAAGTGTTCCTCCATGGATGAAAAGTATTAAGAGAGTCGAGAAAGTGTCATCTCCCAGAAACCAAAGGAATGCTTGGAAGCTACAGTGCTTTTTTGCCAAGAAAGCAATTTGGAGGGACCTTAATGCCAGAAAATTCTGAATTGAGTAATTGTTTTGGAATTAAAGAACTGATGCACAATATCTTTATTATATAATCTATTTTATTATTATAAACGTTGGCTATTTGTTTTAGAATTGCAGACACTGAGACTTGGGTTTCTCAACCTAAGTTACAGATGAGTGATCATATACGAAGAAGTCCTCATTTGAGCCATTAGAAACCAGTTGAGAAACCATATTTTGAAAAGACTTAAGAAGTAGTCAAGAGATGTATTCAGATGACTTAACATGGAAACCAGTGGAATTGAGAAGCTGACAAGAACTGGGCATAGCTGATAGGCAGGTGCTATAGTAGTGGTGAGGAGCTGATGTGATTGGAGGAAACCATAATGCTGGGAACTGAAAGGTAAAAGCATCATGTTCATCTCTTTGGAGAACTAGGTAGTGAAAGGCTTCTTTGTTCTCCAGTGTTATCTATAGATTGGGAGAGGGGAAACCCTTTGATGGCTGACCTATATTACTCTTTATCACCTTGTGTGACTCAAGAGAAAAATATCTTAACACATATTAAGCAAGACCTGAACTGTTTTTCAGATCTTAAGATTGAGGGGCACTGCTTTTCATCAAATTAACATTATGTTGCCTCAATTCCTAGCCAAGGGAGCTGATGTGGGAAACTCTGCAGACCCCAGGGCTTAGGCTATTCTGAGATAAAATAGCTTAATCCTGTTTCATCAGATTTGAGAGTAGCAAAGAAGTGTCTTCATCCATTCAGAGAATGAGGAGCATGAAAGGAGAAGCAGGTTTAGAATAGTAAATTGTTTCCCAGAGAGATCACAGGCATTCACACCGATAATCCAGTGGCAGGAGTTGCCCCAGAAACATACATTTCTCTATTTATGCATCATTGATAGATTTCTGTAAATTTATCTCTATTCTCTCCCCAACAAGCCCTGTATTTATTGATGGGTTGTGACCTAGGTTTGTAGATGCTCTGTTATGTTTCAATTTTCTTACTTTTGCCTTCCACTGAATAGATATTCCATTAGCATTACTGCTGATTTTGGTGTGTATAAGAGTTAATGGCATCGATATGATAGAGAGTGAGGGAGGGGAAGAGAGACAGAGACAGAAAACTTAGAGAAAATTGTGTTCTATGCCATATTCTCTAGATGGGTTATACACACACACACACACACACACACAAGCACACATGAACACATATACTCTCATAAAATCTTCATGCTGTGAATAATGCCTGGTGAGGGTCAGGATGCTTTGTGACTAAGTAGGGTTCCTGGGTGTTTGCCCCAGTCTTTGGTGAGTCTGATGTGGAGGGGTAAACATAGAAATGGCTGACTGGGGTTTGGTTTTGTCCTCTTCTCAGCAGCTACATTTTTAATGAAGAACTTTACATTTGTTCTAAGAAAGGAAAAATAGCTTTTGCTACATTACTGTTTGGATTGCTGACCAAACTAGAGCTAGCAGCTGCCGCTAAATCGAAGGTATTATGGTGTGGGATGGCTTTCGCCAACATTAGTCAATGTTTCCTATGTGTTGTTTCCTTAAAGTCTCTAATACCTAGAATCAAGATATATTTTACTCATGTCTGTGTGAGCATACACCCAAGCATACACATAGTTACATTGCATGCACACACATGCATTCTCTTAGGATGTTCTTTAAGGTGATCTCTACTCCCCCTTCGCTCCCCCCTTCCTAGGTAGATCTATGATTTCTTTGATGTAGGAAATTCCTAATAAGGAAATGTCTTTGTCCAATGCAGACAGGCAATTGTTCTCTGGCTTGTAGGATTGGAGAGTTTTTTGGGCTCTCTATGTGACAAGTCATCACAAAATAAACAAATAATATATATATATATATATATATATATATATATATATATATATATATATATATATAATATACATACATAGATATGCATATATATGTGCGTGTATGTGTGTGTGTGTATTATATAGTCAGAGAACATTAAAAATGTTAGATAGAACCAGCTTCCACACCAATATCTAGAGACACTGAAACATAGAATTAGGACAGCAGAGTTCCCATCATCCAGGATCCTCACTTCACAGAAGAGAAAACTGATGGTATGTTGTAGCTAAAGAAGAACAAAAAATAGTCAAGAGAATGAAACAGGATTTAAACTGAGGTCAAAGGGGCATGAAGAGAAAGCTGGGAAGGGGCTTGTGGCCCCTCCATTCCAATCCCTCTTGTGCAGATAAGGGACCGGAAGCTGAGACATGAAGTGACCTGTCAAACAACTGCCTTTCTAAGGCTTCCAAGGGCAAGGAGATTTTGTTATCTTTTGGAATCTTTCAAAAAATTAGTTTTTTTAATGAAAGTCACCCAAAATCCCATTTGAAAAATAAAATTAACAAGAAAGAAGTTTTTCATTTTATTCCTAATGCAGTATTTGAAGATGGGGCTGTTTCCTGCTTTGTTTTTGTATCTGTATTTCCTAACATAAAGCAGGGGCTTGCTTGTTGATTGATCCAGATAGTTTACAATGAAATCGTTTCATGGTAATCCAACCAAGTCTATCATATTAAAGTTCTAAAAACCAAATTAACAGGGAGCCAGCTTGCTGAAAGAGAGATCTGATTAGATCAGCTCTACCCCATCCTGAATCAAACTGGCTGCCTCTCGTATTACTTGTCAATGTTCATAGGAGCTTTTGTCCTGTTATTTCTAGATGGTAAGAAGCAGTATGCAGAAAAGACACCGATAAATGTCACAAAACACCAAGTTTCTCCTCCTCCTTCTTCCTCTTCCTCTTTGCCTCCTCCTCCTTCTTTGGCTTTGAAGGTCAAGCTCAACCCTGTTGGGAGATACCTTAGTGAGACAGTGTGGAGTTAGGTTGGGTATTTAAGGAGGACATTTATGTGAAGTTAATGTTCTTGTCTATCACTCAAGAGTAAGTGGCTGATGCATTTCCCAGGGAGAGATTTTTACATTTTACAAACTTAGAGTGACCTGGATGATGAAGTGGAAGCCCCATATTTCTGGGTAATGAAGACAAGTTGATTATGTGTGTTCATAATTTCTTGGGATATGGATTCTCTTGAGCTCTTTGCTCTGGGTATATTCATGCTTTCTGGCAGAGGAGACCACCTGACTCAGACCCGCCGGTCCCAGTTTTCCCTTTACGCTATACCATGTAGATGAATTGCAGGCAGCTTTCTGCTGACAGGTTTTGCAGACCAGTAAAGCTTCCCCACTCTCCAAGCCTACATTAAGGGTTTTTTTTTGAGTCCTGGACTTTTTTCACCATCAGGGAGCCTTGGCAATATAGTTTAAAGCTACTGAAAATAGATTCTTTGAGATCAAAAAGATCCTTGAAGATTTTTGAAACCAAGAAGACCCAAAGCCTGCCTTTTCAGGTGCATCAGTGCAGCACTTTGTAGTTCTGGACCTCAGAAGGTTGGGTTACATCTCTCATTCTCCAAGAGATGCCTTGGAACTTAAGGGCCTCTCCCTTTGTCCAAGTTCCTTGTGTTTCCAGCTTTGGTAAATCAATTCATTCAAATTGAAATCCAAGTTATGCCATGAACAGAAGTACTCGGAGTCTGGAAAACCTGTTTTTAAAGCTCACATCAAATACTGACTTGCTGTGTGATTCTGGAGAAACCACTTAACCTCTCTGGGCCTCAGTGATCCCATCTTTCAAATGGAGATCACAATAGCACATCTCTCCCAAGACTCTAGGAAGGATCCTAGAAGACTCAATGCCTGAAACCTTAAAGCAATGCAGGTGTTGGGTATCACTATTGAGAGGTAGCTGGCTTAGTGAATAGCAAATTGAACTTGGAGCCCTGAAGAGCTGGCCTCACAGCTCAAGCCAGGTCCCTTAGTCTCTCAGCAGCCCAAGCAACTCTTAGTGCTGAAGTGGAGAGAGGCTGCTGCCTGGATGGGTAGGAGGAGTCTCCTCCCTTGGAGCTCTTTATTCCTGTGAGATCCTGGGCCCAGCAATGCTTATTATTTATTATGATTATTTATTATTGGAAAAATCCAAAGTGCGAAGGTCACACTGGACTCTGCCATAGGGGAGGGGTGTGGAGATGTAGAGGTGAAGATGGGGAGGATGGAGGACCCAGAGCAAGGAAATCAAATCTAGAAAACTTCGTGTGATAGAGTGTTCTGGTCATATTTCCTTTCAAACAGTCCTTTTCAACTTTCTTATGGATTGAATTCCACAAAATACTAACCCTGCAACCAAGGGTCACATTTATGTAATGCTTTGTATTGTGGTTCAGTTGTGTCACTCATGACACAGTTCCATTTGGAGTTTTCCTGGCATAGACACTGGAATCTATGGAGGGGTCTACCACGTCCTCCTCCAGCTCATTTGACAGACAAGGACACTGAGGCAAACAAGGTTAAGTAACTTGCCAAGGGTCACAGAGGTAGCAAGGATCTGAGGCTGGATTTGAACTGGTGAAGATGAGTCTTCTGATTTGAAGCCCAAAGCTCCCTCCGCTCTACCACCTGACCTTATATACCTTAGAATGACTCAGCACCTACTACATGCAAGGCATTTGAGAGACATGATTATTTTTCTCTCATATTAATAGACAATTATTAAGACTGGGGGGACCTCAGCTTTCTTTCCCTGTCCTATTTCCTTGTCGTTTCTCCAGGATTGGGCTGAGGTAAGATCAAGATGTTTCCTGAATGTTAAATTCTCCTCATTCTGGCTGTTGGCAATCCCTCCAGGTAGATCAGACTCCCTGTCCATGTCCTTAGTCTTTTGCTCAGGCTTGGGTGTGTGTGGAGAGGGGTAGAGATACTTGTTCAGATTGCCCAAGGCTGGGGGCAATTTAGAAGTAAATGAAGTAATCCAAGCTAATTAGACTAGGCCCAGCCTTCATTATAATATTCATTCTCTCATTGATTGTTAACCAATCAGAATTGATTACCTGCCTCAGGACTGCTCCTCTTCCAAGGGCATGGAAGTTGTGAGCAGCCACCATGATTGTGTTTGGCATAGAGAATGCCATTAAAATACTGGCATTATTAATAAAATGACTAATTACCTAGAAAGCATGACTTTTACACTTTTTAAACATCGTGTATTGCTGTGGAGGGGGCTGGACATAAAGGCAAAAAAGAAAAGCCATGACTCCAGGGATGCCTGGATAATGTGCCATCATTTTGTTCAGATTGACTGCCTCACTAGGTGACTGACAAACCTTCAGAGATTACCCATTGCTCCTAGGAGCAGATGTTGCCTAACATTTAAAGTTCTTCTCAAAATGGTTCCCTGCCAGGGGTAAGGAAGCTGCAACACTTTTTCAGTTTTATTTAATGGGACTTTTCTTCATTCAGTGTCCATTCCAGCCCAAATGGCCCAGGCAGCTGGTGGTATAGTGGACAGAGTACTGGGTCTAAATCCTTTCCCAACCAGTTACTAGCTGTGTGATCCTGGACAACTCACTTTACCTTAGTACGCTCCAATTTTCTCATCTAAAAGAACAGCAAGTCCTATACTCCTCTACCTCGGTGGTTTGGTATAAAGAGCGATGGGACAACATGCAGAGTTAATGTGCTCAGTAAATGGGTGACACACAACACCTCCCCCTGGCTCCTTCTTCATCCCTGCCTCTTCTACCTGGCTTCAGGAGACTCTGCCTAGGAGAGGCAAGAAGGCCCACATCAGAATGGAGCAGGTTGTCTAGGGTGTGACTTGTGTTGGATTCAGAACCAGGAAGACCTGGGTTTGAATTCTATCTCTGATACTTCCTAGTTGTGTGACCCTGGACAAGTCTCTTAACTACTCTGGGTCTCATTTTCTTCCTCAGTAAAATTAGGGATCTGAACTCACTGACCTTCGAAAGCTCTAAATTCCTGATTATGCAGTGGGATGTGGGAGCCATTGGAGTACAGGAAGAAATGAGTGTTTTTCCTTTTGTTGCCCATAGAGGAGGGGGATGGATAGAAAATTAATGGTTGCTAGTTTGTTAAAAATTTAATTTTCAATTTTAATTTATTTTAATTTAATTTTAATATAATAAATTTAATTTAACAAAAAGGACAGATGAGCTGTCCCCTGTCCAATGTGCTCTCCCATCCTCTGCCTGCCCCACGCATGGTCCCTCTAGTGAATGGACAGAAAAATGGATCCTTCCTGTGCCTAGTCTCAGCCCCTTCAGGTGGTTAAATGTCACTCCAACTTCCCTAGTCCCAGCTCAGAATCTGGGGTGGGACTGAAAAGGGTCCCTCTTATTTAAGACAGGCATTTACTGTCTTTTATGTCTAGGCCTTTTCCTGAAGTAGCTTTTCTAGCCAAGGCATGGTCAAAATCAGATGTCAAGGTAAACAATGCAGAATCAGGCCTGGGAGTGGCAATGACAGGAAGTGTTTAAGCAAGATTTGAGAAAATGAGATGCATGTTCAATTACATTTTCTCTCCAAAATAGCATCATGTATTTTAGTGAGAGCAAAAAAGGAGTGGAATAGACAATATATAAAGTAAATTATTCAAAAACATTGTCTATTACATCTCACTATCATATCTTTAAATGTTTATTTTTGTATGCTTTATAACATGCAGAAATACAACAGCACAGTAGCACTCAAATAAATATGTATTTAGTGAGAATGAATGCTCACAATATTTTTGGCACAGTGCCTTGCACATAGTAGGCACCAGATAAATGTTAACAATAATATTAGCTATTTTTTTCAATTTGTTGTTTATTCTTAAAAATCTTTTTTTTTAATTTTGAGTTCCACATTCCCACCCTCCTCAAAGACCCTCCCCCACCAACTGAGAAGGTAAGCAGTATATCAATTATACCTGTGAAATCATGCAATACAAGAAAAAGTGGAGAAACTGAGAAAATTATACTTTAATCTGCACTCAGAGTTTGTCAGTTCTCTCTCAGGAGGTAAAGAACATTTTTCATTGTGGATGCTTTGGAATTACCTTGGGTCACTGTCTTCATCACAGTAGCTAAGGCATTCCCAATTTATCATTGCTATACTGTTACTGTGTAACACTGGTTCTCTTAATTCTGCTTTTTTCACTTTGCATCAGTTCATGCATGTTTTTCCCAGTTTTTTCTAAAATCATCCTGCTCGTCACTCTTTTATTAATTAATTTTTAGTTTTCAGCATTCACTTTCACAAGATTTTGAATTCCAAATTTTCTTCCCATCTAACCCCTTTGCCCATCCCAAGACAGCATTCATTCTGATTACCCCTTCCATCACTCCACCCTCCCTTCTATCACAACTCTTCCTTCTCTTATCCCTTCTCCTCTATTTTCTTGTAGGGCAAGATAGGTTTCTATATCCCACTGCCCGTATGTCTTATTTCCCAGTTGCATATAAAAACAATTTCTAGCATTCATTTTTAAAACTTTGAGTTCTGACTTCTCTCCCCTCCTCCCTTTCTACCCACCTGCATTGAGAAGGCAAGCGATTTGATATAGGTTATACATGTGTAGTCATGAAAAACACTTCCATATCATGTTGTGAAAGACTAACTATATTTCCCTCCATCCTCCATTTATTCTATTCTCTCTTTTGACCCCATCCCTCCTCAAAAGTGTTTACTTCTATTTACCCCCTCCTCCCATTTGCTCTCCTTTCTATCATCTCCCACCTCACTTATCCCCTCCCCCTTACTTTCCTGTAGTGTAAAATAGATTTTCATACCAAATTGAGTCTCTGTGTTATTCCGTCCTTAAACCAAATCTGATTAGTCAGTTTCACTCTTTCCCTATCACTTTCCCCTTTTCCCTCCCCACTGAAAAAGCTTTTTCTTGCCTCTTTTATGTGAGAGATAATTTACCTCATTGTATATTTCCCTTTCTCCTTCTCCCAATATATTCCTCTCTCATCCCTTAATTTTATTTTTTTCAGGTATCATTCCTTCATATCCAGCTCACCCTGTGCCCTCTGTCTATATCTATATGCTATCTCTATATCATTTATCTCTATCTATCTATCTATCTATTCCCTCCAACTACCCTAATACTGAGAAAAGTTTCAAGAGTTACAAATAATATCTTTCCATGTAGGTATGTAAAAATTTCAACTTTAGTAATCCTCTTATTGTTTCTTTCCTGTTTACCTTTTCATGCTTCTATTGATTCTTGTATTTGAAAATAGAATTTTCTATTCATCTCTGACCTTTTCATCAAGAATATTGAAAGTCCTCTATTTCATTGAATGACTATTTTTCCCCTTTCCCTTTTCCCTGAGTATTATACTCAGTTTTGCTGGGTAGATGATTCTTGGTTTTAATCCTGGCTTCTCTGACCTCTAGAATATCATATGCTAAGTTCTCCAAATCCTTAATGTAGAAGCTGCTAGATTTTGTGTTATCCTGATTGTGTTTCCATAATACTCAAATTGTTTCTTTCTGGCTGCTTGCAATATTTTCATCTTGATCTGGGAGCTCTGGAATTTGGTTACAATATTCTTAGGAGTTTTCCTTTTGGGATCTCTTTCAGGAGATGATTGGTGGATTCTTTCAATATTGATTTTAACCTCTGATTCTAGAATATCAGGGCAGTTTTCTTTGGTAATTTCTCCAAGATGATGTCTAGACTCTTTTTTTTGTCATAGCTTTCAGGTAGTCTAATAATGTTTAAGCTGTCTCTCCTGGATCTATTTTCCAGGTCAATTATTTTTCCAATGAGATATTTCACATTGTCTTCTATTTTTTCATTCCTTTGATTTTCTTTTATAATTTCTTGATTTTTCACAAAGTCATTAGCTCCCATCTGCTCCATTTTAATTTTGAAAGAATTGCTTTCTTACTGGAAATCAAGGGGATGCCCATCAATTGGGGAATGGCTGAATAAATTATGGTATGTGAATGTAATGGAGTACTATTGCACCATAAGAAATGATGAACAAGAAGACTTCAGAGAGGCCTGGAAGGAATGATATGATCTGATGCTGAGTAAAAGGAGCAGAACCAGGAGAACTTTGTGCACAGCAATGACCACAGAGTGTGAGAGTTTTTTCTGGTAGACTTGGAACTTCGTAATAACACAAGAACTTAAAAAAAATTTCCCAATGATCTTCTGAGGCAAAATACCTTCCACATTCATAAAAAGAACTATGGAATTCATTCGCAGAATGTAACAGATAATTGTGTGTGTGTGTGTGTGTGTGTGTGTGTGTGTGTATTATGTTTTGATTTGTTATATGATTTCTTCCATTTATTTTAGTTCATCACAGCATGACTATAGTGAAAATGTATTGAATAAGAAAGTATATGTATATCCTATATAGAATTGTATGCCATCTTGGGGAGGGAAGGGGATAGTGGGGGGTAGGTAAGGGGGAAAAATTTAAGTTTTATGGTAGTGATTGTAGAACATTAAAAATAAGAAATAAAAAGAACCCAAGCAACCAGTGATGATTCTGGATAAAAAAAATACTTTCTTCAGTGAGCTTTTGGAACTCCTTTATCCATTTGACCAATTCTGCTTTTTAAGGCAGTCTTCTCCTCATTAGTTTTTTGGATCTCTTTTGCCATTTGGGTTAGTATATTTTTTAAGGTTTTATTTTCTTCAGTATTTTTTGGGTCCCCTTTAGCAAGCAGTTGGATCACTCTCATTTTTCTTCCCAATTTTTCCTTTACTTCTCTCACTTGATTTTCAAAATCCTTTTTGAGCTCTTCCATGGCCTGAGAAAAATTTGTATTTTTCTTGGAGTCTATGAATGTAGGAGCTTTGACTTTGTTTCTCCTTCTGGTTGTAAGTTTCAATCTTCCTTGTCACCAAAGAAAGATTTTGCAGTCTGATTTTTTTCCTGTTTTTGCCCATTTTCCCAGATATTTCCTTGACTTTTGAGCTTTTTATCAAAGTAACTCTCTTCTTCCAGTGGGGATGGGCAGTTCATTATAAGTCACTTGATCTCCACAGTCTATGGGCCTAGAGCTCCAGAAATAGTCATTGCTGCTGCCCCTGCTTCTGCTTTGGCTGCCACAAGCTCCTCTGCTACCTCCACTGCCCTGGGACTGGGACCTATTCTATTCTCTCTCACACAGGCTTTTTACACTGACCTTCCAATTTGTCATTGGCATTTTGGGGTAGAGAAGTCTAGAAACCACCACAGGTGCCAAAGATTTAGTCCCCCTGAGGCCTGCTCAGGTCCCATCTGTGCTGAGTTGGCCCATACTGGACTGTGTTGTGCTCCCAGCATGGTGTAATAGATACTTCCAGTCAACCTTCCAGCCTGTGTTGGGCTGGAGATTTGCTTCACTCTGTCATTCCGTGGGTTCTGCAGCTCCAGAATTTGTTTTGAGTCATTTTTAGAGTTATTTGGCTGCATTTGCAAGGAGAGCTCTAGCAAATCTCTGCTATTATTCCACTGTCTCATCATTTCTTTAGGACAGTAGTTTTCCATCAAAATCATATACTGCACCTTGTTTAGCCAATTCATAAGCATCTCCTTGATTTTCAATTTTTATCTCTACAAAAAGAAATGCCATAAATATTTTTGTACAAATAGATCCCTTTCTCTTTTCTTTGATCTTATTGGGATACAGTCCTAGTGGTGGTATTGATGAGTCAAAGGGTATGCCCAGCTTGACAACCTTTTGGGCCATTATTTTCCCCATATGGGTATGATCAAAAGAGTTTGGAGACCTTGGCTCCAGATCAGTCTACTCTTGAGAAAAAAATTCTAGCATTGACATGATCCTTTTTCTTACATAAGATAAACTCTCTGGAGACAGACATTTCCCCAACCAGTTCTGGGAATGGGAACTAGCAGTATATTTTAAGTCTTTGCTTAAATTAGAGAGTGTATTTTTTATATTTTAGAAAGAAAGGTCAGATTCATGTATGCATTTTTTAATGTATCTCTACAAATTTATGGTGGTCATTTATTCAG
>CM053770.1:695037254-695063132 GCA_028658325.1 Potorous gilbertii
TTCATGCATATCTGTAGCATAAAATATACATGCAAAATAAATCCCAAGTAATATTTTTAGAGGAACACATCATAGGGAATCTAGAGATCTTCTATAGGATGTGCCACTCAAGATGAATCTTGAGGGGAACTTAGGATGCTGACCTTGTTTCATCCTTTTGATGTGTGCTACACAACAGCCTTTTGTCTTACACAAGCAAAGGTAGTCATAACCCTGTGCTGGCCCAGGGAGAGCCCTTGCCGGCATAGTGCTCTCTGACAGCTGCCTCCAGGATTTCAATTAGCCGCTTGGCACCTGTTCCTGTCTCCTCCCTTGGCCAGTCTCTAGTGGCCCCTATCAACACTACTTGGCTCAGGTCATGAATTAACCCTTTTTGTGCTAGAAGGAGGAAATTAGGAACAGTCTGTGCCACAGAATCCCTGCCAAATACCTCCTGCCTCAACATGGTAGCTCTGTGTTGTTCGCTGGAAGTGATTTTAAAGCAACTTCTATGACTTTTAAAAAATTGATACAGCCCTAGGGAAGATGCTTGTCTGTTCCTAAAAAGAAGTTCAGGAAAACTGAGCTGGATAGAAGGTGAAGATCTCAGAGAAGGTTGGCATTAGCACAAGAGCTGGGAGGACAGAAACAAGTTAGAATGAGTGAGGCAGAGCTGACTTCAGTCAGTAAGTCATTAGGTATTTTGGGCTGCACAGTCAATACTGTGCCAGCCCCAGATGGGTCACTGGAAAGAGAGACACACCTTCCACTCATAACTCCGATTGATAGCTCTACAAATGGGCTTCTTCAGGACAACTTCACAAGCTCTACATAAGGCAGATAGTCCCAGTCCCATTTTCCTACATGTACAGCCCATGCTCAGTCAGAGCTGGGATCTGCGCAGCCTTGGGGATTAATCAAAAGGCAAACCAGCACCAGAAGGAACTTCTGTGCTGGGCTCTCTGGGCCTGGTGTGGAATGTAAAGTCAGGTGCTGCCATGATGTGCTCTGCTGGTGGTTCACACTGCTCTCAATTGCCCTATATTATGACCAGGTGTGGTGTTGTGGAGGTGTCCTTGAACTTCTTATACCCAAAAGGAGCCTGGTATCAGTCAGAGGCCCTGAGAGTTAGGTTATGCCCTCCCACTCCACCCATACCTCCACTTTGCATAATTGTTTATTATGGAATTGAAAAGAAACACACATCCTATTGGGGAGCATTCAGAAGGTGCTTTAGAATGTTGGCTAATGAAATCTGGGCCTTTTCAGAGACAGTGTTGTCCAGTGGGTAGAATGCTGGACTCAGAATCAAGAAGACCTGAGTTGGAATCCTGCCTCAGACATTTGTGAGATGGGGACCCTTGGGCCAATCACTTTACCTCTTTTGGTCTCAAGTTTCTACATCTGTAAAATGAGGGGTTTGGGTTTAATGGCTTCTGACGTCCCTTTTAGCTCTAAACCTTATCCTGCTATCTTACTGGAGTGCACATTCAAACTCAGCATCATTGGAAAAGAAACTTAAGTCCATTTATATCAACATGTTCACAGAAGAACCTTTCATGATTGAAAACAGCCCAAAGGGAGAGGAGTGGGTACTTGTTGGTATGTATCACTGGCATTGTGAACTGGTCCAGTCACACAGGAAAATGAGTTATGGGAGAAAAGCTAAACTGTTTATATTGGGGTCTAGTGACCCCAACACTAAGCATAGACCTCAGAGGGATCAGTGGCAGAAGGATCTCATCTCTCCACCCAGCCTGCACATCTCCTCTTTATCTATCTATCATCTATCTATCTATCTATCTGTCTGTCTGTCTGTCTATCTATCTGCTAATATATCCATCTATCCATCTGTCTGTCTAGTTATCATCTAGCTGTAATCTGTATTCACAGCAACATTTCTTTTGGTAGTAGTAAAAAAGAAAGTGAAAGAAAATATCTACCAAATACTCACCAGGCATGTAGAAAGTGCCCAGTATGGGCCTAAGATGCTGCGCTTGGTACTGAGGACCTGAAAAAAAGTGAAGCATTTGTGTGGCAGCAGCTGAGCCAATTACAGTTTACAAACATGTTGGATTGCTATCCTTCCCAAGGAATGGGAAGGAGAAAGTCAGAGAAACCTCCAAAGCCTTATGAGCTGATTCAGAGTGGAGAAAGCAGAACCAGAAGAACAACATAGACAATGATTCCGATAATGGAAATAAAAATGACACTGCATGATGTCTGAAGTCTGAGAAATCCTTGAGATTAATCAGATTTAGAGCTAATTAATTAATCTTGATAAACTCCGCTCCTTCTTGGTGGAGGTCAGAGGCTGGTGGTAGAGGATGTTACACACTTATGATAACTGTATCAATTGTTTAGTAAGGAATGTTTCAGTTCTACAATGGGGGGAAGGGCAGATACAGATGTTACTGGAATGAAAGACAAAAGACAACAATAGAACGTTTTTAAAAGTATATTGTTTTCCAGCTCTGTACAATTGCATTCTAGCTTTCATGAAATTTTAAAAAGAGTCCTCTTCTCTTCTAATCTTTCCTGTCCATTGACCCCATATTTCCCTCCCTGCCTAAAACCATGGAAATGAAGCAGTCTTTGGAGTAAGTTAAATTCCTTTCCAAAGAAAGGCAGTATTTATGATAATAGCATCTTTCATCCAGGGCCCTGGCTTCATCGGTTACTTTAACAATATACTGTGATCAGATAGGAGCTTCACGATTTGATGAGTTCAGGATAACTTGTCAGAGCAGAATTATTGACTCCCCCAAATTAAGAACTGATGGAAGGTGGGAAGATATTTTCTTGATTTTAAATTAGGTGGAAACTGACATCTTTTGTCAAGAGAGGTGGGGCAGACAGAAATGAGGCAAGGATGTGTGTGTGGACGGGGCTCCTTGACCATGGTCCCAGGGGGTTTCTCCATCATGGGCAACAAGGGGGAGCAATGTTTCCTGATGTCCACGAGACCCACCCCTGTGAGGACTGGCCCCAACTGCCCGCCTACTCTATCAAGTTTATTCTCCCTTTCTGGTCCAGGTTCAATGACCAATCTGCTGCTTTATTTTTTCCTCCTGGCGAATGGCCCAATCATTAGCATTCTCCTTGTCATTTAACATCCTAGTCTCAGTCAGACGACTCTGGCTGCTGCTCTTATCTCTCTCACTCTGAGGTGGGGGATGGCATGTCCCAATGGGAGGTCATACCACTGTGCTCTCTCCTGCAATCATTTCCTCTGAACAAAAGCACAGGCATCTTAGAAACAGAATAATAGGACAATTGCCACATCCTGCCATTTCTTATTCCTTATGCTGTGGTTTGTCAAGGCAAGCATTTATTTGTTTTTGACACAGAAAATTCCTTCCTTAATTCTGCAGCCTACTTAATCAAGACCATGTGTGAGCCTTCCGTCTTCTCCCTTATCCTCATATCCACTTTCTCCTACAAATGATGGCTATTATGCAGAGTCAATTAAGGGATTTCACTCAGATTTCCTTCTGTTGACTGCTCCTCTGAGCTCTTGCTGTGAGCTTGGGAGAAAAGATGGTGAGAGAAAAGCAAATCTCCACCTGGTTGTCCTCCGTTATTCCTTCATTCTGCTTCAACATCATTAATATGTGCCACCATGAAAGATGGGACTAGTTGACCTTTTAAACTGGAATGAAGAACCTTGTGATTAGCCACAAAACCAGGATTGATCTGAGCCTTTGAATTTGATCCTACCCCATTTTAAGAGATGATATCATCATCTTACGTAAATTGACAATCAAGAAACATTGACTAAGCATTGATTGTATACCTGACACTATATCAGGTGCTGGTGACACAGAGATGAAAAGAAACCAGTTCCTGCCCTTAAGAAGCTTCCACTACATCTGAGGAGATGACATATTAAGAGTGAGTCTCAGTATATGCAGAATAAATTAAGGTAATTGTGGGGAGAGGAAAGAAGAAAGTGCTTATAGCTAAGGGCAGAGTCAAGAAAAGCCCAAGGCAGAAGGGAACCTTTCATGAGATCTTTAATAAAACTTAGAGATTCTGACAGATGGGGGTGAAGGAGGACATTCAACACAGGCTAACAATACAGCCTGAGCAAAGATCCCAAGGTGGGGAATTAGTAGGTTTTGTAGTCCTGGTAATTAGCATAGTTCCTGTCACATAGTTTGCATGTGATAGATACTTCCTACCTGACAGGACTTGCATAGTGCCAAAAGAGGGGAGGAGCATAGATTACAAGGACCAAAGAGTAGTTTAGGGCTAGTTTGTGATGAGCTTTCCATACCAAGTAGAGATGTTTATTTTTAGTCCTAGAGGTATCAGTGAGCCACTGGAACTTCCTGAGCATGGGAATGACCTGTGGTTCTCTGTGTGCTTTAGGAATCTCACTTTGGTGGCTCTCAGCCACCAAAGTGAAGAGGAGAGGGTTTGAGGATGGGAATGAAACCTTCCTCAAGTCATCTGAATCATGTGAGTTCTTTGTTTCCAACCACAGCTGGAAGCTGATGTATTCTGGAGGCAGGGATGGGGAACTCGTATTACCTTGAAGAGAAAATTAATCCGATGAACAAATCCCTGGAGGGCCATGTACAAGTGTGTTACTCTCAGTAGCCATTCAATTAATCTGAAACAATCCAATGCTTCATCTCTCTCAGTAATGATCCCATGGAACTCTTCCCCATCTCCCTCCCTGCTCCACTTCCATTTCATTAATATTCCTCCTTTTCTATAGCCACAATCTCAGAAATGTTCTGCACACACCTATTTCAGTACAGGTAGAATCAATTCAATTCAACTCAATACTTTCCTCCTCTGTAAAATGAGGGGATTAATTAGATGGCCTTTAAATTCCTTCCCATCCCCAAATTTAGGGACCAAGGAAGCAGGCCACTTTTTGTGCCTGTAATTGTGCTCAGTAATGGGTGGATATAAAGATAGAAATAAGGCCCCCCCCCACTCTCAGTGGGCTTTCTTTCTACTGGAAGGTAGGGAGTGGGTTGGTTGTTGTCCTTCCTCTTCCCAGAGGACCAAAATGACATCATCATTGTAAAGTGAAATTTCAGTGTGTCCAGCTGTGGCTGATCCGACCAATATGAGCTTGGAATGCTCTACCACAGATTGGGCACAGATAATCCGTATGAATATTTGGGGTGGATATCTCAAATTCGTACATTCTGTGTTTACTTTGCACTGTATCAATTCTACTTTACTCAAAGAATACAGTACCTTTTCTTATGTGGGCATGCCATGCTGAGTGACCCTGTGCCAGTGTCTCCCATGTTGCACAGTCAAATCCAAAGTTTTTGAGAGAGACCTTGAGAGTGTCCTTGTATCACTTCTGACCACCATGTGATCACCTGCTATGGGATTTTTGTCCATAAATAGCTTTCAGGGAATCATAAAAGTACTTTGGATTGTTACTATCAGCATAAAACTGAATTTCATCTGCCTTCTTACTGAGTCAAGAATCCTGCATCTCTCTAAGCTTTGCTTTGGATGGAATTAAATGCTGCCTTCTTAGAGGTGGATGAATTATCCTGCTGGTAAATCCCTTGTTTTTCATTTAGCAGCTTCTGAATTTCCCCATCATTTTTATGAAACCAGTCTTGGTGTTTGTGAATGTTCTGACCCAGATGAACAAATGCAGTGTTGTACACCAAATCTCTGAGAGCTACCCACTCCTTTTCTGCTCCATTGGCTCAACTTTCCCCTAAGTCAGCAGCAAACTGTTCGAGCCTAGAGAAGAGCTCTAATTTGTTGATAATTAATTCTTCTGGTAGCCATTTTGCCTTGGGACAGTGCTTTTGATGAATGTGAGTATTTAGCTTGGAAAGGATAAGTCTGTGATCAGTCCAGCACTCTGCACCACACATTGCCTTTGTCATTCTCACATGTTGTCTGTCTTGTCTCCTTACAATCACATAATCTATTAAATGCCAGTGTTTTCTGCGAGAGTGGAGGGTGGGTAGGGAGGAGGTGGAATGATGCATATGGATAATTAATTGAAAGGAAATTTTCCACTGGGGAGAGCACTAGTATTTAGGTGGAAATGGGTGGGCTTCCTGGAGGATATGGTACCTGAATTGGGCCTTGGTCATTGGCACTTCTTTTGGAGGCAGTATTCAGCTATCCAAAGGGCTGTATTCTTTTGCCATTTGCTTGGGTATCTCTCTTACCTTTTTTCTTTGAATGGTTTCAGCAAGAAAAATACAAGGAGAGGATTATTCCCAATGAGTGTCCCAGTTGATAAGGAGAGATTTTCCTTCAGGGACAGGGTGCCCCAGAAGGATTTGTCCCAAAGATTAGCAAGATTTCTTTGATGGAGAAATGATCATGGACAATGGGAGTTTCTAACTTGGACACAGCAGGAAATTGGGAGTCACTACTTAAATAATAATTCTATCAGTTATGACTTCATGTCTCAGATTATCCAATTCAATGAACAGATATTTATTTAGCATCTACAGTTTGCAAAGCAGCATGCTATAGCAGATGGAGGACTGGCCACTGTCACTGGATGGCTGTGACCCTGGGAAAGTCACTTTGCCTCTTGGTGGAGAAGTTGCAAAGGATCAAATTTGCAGACCTGGGGCAGATCTGCAAAGTTCTTTCCCTGAACCCTATACCTGGGACGTTTCAGGGCCATTAAAAAATACTGCTACATGCTATTGCATATAGAACCTTATGTCACTCCTGTGCTCAACCAATTGTAGTGGCATGATCTCAGGAGAGGTGTGAGGTGCAATCATTGCCTTTATGACTTGTACTCCGGTCTATGAGTGAATTCAAGTACTCTCTGCCTCCCTGTCACAGTGATAAGGGTCCATGCTGTCCTGTGGGTGTGAGCTGTACAGGGCTGGTGCTCCTCTTTACCTTGAGACTGGGACATGGTTCTGTGACCTGGATCCTCATTTGGACAGTATGGCAGTCCTCCATTCAATGCCTGCAGAGGGTCCCCATGATCTTCTTCTAACCAGTTGTCTCACCCAATTATGCTCTGTTGGCTGAGAGCTCCAGAAGTCACCCTGTTGACTTAGTGATGCCCCTTGGCTTGTTCCACTCATCCTGCTGCTAGCCTGTGGCTAAACTATTTACATTTCTACATGATGAAAACTGTAACTCTGAAGAACTTTATTGTTATCAAGCCAGTAAAAAGGAATATACATAGACAGAGGGTTCAGGTGAGATGACTATTATGGAATGATATCTAGAAAAAGCAAAATTCAGAGCTGAGAAAAAGGGATGCATTGAGAAAAGGGGGGACAGAGAGGTAGAATGGAGTGAATTGTTTTGTAAAAATGAGGTGTGAAAGCTTTTGTAGTGGAAGGGAAAATGGCAGTGGAAGAGGGGGAGCTGAAAGAGGACATAACACACACTCAGTTGGGTATAGAAATCTATCTTACCCTACTGGGAAGTAGGAAGTGAAAGAGATAAGGGAAAGGGGAATTGATAGAAGGGAAGGCAGTTTAGGGGAGGTGGTGGTCAGAAGCAAAATACTTTTGAGGAAAGACAGAAAGAAAGGAATGAGAGAGAAGTATAAATAAGGGAAAAATAGGATGGAGGTAAGCATAAAGTTAGTAATCATAACTGTGAAAATGAAAGAGATGAACTTACCTATGAAATATAAATAAGTAGCAGAGTGCATTAAAAATCAGATCCTTCCTACAATTAAGTGTTTAGAAGAAACACACCTGAAGCAGAGAGATACACACAGAGTGAAGGTAAAAGCTGGAGTATATTTTATGTTTCATCTGAAGTAAAAACAAAACAAAACAAAAATCCTAAGGATTAATGATTCTGATGTGTCAGACAATGCAAAAGCAAAAATAGATCGAATTAAAAGAAATAAAAAACAAAACTCTATGGTGCCAAAAGATACCACAAGCAATGAAGTAGTATCAATACTAAACATGTGTGTACCAAATAGGATAGCATCTAGATTCTTAATGGAAAAGATACGTGAGTCATAAGAGGAAACATGCTAAAACTATACTAGTGAGGGACTTCAGCTTTCCTCTTTAAGGATTAAATAAATCTAACCAAAAATAAACAATGAAGTTAAGGAGATGAATAGAATTTTAGAAAAGTTAGAAAATTTCTCTGGAGAACGTTGAAGGGGAATAGAAAGGAATATACCTTTTTTTTTCTCAGTGGTACCTACACAAAAATTGACCATATGTAAAGGCACAGAAACATTACAACCAAGTGTAGAAAAACAGAAATATTAAATGCTTGTTTTTCATATCATAGTATGATAAAAATGCATTTAATAAAGGTCCATGGAAAGATAGATTAAAAATAATTGTAAACAAATAATCTAATTCTAAAGAATAAGTGAGTCAAAGAGCAGATCATAGAAACAATAAAAAATTCATTAAAGAGAATCACAACAATAAAACAAGATACTCGAATTTATGGAATGCATCCAAAGCAGTACTTAGAAAAACTTTGTTTCTTTAGTCAATAAAATTAAGAACAGATCAATGAATTGGGCATGTAACTGAAAGAAAAAGAACAAATTAAAAATCTCCCATTAAAAATCAAACTGGAAATCCTGAAAATCAAAGGAGAAATTAATAAAATTGAAAGTAAGAAGACCATTGAACTGATTAATAAAAATAGGAGTCAGTTTTATGAAAAAAAAAACAATAAAATACATAAATCAGTGATTAATTTGATTTAAGAAGAGAAGAAAAACAAATGGCCAGTATCAAAAATTAAAAGGGTGAATTCACCACCAATGAATAGGAAATTAAAGCAATTATCAGGAGCAATTTTGCCTCATTATAGGCTGATATATCTAACAATCGGAGTAAAATGGAGAGTATTTACAAAAATATAAATTGCCCAGATTAACAGAAGAAAAAACAGAATACTTAAATAATCCCAACTTAGAAAAATAAATTGAAAAAGCCCTCAGTGAACTTAACCAGAAAAGTCTCCAGGAGCACATGGATTCACAAGTGAATTCTACCAAACATTTAAAGAATAATTAATTCCTACATTACTTAAACTATTTGGAAAAATAGGTAAATTATTTTTATGACACAAATAGTATGCTGATGCCTAAACCAAGAAGAGCAAAAACAGAGGGAAAAAAAACCTACAAACCAATTTTCCTAATATTCATGCAAAAATTTTAAATGAAATACTAGCACGACTATTACTACAATATTTCACAAAGATCATGCACTATGACCAGGTGACATGTATACCATGAAGGCAGGGCTCGTTCAATATTGGAAAATTGTCATCAAATTGACCATATCAATAACAAAACTAGCAAAAATCATATGGTTATGTCAATAGATGCAGAAAAAAACTTTTGACAAAATATACTTGTTCCTATTAACAACACTAGAAAGCATAGGAATAAATGGAGCTTTCCTTAAAATGATAAATGATATTTATGTAAAACCATCCACAAACATTATCTGTAATGAGATTAGCTAGAAGTCTTCCCATCAAAGTGATGCAAGGATGCCCATTATCACAACTTTTATTTAACATAGTTCTAAAAATTCTAGCTATAGTAATAAGAGAAGAGAAAAGAAATTGAGGTAATTAGAATAGGCAAACGAAATAAAACTGTCACTCACTGCTGATGATATAATGGTAACTTAGAGAATCAATGAAAAAATTAGGTGAAATAATAACTTTAGTAAAGTTGCAGAACATAAAATAAATCCACACAAATTACCAACATTTCTAAATATTACCAACAATGTCTTAACAGCAAGAGATGAAAAGAGAAATTTAATTTAAAATAAATATAGATGATATAAAATACTTGGGATTCTACCTGTCAAGACAAACCCAGGAACTATATGAATATGATTGCAAAATACTCTTTACACTAATAAACTCACATCTGAACAACTGTGAAAAAATATTAATTGTTCATAGATAGAGCTAATAGAATAAAAATGTCTATTCCTCCTAAATTAATTTACTCATTCAGTATAATGCAATCAAACTACCAAACTGTGGAGTTAGAAAGAATAATGACAAAATTCATCTGGAAGAACAAGAGATCAATCATGTGAAAATCAATGAAAATAATGTGAAGGAAGGTGGCCCAGCAGGACCAAATCTCAAACTATATTATAAAGAAGTAGTCCTCACAATAATCTGGTACTGCCTAAGAGATAGGTGGATCTATGGAAGAAGTTGGGTACACAATAAAGAGTAGGTTATAATAGTAGAAATATAATGTTTGATAAACACAAAGATCCCAGGTTTTGCAACAAGAATTCACTATTTGACAAAAATTTCTGGGAAAACTTGAAAGCAGTTTAGCAGAAACTAGGTACAGACCAACATCTCATATCAAATATTGAGATAAGGTCAAAATGGGTATGTAATTTAGATATAAAGGCTAATACCATAAGCAAATTAGACTAGCATGGAATAGTTTCCCTATCAAATCTATGAATAAAGAAGGAGTTTTTGACAAGAAAGAAATAGAGAGCATTATAGAATTTAAAATGGACAATTTTGTTTATATTTAATTAAGAAGGTATTGTGCAAAAAGCAAACAAACAAAAAACCAACCCAATGCACCCAAGATTAGAAAGAAAGCAGAAAACTGGGGGTGGGAGGGAAACTTTTACAGCAAATATTTGATAATGGCTTCATTTTCCAAATATACAGAGAACTGAGTAAAATATGTAAGATACAAGTCATTCCTTAATTGGTAAATGGTCGAAGGATATGAACAGGCAATTTTCAGATGAAGAAATCAAAGTGATCTAGTCATATAAAAAACTGCTCAAAATGACTACTGAGTAGAGAAATGCAAGTTAACTCTCACCTCACCCCTATCGGGTTGGCTTACATGTCAGAAAAGAAAAATATGACCAATGTTGGAGGGAATGTGAACTGGGACACTAATGCAATGTTGGCAGAGGTGTGAACTGATCCAATTATTCTGGAGAACAAGTTTGAACTATGCTTAAAGGGGTATAAAACTATACACACCCTCTGACCCAGAAATACCATGAGTAGGTCTGCACACAAAAGAGATTTTAAAAAATGGCAAAGTATGTGTACAAAAATATTTATAGCAGCTCTTTTTTGTGGTGGCAAAGAATCCAAAATTGTAGGGGACAGCCATCAGTTGGGCTATGTTCAAGTAAGTGAATGGCTAAAGATTCTGTGATATATAATTGCAACGAAATATTATTGTGCTGGAAGAATGCCAAGCAGGATGATTTCAGAAAAACCAGGAAATATTTACATGAATTGATGCAAAGCGAGGTGAGCAGATATCCTACATTATATCATCAGAACTGAACAATGATCAGCTATGAATGACTTAGATATTCTCAGAAAGCTAGTGTTACTTTCTAAAGGGTGAGATAGCCTAGACGTTTGTAGCATCATTTGTTCTTATAAACATCTACCTAACACTAATGTACTATTGGAATTGTGAACTGGTCCAATCATTCTGTAGAAAAATTTAGTACTATGCCCAAAGGGTGATAAAATTTTGCATGTTCTTGACCTAGCAGTATCACTACTGGGGGTATGTCTCAAAGAAATCAAAGAAAAGGGAAAAGGACCTATATGTACAAAAACTTATAGAAGTAATTGAAAATTGAGGAGATGCCCACCAACTGGGGAATGGCTGAACAAGTTGTGGTATATGATTGTGCTAGAATACTATTGTACTATAAGAAGTGATGATTAGGATAGTTTTTGAAAATAACCTGGGAAGATTTTTGTAAACTAATGCAAAGTGAAGTGAGTAGAACCAGAACATCAGACACAGTAGCAATATTGCAACAATGATTAACTATGAAAGACTAAACCATTCTTATCAAGAAAATGATCCAAGACAGCTTCAAAGGACCCATGACAAATGCTCTCCATCTCTAGAAAGAGTTAACTGGTGAACTCTGAGTGCAGACTGAAGCAGACATTTTCCATTTCATGGGTTTTTTTTCTGTTTTTTATTATATTTTTTGCAACATGTCTAATATGGAAAAATGTTTAGCATGATTTCACTTGTATAATTGATATATTTCTTGCCTTCTCAAAGGGGTGGGAGGTGAGGAGAGCATTTGGAACTCAATTTTTAAAAAAAAATGTTAAAAAATAAATAAATGAATTCATATTATAAAAATATATTCTCAGCAATACAAAGATCCAAGATAATTCCAAGAAACTTATGATGAAAAATGTTATCTATCCCCAGAGAAAGAACTGATGGAATCTTAATGCAGATCAAAGAATATTATTTTTTTTACTTTTTTGCATTTTTTGGATCTATGTTTTCTTTCACAACATGATTAATATGGAAATATGTTTTGCATGATTTCACATGTGTAACCTGTATCTGTTTTTTTTGCCATCTGACGGAGTGAGGGAGAGTTTGGAACATTCAAATGAATGTTAAATTGTTTTTTGCATGTAATTGGAAAAAATAAAATATTAAAAGACTTAGAAAAGAAGAAAAATGCAACATTGCATGTGGGGATCCGCTTCCAGGCCATTTTTGACATGGAGAGTCCCTATATCTTCGTGAAAATACCTGCTGAAATGCCTCCCTGCTCCTCTCCCTTAAGCGTCTGCTCCTAAGCAATTAGGACCCGACAATACCACTTCCATAGGATCACATTAAGCTTCTCTGCATTGTCAAAGTCATTAGTATTATTAATTTTCTACTAAGCCCACTTCTCTTTATCCAGGGCTGATTTCTTGGTAGTCTCTTACCTTGAGCATTGTGTCTTCCATCAGCTCGATGTTTCTAATGCCGCTTAGCGGGGCTAATCACAATCAGAATCCCAGAAGGAGAACTGAGGATTCCATGCTGCTGTCTTGAGGGAATTCTACCTGTTGGTGTACTCTTTGTGGGGAGGGGGAGCCTCCTACCTTGCTCACATCTTGTGTATGCAGAACATTATTCCATACCTTCTGCAGGGTTGATTTTTGCTCTGCTCCTGCAGTCAATCATGCTTCCTATCCATGTTCTCGGAGCTGAGAAGGGGAAAATGGGACCAGGATCGCAGAGGTCTCCACTTTCGAGCTCCACTCAAGGCATAAATCTCCTCTAGTCCATTCCCACCCAGCCTCTGCCTGAAGGCCTCCTGGGAGGAGGTCCGAACTACTGCCTGCCAAGGCAGTTCATTCCACTTCTCTGAGTAACTCTCATTGTCAGAGTTTTGGGCTCAAAGCGGGTTGCCTGTATCCTACCCTCTCCCCAAACCCATGGCGCTGAGGAGAACAAGGCAGAGCCATCTTCCAGTGTGGTAGGCCCTGCAGACAGAACGCTGAACCCCTCCCCTCCAGAATTCTCTTTCTAGGCTATGTCAGAAACTTAACTGTCCCTAATGGAGCATGGGCTCCCTGCTGCTTGTCATCCCCTGATCATGTTCATGCCCCTCCAAATTGTGACGCCCCAACATCTACCTCATTGTGAGATACAGCAAAAATTAAGTTTCCACAGTGAGTTATTGTTAATTGATGAAGTCATTGAGAGTAAATTAGATAATAAGAAGGCTAGCAGACTGCAGATGGACTCGACCAATCGAAAGACAGACAATGGCCTTCAGAAAATTACAGAGTTTTTGATAAAGGAACCAAATTTACAGCTATCTGGAACCAGCCAAAATAAAAAGACCTAGAGTTACCTAGAGAATGCTTTTTCTTCACTGCACTTGCTTAATGAACTTCATGCATATAAGATGACACACCCCACATAAAATTATCCCTCCATTTTCTAATCATAGTTCCTATGTTAGAGCATGTTTGAGAGGGGGTAATCAAACTAAGGGGCTATATAATGGGCATGTAGACAAGAAGGTCATCTGATGGAGGATGGACCAATCCATCTCCTGGTGGGAGGATCTGTTTTGGAGTAAATCTATATAGTTCATTTCAATTTCCAATGCCCCCTCCTCCTCCTGAAAAGAGAGTGGGGGTCCTTTTTGGCCAGAGTGTTCAATTCCTCTGAACTCTGCTGCAATAAATTTTCCTTGATACCTTATTAGTGTCAAGTGTGTTTCTATCACCATGCTCTACCCCTTCTACCCAGGGCCGTGGCGGGGGGGGGGGTATCATTCCTTCTTTCCAGGCTCTGCACCCCAAGCTTGAGTACTTTTGATTTCCTTCCAATTTCTGTTAAAGACTTCAGCATTCATCCAATCTCCCACGTTTATCCCCTCAGGGCAGTCCTTGACTCCTCACTTTCTCTGGCCCCTCATCAATGGACAGTGTCGAGATTGCTTTAACAGCCTTGGGACTGGTCAGCCTGCTGCCTGGTCTCTCCCAACTCCATTCAGGCTTTGTGAAGGTAACGATGTAGTTTTCCTTCTGACCCCATCACCTCCCTTCTCAATCAACTCCGCTGGTTCTGGATTGTCTGTAGGAAAAATTTGAACTCCTGCTTTGCTTTGAAAGCCCTTGCCTTCCTGGCATCATCCAGTGTTCTTCCTCTCCCACTCTGCCATCCAGCTGAAATCGTCTGTCTGTTCCTCACCCTGCTCCTCACTCCTTTCTCTCAGTGCTTTGTCCTGGTTACCTGGACCTGGAATATGCTCTTTCCTCATAGAATCACTTGTTTCCTTCAGGAGGCATTTCAAATATTAAATTATAATGGATTCCACAACTGTTCATGTCTTCCCTCTTGGACTACCTCTTATCTGTGTACTTTGTAATTACATTCTTTATATTTCATCTACAATTTTATATAATTTATGATCATATATATTTTGCTGTGTTTCACCATTAAAATATATATTTCTCGAAAGAAGGGATTAAAAAAAATCTTTGTAGTTAGGGAGCTAGATGGCACAGAGTGCCAGGTCTGGAGTCAGAGTCATCTTCCTGATTTTACATTTGGCCTCAGACACTTACTTAAGCCATGTGACCTTGTGCAAGTCACTTCACCCTGTTTGCCTCAGTTTCCTTATCTGTAAAATGAGCTAGAGAAGAAAATGTTAAACCAATCCAGTATTTCCACCAAGAAAACCCCAACTGGGGTCATGCAGTCTGACACAACTGAAACAACTGAACCAGAAAAGTCACATCCCAGGCCTGAGTGTTACAAAGCAGGCCCTTTAAAATGATTGTTAATTGAATCATTGAGAGCCACCTCAAGCTATTGAGCATAATAAAGCTGAAGAAAGATTATGTAATATGTTCTTCTAGTTTTCCTTGTGTTCATATGCACCTAATGGAGCCTAGCTTCTCTGGCCTCATTGGTACTGTAGAGCTAATGTTCCTCTTAAGCAAGAAACAAGGGCATGGTAAGTCATACTGTCAACATTCATGAGCTGCCCAATTTCTTTCAGTGAGTAAGGGTGCTGGGTAGGCAGAGGAAGATACTTCCTCAGTTTCAGAGAAAGGATCTAGGATGGGGGCAAGGCTTGAAATTATGTTCCATGAGGAGTTCTTGGCTCTTCTCTGTTCACTTTAGAGTCTCCAGTGTTACCCTCTGCTTTGCAGATGGGAGCAGTAAGGGCAGGCTAACATTTGCCAGGCTAAGTTCCTGTCTGTGCCAAGTGGTACAAAGTTGGCCATTTCTCTCATGAAATTCCAAAATCTTGGGTGGATGCCATCTCTTCCTGGGAATTTATTTTCATTGATTACGTCACTTTAGCCTAGAACATCTCCTGTGTTTATTACTCTTTTATCCAGTACCTTTGACCTACTTCCTTGGAAAGACAGTTTGGAGAAGGGAATCTTCCCAGTGCCTTCCTGAATAAAGATCAAAGCAAAGAATTCATCGAATCTGTATATAATCTCTTTTTCATCCCTGAGTGCACATTTTATACCGTGATGATCAGAAATGCTCCAGGAGGCACGCTTATTGATTGAATGCCTTGCTCCATCCCGCCTGTGAGCTTTTTTGGAATAACTGATTTTTATGAAAATCATGAATTTTATCGGTCCCACATAGTCACATCGAATTATTCCTCTTGCTGCCTGTTCCCCTCCCCCAGGCTCCCAGATCTGTTAATTTAGTGACAGTTAACAGAGGTTTATGTTGCTATGGATGAATGGGCTGCAAAGGTTTTAATGAAAACTATTTTTTAATCCAGTCTGGAAGGCAGGGTCATACTTTTAAATCCAGTCAGGCAAAGATGAAAATGGTCGGGCAGGCCAACAAAGAAGACTGGAAGGACATTGCAGTTTCTCAGTGTTCATTTTGTATTTCCCCCTTTTGGAGGTTGCCTTTCATAACAATCATTTCCTTCTAATCTCCCTCTCCCCCATACCCTGAACTTCCAGTGAAGGAAAGTCAACCAAGTGAGCCGAATCCAAAGGCAAAGTGAACAGGCTGAAGGTGTCTGAAAATTCTGCTCCCAGATACCCTCACACCTCCACTATGAGGACTGGTGTACTCAGTCATCGGCTGGCAAATGTTTGCCAAGTGGCTCTTGAAAAAAAATGCATGCCCTGAACACTTTTAAGTTCAATCTATGTTATTATTAACATTTGCCATTGCTTTCTTAAGTCTAAACAATATTAATAACTCAAAGTCAGACTAGCAGTGTTTGCAGATATCTGAGGTGTAAATGCTTGCGCTGAAAATGTAATAATCAGCCTTTGTGCGCTGACTCCAGCTGGCTCCAGCACATCCTGAATGGGCTTCACTACTCCTTTTTCTTTTCTCAATGAGTCATCAGCTTCCCAAGTAGAGCATCAAGGGTAGGACCATTGCAGGAGTCCTGATGGCTTCTGGCCATTACATCAGGCTCTTCATGATTTTCAGTGCCACTCCCCCTTACCCTGCCTTACCTCATTTCCCCAAAGGCTCCTGTCATTCATTCCTTATGTGTATTTGCCTCCACACCACCATATTGTCTCTGCAAGGAACAGAGATTCTGTTGTTGAGTCTCCACTGTCTGGCACAGTGTCTGGCACACAGTAGGTGCCTGATAGATAGTGATGTTGCTATGGACAGCTCTTCTGAGCTTTGTTTTCTTTGTCTGTTAAATGGGTGTAATATTACCACCCCCCTCCCAGGATAGTTGCAATGATCATAAAGCTCTTAACACACTTCCTGGCACGTGGCAAGCGTCACATCAATGTTAGGTTCTTATGGTTCTTGTTTTGGTACATCTAAGTCATTGTGTGTGTGAGCTGAAATACTGGCTTGAGTACTGGGCAGTGGAGGCTTGGTAGGCTGATGTGAGGTCTGGGTCTTCATTAGATGCTAGATAAAGAAAAGGACGCCCAGGTCACTTGGAGTTTATGGCCCACATTTCTTTCCTTCTTTCCTTCTATTTTTCCTTTCTTTTTTTCAATTTTTCCTTTCTTCCTTTCTATTTTTCCTTTTTTTCTTTCTTTCTTCCTTCCTTCCTTCCTTCCTTCCTCCCTTCCTTCCTCCCTCCCTCCCTCCCTTCTTTCCTTCCTCTTTCCCAATCAGTAAACTCTGAATCTTATACCTTGCACATCAATAGGTTGCTGTCCAAACTCCATTCAATAGCTCTTTTCAGGAATCTCCTGGCATCACAGTGATTATCAATAGAAACTGTTGCTCTTTCCTTCCCAATTTGATTAACTTGTTTTTTCTTTTTCTTTTGCTCATTAAAGGGACCATTCCCTGATTGCTTTGTAAAGAGGCCCATTCACTGAATGGGTGTTACCTCCCGCTAAGTGAGTACCTGAATAGATCAAGGTCTCCCATTGCATCCTGGGCCTTCTCCAGTCATTCTGATGAATATCTGGTCACTGGATCCAGATGGTTCAGGAGGGTTAGCAAGGCTGGTGACCTTGCACAACCCTCCCTAAGAACAAAGTCAAGTGCAAGGTCATGGTCTTTGAAAAGAGAGAACTGAAAACAACTTCAGAAGCTATCTAGTCCCAGTCCCTCATTTTACAAAGGAGCAAGCTGAAGCCTAGAATATAGTTATATATACAGTATATATATATACAGTTATATATACAGTAATATATACAGAGACTGAATTGGAATCCAGAATCTTTGACTCTAGATACAACACTGTTTCCACTACTCTATCATGCAGGTCAGAGGGCTTGGATTCAGCAAAACAAATTAAGCCTAAATTTTTTAGCATTTGCTAATTTCCAAGGTTTAAATTCTACACATTTTATAACCAACTCTCCGAGCTCTGGCATACCCCTGCCTGAGTCTATGTTCCTATGACCTCACTTTTCTTATACATGACATGAGGGTGTTGAATTTGATTTCCTCTAAGAGTCTCTACAGCTCTAAATACACAGACTGTCCTGTAATCCTTCTGGGCCTCAGTTTCCTAATCTGTAAAGGAAAGGAATTGAGCCAGCTAGTGGCTGTCTCTTTCATTTCCAAATCCTACACACTATGGACTTTTTTGGAAACCTGTTAGGAGGCATATTTTACCAGGTGGGGCCCCTCTCCTATTAGCCAAAGCAGGACTGTGGCTTAGCAGCCGATAGAAGTTCAGTCTCCCAAGCTGTATGTCATGTTGACCCAAGCAGCTAGAGGCCACAGTGTCAGTCCTGGACCTGAACCCAGGACCAGGTGGATTCCTGAATCTTGAGTCTGTTTGCCTGGAGGAGTGTGTGCTGCCAGATGTGAGCACTGACAAATGGCAGAAGCTGATTTTTAATTATAGGGCAGGGTGCTCAGTCCTCCAGGGCCTCCCCTGTAGCCTTAGGAATACAGGATCACCCTGCACCAGCACACACCTGGCCTTCATGGAGGAGGAAGGGTTCAGCCTGCGGAGGGGCTACCCTTCATCTTCAAGGGTCATCCCCTCTCCTTAACACACACTGATAAAAGACACTTTATAATCTGATCAGCAGCTGGGAGATCCCATGGATCCACAGTCAGTGCCTGCCTCAGATACTGCCTAGTTCTTTGACCCTGGGTAAGCTACAGAACCTTTGAAAGCCTTGGCTTTTCCATCTGTGAAAGAAGGAGACCAGCAGCCCTCCCTCCCAGAGTTGTTGAGAGGCTCCAATAAGATAACTCATGTAAAATACCCCTTGTCCACAGGGATTCTCCAGGGGCAGCCCCTGCCTCACTTTCTTTGGGCATTTAAATTTATTCAGTGAGCCCAGGCCCAGAGGCTAAGACTAAAGACAAATGCAAGCTCTCAAGGGATTCCCATTCCTGGGCTCCTACTATAGTCCAACTCATCCTGCCATCCACCAGGACTCCCAGACACACCCAGCCATCTTCCCTGATGGTTTGGCTTCTCCTGTTCAGGTATAGATGCTAGACTTGAGCTAGCAGAAGCAAACCCTTACAGTTTAGGGAAATTAATCTACTACATGCAGGCAAAGTGTCAGAATTTGAACCCGGGTCTTCAGACCCCAAATCATCCAATGATCTTTGCACCATACTACCACTTTCCAAGAACGGTGTCTTCCCTAAACTGTTTTTCTTGTACCACATGAGTGCTATACACAGTAGGCATGTAATACACTGTTATTTGATTTATGTGTTGAATAGTTGAAATATCAATCATACATACACACGTATGGGGGGAGAGACAGAGAGAGAAAGAAGCAGAGATAGAGGCACAGAGAGGGGCAGAGAAAGACAGAGAGAAGAAAGAGGAGGAGGAGGAGAAGGAGAAAGAGAAGGAGAAACAACCATAGATATTTATCACATTCTCCCATCCAGTCCTTCTCCACAATGCCAAGGCTTTCTATGGGCATCTTGCCATCTGCCTTGCCCCTACCTATATACTACTTGTCCTTCCTTCCTTATCCTCTTTCTTTTCCTCTTCTGCTTTGGGTGGAGCATGACCATCAATCACCCTGTGAATTCACTCATGATCCCAGAAACTGCTGATTCCCAAGGTCCCATCCCCCTCTATGTGTTGTATTTTTCTCTCTGAATACAAGCTCTTTGATATCAAGAAAGGTTCACTTTTATATTTGACTCCCGTGTCTAATCTGATGCCTGGTACCAGGAAGGCACCTGGGAAATGCTTGTTCGTGAATTATACTCCCCAGGAGGATTTGAGTTCCTTAAGGGTGGAGACTGCTTTTTGTCCTTGTAACCCCAGCACTGAGAACAAAGTGTCAGGTGCTTTGTACATCTTTTAATTGAGTTGCTTGAGATTGAATGAAATTCAGTGAAAACCCCTTCTGTTTTGTGCATGTGTGTGTTTGTGTGTGTGCGTGAGTGCATGTGTGTGTGTTTGGATGTGTGTGCATGCATGTGTGTGTGCATGCATGTTGGCAGGGCACTAGGACATAGTATTAGCCACACTCATCAAGTCTTGGAGGAATTCGCTCTATGGACAAAGGGTTTCCAGTCCCACACCTGGTGGCAAGGATCCCTGGCCAGTTGTCTTGGACAGAATCAATACCAGAGGGACGGGTGTCCGACTGAGATTGATGTGATGGGTATTAACATTTTTATTGGTAGGATGTTCTACAAAGCTGTACTTTTCTAGGATTAATGTATTTAACAGGGCTAATGTGAAAGAAATCTTCCAGGAGAGGAGACTTTTCCTGAGAAACAAAATTTTGCCGTTGATTTATCTGGTAATGGAGAAGTAAAATGACAGGAATCGATGTGTGCATAAGGGACATTGTCATTTGCTTAATTGTGTTGTGCCAGCTGCCCAGAAGGCCATGTTGCATGTGCTAAGTGACAGCCACCGAAATGCACATCAAGATGGAAAGGCTGCCATGATTACAATTTACCTAAAGGGTCCACGCAGCTGGAGGCTCAAGATTTACTCTTACTTTCCAGAGCTCTGCATTTGGCTTTTGAACCAAGTTCTCTTCTTCTCCATCTCTCTCTGCTTCCTCAACCAGGAACAGAATTAACAAGCTTTGAGCCCCCAATGGTTCAAAGAAGGAAGAAGCCTTGGAGGCCTCTGATTCTGCCTTCTCATGTTTATAAAGGAGGAAACTGAGGACCAGGGATGTAAACAGACCTGCCTGACATCATGCAGAGTAATAAGGGACCATGTTGGGATTTGAATCCAAGTCTTTGGACTCCAAATATGCCTTTTTATGTTGTGCTACTGCTTCTCTCCAGAAACTCTGTCTTCTCCAAACTTGATCACTTTCCATATGTCTAGTACAGTTCACTACACATAGAAGGTATATAATAAATGTTTAGTTGATTCACGGATTGAATGGGGACAGAATTATGGTGCCAAATGAATCAGCCCCTAAGGATTACCATGTTCCATGGCTATTGGATATCTGTCTAGGTCAGGGTTTCTTAGTCTGAAGTCTACAGATCCCCAGTGGGCCAATAGATTTGGGGGAAAGTTTGTGAACTTGGATGGAAACAAATATCTTTTTATCTTCTTCACCATGTTCAAACTGAAATTCAGCATTTCTTTTGATTGTGGAGGTAGTCATAAATAGTCTTCAGACTATTTATCTTATATTTATATTATCAGACTTCACGGGTCTATGACACACCAAAAAGAGTGAAAACCCCTACTCTGAAAAGAGGCAGTGTGGCACAAAGACCTGGATTTGAGTTTCTGACTTACATTGGCTGTATGACCTTAGGTAGGTCACAGACCACTGAGTTGTACTGAAGATGGTCATTTACCTTGGAAGAGGAAGTCCCTCAATGGTGGGGAATCCCAAGAAATTGTAGAATTATGGTGACCAACGTGGAGCTCTTGAGTCAAAGTTTCTGGACTATAACGACCTGGGACAACCATAGCATGGAGAAGACTTTCAAACGGCACTTGGCCGTTTGAAAAGATTTTACACATTGATCACTTCAAGTGATCTTTGTATCAAGTCTGGAAGTCTGTGGTAGGATTCTGATGATCTCCATTTTTCAGATGATAAAATTGAACTCTGAAAAGGAATTATTGCCAAGCAGACCTGGGCTTGCCCAGATATGGAGACCCCCTCTGCTGCTGCCCATGAGTAACTTCACTGGGACTGAGTACAAGAGCTATTTAGGATATGAGAGCCTCCCACCTGGGGTTCAGCCTGGCAGCAGTCTTCAAACCAGCCATTCCTGGCCCTGAAGTCTGTGTCCTACTCAGTCATATTGTTCGTGGAGGCTGATACCATTGGGTGACAAATACATGGTGCTTCTGAATTTGGAAAACTCTCTATGTGCATGGTATCATCTAAGCCTCCCAGCAACTCTAGGAAGAATATGGTTATGGATGAGAAATCCAAAGTGACCTGTCCATGGTCACACAGCTCCCATCAGAGGGACCACAGGCATCCCCAGCACTGACTGACCACAGTATCCAACACTGTATAAATGTTGATGGTTAATTAGGCAGCCAGACCTTGCATTAGGAACATTGTACTAGGGGACACAACATTTATATATGTAAAATATCCAGAAAATAAAATAACTGAAAGACATCAAGAAAGGCATTCTAGGCATGAGGCACAGAGAGTGCAAAAGCTCACAGTTTGGAGATGGGAGATTGATTAGGAACAGAATGAAGGCTAATTTGGCTATAGAGTGTATGGTTTGTCCTTCTCCTGGAAGAGGACCCTGGAATCAGGAAGATGATGCCATGACTTGCAAGTGAATTAGATTTAAGTGAGGCAGGGTTGTGCAAGATCACCAGTCTCACTTTCTCCTCCAGAGGTGTCTGGGTCCAGTGGCCAGATATAGTTCAGAAGGACTGGAGATGACCTAGGATGCAATGGGAGACCTTGGCCTTTTTAAACTAAGGTCTTTTCAGGTTCTTACTTGAAGGTCTTTTTATGAATTGAGTCAAGTGATGGCCCCTTTAATTTAAAAAAAAAAATCAAACTGGGAGAGGAAGACCATCAGGGTTGCTGGACAAAAGGGAAACGATTACTATTGACATTCTCTCTGAGCCAGGTTGCCCCACAAGTAACCATTAAGTGATACTTAACTCTAGTTGGTCAGAGTGTGGTGCTATTAATTCCGAGGTCACCCATTCAATCTCCAAACAGACCACTTGTTTCTGTAGAGCACATAGTGGATAATAGTGTAAGTGGAAAGGCTGGAAAGGTAAAACCAGTTGGTGAAGAGTTTTCACTGTCTGAAATGCTGGACTTGGTATCTGATCTAAGAGCCAAGAGAGATCTGATGAACTGAGAAGGTCAGGCCTGTACTTTAGGAAAATCCCCTTGGCCGCTGAGTGGAGGACAGACTGGGGGGGGGTGGTCTTAGGGAGTTACTAGACCTTCTCCTTCAGGTTTGACTGCACTAAGAACAATAAACCCTTGCTTCTCCCACTGGGGACTAGGACTGTGGAGCTTTTCCTAGTGTGTTGATGGAGGTGTATTAATTCCTAAACTGCAGGGAAGGCTGAGCCCCTCTGGACACACCCCTCATTGGTGTCTCATTTTTGAGTGGAAACTGAGTTAGTGATGGTATGGGGCCACTCCCCTTATGGGCTCTCATTCTGGCCTGCATCCTCTCCATTATGTTACTTTCAGGTGCTGAATCAAGATCACAAAACCTATATCTGTCCCTTGGCAGTGGTGGTTGGCAAGCCAGAGAAGAAAAATGACCAGGAGGCATTTGGAGATGTGGCCAGGAGCCTGAGGAAAGCAGTTAAGAGAGTCTCAGGCAGTCTCAGCATTGCAAGCAATTAATTCCTGAGGATGGAGAAGGCCCTGCCAAGATATCAGAATGAAATATGTGAAATATAATACAGCTGCTTTCTCCCAAGACAGATGAGGAAATATTCTTGTTTTCCAGGGAACTAAGACAAGCAGACTGCTGAAGTATGAAACAGGTCTTTGTGTTTCTGCCTCCAGTTTTCACGGGGGCAGGGAGGGAAGGGCTGGGCATCAGAAGTTAGTCTGGATTCATATACTCTCAAGAAGTCTTTGTAAGATAATTGAGGCATCTGAGCGGCAGAGTGGATGGAGGCAGAAAGACCTTGGTTCCAACCCTGCCCTAAATGCATGCTCATTACTTCTGTGACCCTGGGCAAATTACTTAACCTTCCTCAGCCTTAGTTTCCTCATCTGTAAAATGAAGATGTCAGAGATGATACTTCTAAGGTCACTTCCCGCACTAAATGTATGTTTCAAACTCAGTGGTTTATTGTGGACATCAAATCAATATGTTGGAATTGGGATTAGGCAAGATCTACTTTCCACATGTTATAGGACTTTATAAAATCTTCTATTATATTCATTTGATGGGTGATTGTGGGCCCAAGTACAATCCAAAAGCCCACCCCTCCATGGCCCCATGGGATTCCTGAAGTCTGTACATCACAGAAGACTTTACTGGTCAGCAAAGGGTAACCAACTTCCCATCAATCAGCAAGGTATGAGGCAGGGGGCACATGCTGAGGATTCAAGGTCCAACAGTTGCTTGTCTGCCCACAGAGAGCCTGTTGTCTATCAACAAACTGACTTCTCCACAGAAATGTCTCCATAGAACAAACCAAATCAAAATGAATTTGTTTGGCAGGGAAATGCTGGTGTTGATGAGGTAATGATACACATACCTAGTAGATTTATGAAGTGATTTTAATTTTTAAAATGCTTTTACTCTTTCTTCCATCTGCCACCAAGGCACACACTTCCTTCCATTTCTCTGGTGTGACTTGGACAGAAACACACTTCTCCCCAAATTATCAAGGTGGGTTCTCCACTGATCGGATTCTCCCCTTAGCCTTCCTCCTAAATGGGTTTCCCTAACTAGCTTTTACCACTTCTGGTGAAAAAAGTGAATCAAATAGCTCTTTACACACCTAAGAAAAATGAGTGATGTCCCTTAGAGGACCTGGTGTTTTTATTGGTTTTTCTTCAGTCCCTAAGAGACAAAACCATCTTGGTCACCTTCAACTATGCAGCTGTTCCACTGGAGAGGGAGCTTTTGTCTAAAGTGAACAGTAATTTCCTATGAAATTTAGAATAATCCACAATGGAGACATTTTGGAAGACAGCTGCAAACTGTGAGCATCCTGACCAGAAAGTCAGCGTTGCCTGTCACTTGCCCTCACTGGGAAGTGGGTAGGAATGGTCTCAGGCTCATCCTAGAATGCCCAGGAACTCACACCAGGAGCGGCATGGGCATGGGACCGGAGAACAACCTCCAGCCCAGGTGGTCTAGCTGGAGCACAAACAGTTTTTCCAGCCTCCAAAGCCAGTGTGGATTCTGTTCTGTGCTCCGTCTTTGCTTTTGTCCCAGATATAAAGGAAGCAATGAGGCCTGAACTGATCTTTTATGCTCTGAGGTGCCAAGACCTGCAAGCAGGACTCTAAAAATAATTGAGTGGAGGAGTCAGGAAGGGGCCCCTGGGACTTCGTGGAGAAATCCCTCCACCCGTGCAGAGAGGCAGCTTATGGGGAACCTGAAGTTTCAGGGCATTGTCTGAAGTGTAAGAAATGGGGAATTGGAGGGTAAGTCACTTGTCCAGGGTCAGAGGTGGGAATACCAGAGTCTGTCTTGGAGCTCCAGTTGCTCCTTGCTTTAGATGCTCATGTGCTTCTGGAAGCAGGCTAAGAAGGAGGGTGTAGAATCTTTCGTCTTAAGGTCCCCCTTACTGCCCCCCAGATTCATCATCTATGAAGTGGGGAAAATAATGCATGTACTTGTGAGAACCTAATTGCACACATGTATATGTATGCACATGTTTACATATAGACATACACAAGATATGGGTATATCTGCATGTCTAAAGCACAATATTATGTATTTAAATATGTCTATAGTAGTACATACATGTAGGTGTTAATATACTTACATGCAGTAGATATGAAAAACTTCTAAACAATAAAAGGCTTTATACTTGTCAACTATTACCATAATTAGCATCATGATTCCTATGTCTCCTGCCTTTGACATGCTGGTTATGTGTCCCTGGACAAGTACCAGGCCACCAGTGCCCTGGGCAAGTCCTTTAGACCACGGTTTGCAGAACAAACACAGATTTGCACTGGCAGAAGGAGTTTCTTCAGTAGGAGCTCTCCACATGACAATTTCATCATCAATATCATCTTCATCACCACCACTGCCATTGTCTTCACCATCCTCCTCCTTTTCTTCAT
>CM053770.1:695063232-695105469 GCA_028658325.1 Potorous gilbertii
CATCACCATCATAGTCATCATCGATATCATCCTCATCACCACCTCTTCATCACCATCATCGTCATCATCATCATCATCTTCATCACCACCACCGCCATTGTCTTCACCATCCTCCTCCTTTTCTTCATCACCATCATAGTCATCATCGATATCATCCTCATCACCACCACCGTCATCAAAGTAAGTGTCAAATGAACTGGAGAAGGAAATGGCCAACTGCTCCAATATCTCTGCCACTAAAATTCCAAAAGAGGTCATGAAGAGTCAGACATGACTGAAATGACTGAAGTGCAAGAAAAAGGGGTCCTGAGACCAAAGTGTTAGAGAGCTGCTCGATTGAGAGAGCCAGGAGATGCAAGGAGGAGCAGCAGAAAGGCACATTTTAGCTTCTTGAAAGGAACAGTTTAGAGCTGGTATATGTATAGGTATAGGTACAGAATAGGTAATGAGCTCCCCATTGCTGGAGGTATTGGAGATGACACTTAAATGAGCATTCTTTCTTCTTTATTTTTCTAGGTTTCTTTTTAAACATTTCATTGTATTTTTTTAAATTTACAAAATCTGTTTTCTTCTCTCCCTCATTGGGGGAAAAGACCAACAAAACCTTTGTAATAAATAGGCATTAAAGAAATATTTTTCAAGGCCAAGTCAGACAGACTTTCCCTTCAGGTACAAAAGAGGCCTCATTGGATCCCGGAGTCTAGGCTTCTCAGAGATCCTTTTATCTCACATGTCCCTCATAATTACCTATTAAAATAGGCAGTACACAGAATATATGATAGGTTGAATTTGCAAATGAGAAAAGAACTAAGTCAAGAACAGACTATTGAAGTGTGAAGATAACATGTTATAGCCATCAAAAGGTAAGCAATTTCAGGATATTTGGGGGAGATGTCTTTTCAACAACACATTTTACAGTATTGTTTTTGGGATGAGATTTCTTAAACTCGATAGCTGTTATTGGGCTGGTGAAAAAAAACACAACAAACTTCAACCATGTCTGTAAATACATGTATCCAAGCTAAGATTTTCTACCCAGACCAACTGGAAAGAAGCACATTTTTCAGCTTTTTCAATAAGATTTCTATTATATCAACTCTGTAATGGGGATTAAAATTATGATAATGGATTAAATGTATTGTTTTATATCATCTAAAATATGAAATGTCGATGCCTTCACATCTACCAACACTTCTGCGTATAGAAGGACAAACAGTTGTAGCATAAACACTGTACTCCTGAAGTTTATCCAAGCTATTTTAAGGTCCACATCTCAGTTTTCTGACACATTCTTCCCTTTTACGGTTCTGAGAAGCTGAAGCCTCATGCCATCTCCTACTTCCCAGTACAGGGGAAGGAGTATTGGGGAAGTCTGGGACTAACCCCTTATTTATGGGCATGGTTTGTTGGGGAAGAGCTAAAGAAGCCAGGAGAGGAGTCAGGCCCATATTAGGTCTATTAGGTAGCCCTGCCTGTCACAGGAAGAGCTTGAGGATAAGTGGTCTAGAATGGAAAGGAATGAGATTGCTTAGGGAATGATAGAGAAATTGAAGTCTACCTATTGCTTAAGAATCCATGTTGATACATCCAATCACTGCCCATTCCTCTGCCTTTGGCCAAACTGTTCTTCCTTCCAAGGAGACAACCCTCTTTGTCTCTGCCTCAGGCAATGTACAATGCAAGCTTTTGGTTCCAATCTGACTGCTGACACTCAGGGTCATGACTTGGAGGTTGGAAGGAATCTTAGTATCACCCAGTCCAATGGCCTTCTTTTCACAGATGATAAGAAAAGGTGAGGCCCAGAGTGGTTAATTAACTTGTCCAGTGTCACAAAGTATGTGCAAAGCTGGGATTTGAACCCAGGTCCCTAGTTCCATTTGGAAGCTCTTTGTATTACAGCATGTTGACCCATTTTTTACCAGTTGTGTTACTCTGGACAATCACTCAATAAGCATTTATCAAGTGCCTACTGTGTTCTAAGTACAAGAGAACTCATTTAACCTCTAGTATCCTGATTCTTTACCTGTCAAATGAGAATAACATTCTCTACTTAAAAGAACTGTAATAAGCAAATAACTGTAAATAACTATTTTCTTGTTCAGTATGTTAACAGGGTTCGAGCTTTCAGTTTCTCATTTGATTCAACTTGCATTTCCATTGTGGTAGACTTCTTGCAGCCTTAGAGATGACCAGAAATGGTCCGCAGTATCCTTTCTCTTCAGTTTTTTTTAGATATTCTTTACTTCTCATATTGCTGTAGTAAAGGCTTTTATAAATGTTACATTGTTTATTTTGTTCTCTATGTTCTCTTGGACTCCTTGTATTGCCTTAATTCTTTGACTTTTATATTTAGCAGATGATTAAGGGAATCTCACATTTCAAATATTCTTTTGCTTTGTTTCCAAGATTCCCTTCTCAATGTTTCTGTTGCCTTTAATTGAACAGTATGATATTCACATATCCAAAATGTGTCACGGTTATTATCACCATATAATCATAGACAATTGCCAGATTTGTATTTTTCACTTTTATGAAGTTCTGTTTCTAGATATTGATGTAGTCTTCCAGTGACCTATAGATCTCCAGAAACTCTCTCAAGTTATTTCTGCCATGGTGGTGCCTGTTGTCAGCTCTTGGAAGACATTTCTTACTAGCTCCATCATTTTTCCCAAAGTTCTTTCCATGGCACCAACCACCACATATACTGCTATTTACATATACTTAAATGGTTATGACAAATATCAGCTCTTTTAAATAATTCAGCTTTAGTACAATTATGATATTGATTAGTGAAATAAAAATTTTTAAAAAAGGTTGTTTGGAATTTCAATCTAAGTATGCCTTTTTCCTTTTCAAAATCATTGGAAATAGTGGAACTGTTTTGGTCCTCAGTTATACTATGAGGTACCATTTCTAGAGTCTGCATTAAGTGAAGATTTTTGCTGACCCAAGGTTCTTTAGCTTGCCCCTCTGATTTTAGCAACTTTTCAATTTTATCTCTTATATCTTCTAGTCTGGCCAATAGGATGCTATCTATTACATTATCATGAAGTGATCGCCTATATCTTGCATGACTTAGAGTTAGGGAACTATTGACAAAATAAAGAAAAGTGAAATGCTTTCCCTTCAGTTGATCAGATCTGTTTTCAATTTTTCTATAAAGTTATACACATAATAAAAATATTCTATTTTATATCCACAGATGGTTTTCCCACATGGTCAGTGCTATGGGCACTGAAGCATTTCTAGCAGGTGGGTTATTTGTAGTTCTCATTTGTTACAGTATATCTCACCTTGGGTAGTGACTATTCTGGCCTTAGACAAGTCATTTAACTTTCCAGGGCCTCAGTTCCCTCGTGTGTAAAATGATGGAGTTGGAATGACACTTGGAGCTCTAGATCCATGATCCTGTGATGTTGGTATCTTGACTTCTTGCAATGCCAGAATCAATCACTTAATCTTTGTTAAGCACTTACTATGTGCCTGGTACTGTGCTAAACACTGGGGATGTAAAAGAGGTGAAAGGTAGCCTCTTCCCTCCACAAGTTCAGAACCTAAGGGAACATGAAAGGCCACTCTTTCACCTGCTGCTCATTGGTTCTGAGTGGAGCCAGCCTGTAGCCATTGACTGGGCTCCTACCTTTCTGACTCTTAGGTGCAGTTATCTCAGGCTAAAAGTGTTACTAACCCAGCCACGGAGGCTACTCAGGCCCAGCTCAGCAGGATTTCAGATCCCCATGCATAGCAGGTGCCCTCTTTATGCCACCTGGCATTTTCTCTACTTCTTTGCTCGGTTGTTGTTCTCTTCTCCAGGCACGCGGATAATTGGTTGGACTTTGAGGGGGTGGTTGATAATTAATAATCATTGTTCTTCTATACCTTGCTGCCTCTCAATTAGTGAATACTCAATCCATTTAAGAAAGGATGATTTTCAAAGTACCACTAAGAGAAGTCTGATGTTTTTTACCTTCATGACATTCAAATTTACTCTTTAGAAAACATACTTTCTGTTTAATTCTGGTAAATGTGTGTCAAGGAACATAGGATTTTCTCCTACATTTCCTGACACATGTCCTTCCCTCTAGATGCAGGACTCATAATCCCCATAATAGTTATTCCTCATTATCATGCACAATCCTATGGCTGACCTGACTTGCTTTCACTCTCAAGCCTTGTGTAATGACCCTGACTAAATCATATTGAATAAAATCATTTAGTTGACATGATTTGATATAGTTTATCTGTATTCAAAGCCTCCTGATGGGTCCCTGGGAGTTCCACTGTTCATTTAAGTTGGGAGCTGTCTGTTTCCTGACTAATTGGATAGCACACGTTATCCAGTGCCAAATGGATCTGCCCGTGGTCATATGAAGGTAGTTGCCATCTGCTTCTGTGCTGGCAGAGTAAAATGTCAAGATTCCATGGTCCATGCTGTGGTTGTTCACAACTCATCTTCCAGGGCTTGATTCTCATCTTGATTTTTTGTGTGGTTTGTTGTTATTAGTGTTTTCAACTTTGCTGGGGATGCTAGGTTTGACTGTCTGTAGAGGATTTGACCTCTGAGCCATCTGGGATAATGGACTGGATTTGGTTTTTCATCCATGATGGGAACTTCCAATGAGGAAATTCCCTTTACTCATACTGATAAGGACTTACTCAGGTGGGAGGCAGGAATTAAGCCTGAGAATTCTTGATTTCAAGGTCTGCCCTCTATCTACAACACCCCAACTTCCTCTTCTATGGCTGTGGAGAGGACAGCATTCTTCATCAGCAGGCATTTGAGTGTATTGTCTAGTTACTTTTTATATGACTCATCATCTTTCAGTAAATGCATTGTGAAATCCACTTAAATGATCAGAAAAAGAAATGAGAAAACTAGAGTCAGTTACTATTGTTATTTGTTATGACAGTTTAGTGAAGATAGTGAGAGGCAAAACCTGTTGGCTAAAACTGAAGTTGGGGAGTTATCTTTGAAATGCATTGATTTATTGTCCATGAACTTGAGTGGGGAAGTCTCCTTAGTGTCTGAGCATGAAGATCAGGGTGGGAGTTTCTGCTAGTATGTGAGGGATGAGGGGTATGGTGAGGGGTATGTGCTGCATCAGTAATAGAGCACTCAGGCACAGGGAGAGGAAGTAGCACATGCCAAATCCAGGGGAGAAGAAGCTAAATTGGAGGTGAATAGCGATGATGGGATGTTAAAGAAAGCAAGCTAAAATAGACAGGACAGATAAGAGAGGAGGAGCATGACAAGAAGAGGAAGCAGGGAGCCAAGAGATATCCAGAAGGACCCAAGAGATCTTAAAGAATGCACACCTCTCACTTCTACAGGTCTTCCACACAGGTGGAGCATGCCAGCCACAGCCAATCTGGCAGCAGTATGGAAACACCACCAAGGAACCCAGAAGTAGGACAATGCATATTTAAAACTTACTGAGCAATTAAGTTCAGCTTGTAGCAAAATGACAGAATGAATTATGTTCACAGAATCACTCAATTGCAGATTGAGAAGGAGGTTCAGAGGACATCTAGTCAGATTCATTGGTAAAAAATAATCCCCAACAAATGGCCATCAAGGCTGTGATTGAACACACCCAAGGAAGGGGAACCAACTAGTTCCCGACAACAAATTCCACTTTTGGATAGCTCCAATTTTAAAGGACAATTTTCCTTAAATATCAAATAACTTGAATCAGAAATGATTTATGTTGATCTTGACATGCTTTCATTTTCTTTCTTAATAGCAACTCCTTATCATTCCAAGAGATAGTTGGATTTAATAGAAATGCTGATCTTGAGTACACAAGAGATGGGTTCAAAATGCCTCTAATTCTTCCTGATTGTAATGACCCTGGGCAAGTTTCTTAACTTCTGAACTCAATTTCCTCATCTGTAGAGTAGGAATAACACCACTGATAGCACCTACTTTGCAGGGTTATTGTGAGAGTCAAGTCAAATGATATATCCAAAGTTCTTTGCAAATTGTAAAGTTCTATATAAGTGCCAGTTATCATCCTCAAGAGCACTCAGTTGGAGAGTACTAAAGATAATGAAATCTGTCTCACTTCTTGGTCAAGAAGTGAGACTACCAGAAGAAAAGGAAGCATATGGCAGTAGACACAATTCGGTCTTCTTAATTACAAATGAGAGTTCTTTGTCATGGAGTTGGAGGTTGGGAGTGACAACAATGTGGAAAAAACCACAAACAACAATAAATAGAAAAAAATGTTTTCAGAAAGAATTGTTTGATGTTGCGTCTCTAAGATATCTTGGTCTTTGTTAATCAACAGTTTCACCAGGAAGTCTGAACAGTATCATGGGTGCAAATTAATTAATCCACAAGAATTTGTAAAGCACTTAATATATATATATATATCTATGTTGTAGTGTGCAAGGCCCTGGCGGAATACAAAACCAGAAGCAAAATCAAATGGCCCCTGCTTTCAGGGGGCTTGCATACTCATATGGGAAGAAGATATTACCTATGCAAAATACATAAACAGCAGATGACAGGGAACCTTGGAGGTGGGAACAAGTGACCCCCTCCAAAAAGCAGGGGGGAGAAATGGAATAAAAGAAGGAGAAAGATGGGGAAAGAAGAGAACTGCTTTAAAGAGAGAGATAAATAGAGCAGAAAGATTCAAGGAAAGGAGGATGTTGAGTTGTCTTCAGTGGCCACTGCTCAAGGACGTGTTTCCTTTCCTGCAGTTAGATGCTCCTAGACTCCTTTTCCTCATAGTTCTGATTCACTCTGTTCTGCTTTGTTTTTCTTGGGCAAGATCAGGATAAGTCTTCTGCTATGTTTACTACTGCCCTTTCCACCAAACCAAAGGAATGAACAGCACTGATTTCATTTGGTTTGAAATAATTCAGACGATAGGATTTCGAAATGGAGAAATTTCCATTTGGTTTTGTCCCTCCCTCTTCCAGGGGAAAAAAAATGCATTCACTGAAGTCTCACATGCAACTTTAATATACCGCCCATTGAGCCAAGGTTTTTGATATATTTTTCATAACCATGGTTGAGATTATTTGCTGCTCTTGGGACCATGGCATTCATCTACTCTTTTTAAACTACAAAATTAAATTTGAAATTTTGTGATTTTTCCTTGTTCATCAATTTATCTATGTAAATTATATAGTCAAAGAATGTGGGCTGAAAAGGACCTTAAATAGCATCTAGTTTATTCCACAACAGGGACAAAAATCCCATCCCAGTTATACCTGACAAATGGTCACTCAGCCTTTGCTTAGGCAGTTCTAATAAGGGGTACCTACCACCTAATGAGGATGACTGTGGTGTGGGATGATGCCAGTTATTGGGAAGGATTATCCCCCTTCCATCAAATTAAAGAACTGTTTCTAAAACTTCTGTTTTTTGGAGCTAAGCAGAACAAGCCCCAATGTGCTTCTCTGGAAGAGTCCTTCAAGTTCTATGGCAGTATTCCTAAGCCTTTTCTTCTCCAGGATGACTATCCCCAGTTCTTTCACTTCATCCTAAAGCCACTGGGGGCCCAGGAAAGATGTGAACTCAAGTCTTTCTGGCTTGGAAACCCAGTTTCTATTCCCTAAGTCACACCACCTCTCCAGTCTAGTGATGCTATATTAAATAACTTGGTCTGCTATGAGATGTTCTTGATAAAGCTGAGCTGGCTCTTCTTCTAAATGATCCCCAAGAAGCTCTTTAGTAAAACATTCAAGAATTTTTAAAATAATTAATATGAAGATCCCTGGCCTGTAGATTTTAGTTTCCATTAATTTCCATAAAAAACCAAAAATTGTGACATCTGTGCTTATCCAAACTGGGAGCACTTTTGTCTTCCACATTCTTTGAAATATCACTGACAATGATTCATGAATTATTTTCCCCAAATCTTTCATTATTCTGGGATATAAGTATGTCTTGTTGTAATGAAATGAATTCATCAAGAAGAGCTGTGTGAACTCTTTATATTTTCCTATTTACCTTTATATTATCCTATTTCAGGACCTTATAAGCTATTTTTTCTTAACTTTTGTTTTCAAAAAAGAAATATCTTCAGAAGAGAAAAAAAGAGGTAATATGAGGTACATTATTTCACTTTCCATCATCAATTATCTAGCCTAAGCAACTGCCCCATTCTTTCTTTGATTCTCTGCCTCCTCATGCATGCCTAAAAACACAGAAACAAAATATTTGATTCCTTAGCATTTCTTGTGTATTTTAGTCCTGTCTGAGCTTCAGCACCACATGCCACTGGCAGCAGAGCACCACAGGGCACTTTGCATCCATGCCCTCTTCCTGCTTCTTATTTCCATCTTCTGTGTGTGACTGTTTAAAATGTGGGTTGATCAATAAGTTGCCTGTGAAGTCACTCTCTTTAGACAATTCACCCTAGCCTTCCCTATTTAAATTGTGCCTCTTTGTTTCTTCAGAATTTTCTTCTTGAGAGCCCCTCCTCTTCTCTGCCCCATTTGCTAGCTTCATGATTTCCTCTAGCTTCATTCAAATGTAGCATATGAGTAGGAATGAAGGTTGTGGATGGTAGAAGTGATCTCTGAATCCATGGATAGAGTTTAGCAGGGCAAAATCTAGGATAGACTAAATAAATCAGGGACTCAGGAAAAGAAGATGATATAGAAATGAATTGGTTCAAAAAAGTGTCAGGATGCAGAAAGGAGGAAAGAGGAACCAGTACAGGGGATTTGACCTAGGCAAAAAATGAGAGGCATAAGGACTGTGATCATGGCAAAGATGAAGAACAGACTTTGTAGTTGCAAGGCTGAGAGGTGGACAACAGATTCTGATCAGAGGGAGTTTCAAAATTCATGAACATGAAAGTGGAACACTTGTGGGTGATAGCAGAAAATGACTATACATCAGTTACTGAACTTGTTGAAGAAGGAAAAATGTCCTGGAGGTCAGTCAACAATAGTTATGAATCTTGACTGGGTGATAATTATGAATTTAAGAAGCCTCAGAGGAGGAGAGGCTACCAAGTGGTGGGGGTAAGAGAGTCTGGAAGGGGAAATGTGGAGTAAAGGATATTGCAGCTACCCCATCATGACTGGCAAGAGTATGAGTGAAAATGCAACTATTATTGCAAAGAATGACCAGGGAAACTGTGTCAACTAGAGGAAGCCAAGTCTCAAGCAAGAAGATGAAAAGATTGAGAAAAGAAAAAGGTTTAAGAGGAAAGTTTATTGGTTACATATTCAGGAAAGCATGGTGGGACCAGTTAGGTAGCTGCTGAGTGGAAGGCTGAGGATGATGCGTTAAGTGAGATAAGAATAAGGGAGTAGTTAGTGGGGCAAGGAGAGCAGGGTTTTAACAACTGTAACTGGGGATTAATAATCACTCTAATGTGGAGGGCATGATATGATGGATGGATGGGTGGATGGACTTAACCACTGAGGAATGAGTTTAGGTAGGTTGTTATTATTCATAAACAGAGACTCATTCTTAGACAAGGTTTACTCATGGAGTTAGACAAATATTTGTGTAGCTGGAAATGGCGGGGCATAGAGGGTGCTTTTGAAGGTAAGACAGTTGTGGTAGAGTTGTGGTTTCTGCATAGGGTATCTGGATGGAAGGGGCACTTAGGGGAATGGTGCTGGTGAGGCAACCACATTGGAGATGTGGGTTGCACATAAGCTCCCTGATGAAGATTGTGTGATGTAATAGAACGAGTATGTTCTTTGGAGGCAGAATCGTTTCCACTGCTTTCAGTCATTTCTCACTCTTCAATATCCTATTTGAGATTTCCAGAGTACCTGGCTTTAAATCTCACCTCATGCTTACTTATGAAACCTTGGTCAATTTGCTTCATTTGTCTAGGGCTCTGTTGCATCACATGCAAAATGCAAAGACTAGTCTAGAGAGCATCCCTTCTAGTTCCAAGTCTGTGGTGCTATGGTTAAGAGCTGTAAGTAATGAAAAGTCATGGAGAATGACTACAATCATGTCGATGTCCTTTAAGAAGAATGCCAGAAAAGTGAAAGCTCAAAACAAAGGATAGTTTTTCAAAGCTAGGTTGTCAGGGGTGGAGTGGTACATGGAAAACATCCAGAAAAAGGTAGAAGATCTATTCACAATGGGGTGGGAAGATGAGTACTAGTGATGAGGAGAAGCAATACTTCCTCAACTGTTGTTTTTCTTCCATTCTGTCTGTCATAAACTGTACTCTTCAGCCTGAAGCCAGAACAAAAATGATGAATGGGCCTGGAGTTAGGAAGGGACCCTATATTTGTCCCCACTAGGTTGGAGAAGATCCAAGAAAGCAACATCCAAGGAAATCAAAAAATCTTTTGAAATTCACAGTGATTTTTGAAAAAAAAATCACGGAGAATGGCTTGTGATGGCCAAGTTAAGCAAATTTCAAAATGGAAAGAAATTTGATATGTCAAACTATTCTTGGTGAATTGCTAATATTTAGAACTGATTTCTAAAGTGATAGTTTATAAAAGAGCATCTACAATGCAAAGAAGTAATCACAAAGATCCAGCATGAATCCATTAAGGAAACATTATGTCCAACTACCATGATTTTCTTTAGAGTACAAAACCTGGAATTGGGAAACTGGCTTTGCATCTTGCCTCTGACACTTCCTAACTGTGTGACTGTAATGTTAATGGGATGAAAAATCTTCCCCGCCCATTAATAGACCTCACATGGAGTCCATTAAGGGAAGCTTGCTTAGGGGAGGCTTGCTACAAACAAGGAAGGCTTGTTTACTTTTTGGTATTAAGTTGATCTAGACACTGATTCACAAGCGTTGTTTGGCCTTCTGTTTCTGAAAAGTATATATATACTTTGAGTTGGTATTTTGATTTGGGGGCTCGCTTATAAGAAGGACCTTGTGATTCTCTGGTCGAGACTTAGAGTAGCTGGATGTTCAGGATCCCCAACTATTCAGACGTAAAGGCTCTCTCAATCCAGGGATGTATGTAAAGTATATAGCAATATTGCTTTGATCCAGCCAGTAAAGCCTTGTCTCATGGTCCTTCTTTCCTGCTCATATTTTCTCTGAAGTTCAGGGTGCTGACATTTCCCCTGAACTAGTGAATGTAATAAAAAAAAGATCATTGACCTCTTATACAACTATCTTTGATAGTCAAGCAGATTTAAGACCTGTGCTAGCAGCCATCCTGGGTATGCCAGTGTGGTTGCCTTTGCAGTGACCATAAGCCAATCTTTCATTCTTTCTGAGTCTCAGTCTCTCCATCTGTAAAATGGGAATAATAGTGCATTTATGCTGTTCCTCACATGGCTACTGTGGAGTTCAAATTAAATACTGTATATGAAGCACTTTGCAAACCTTAAAATACTATATTTGTCAGTTATTATCCTGGCTGTTTTTTTTAAATCACTTCTACTATTGCTACCATCATCATTAGGGAAATGCTATAAGCAGAAAGCCCTTGGATTTCGGTAAAATATTTGATAAAATATCTTGTGATTCCCACATGGATAAGATGAAAGAAATTGTGTTTGGATGAGAAGTTCGATGGCTTCAGTACTGGTCACCTGACTAAATCTCAAAGTTAATGATGAATGTGTCATTGGCACCTTAGAAAGAGGCACCCTGACTCACCTCAGGTATGCGCACTGAAGGTTTCTTCAATTTGGGTGACAGCAGGATGGAACAAACAGCAGGTACACTTGATAATAGAGTCAAGATCCCCCTAAATCTCAAGAGGCAGAAATAAGGGTTTGGGGGTATTAGAGTTAACTTGGTAAAATTAAATGGCAATAAATAAAAAGGAATACAAACAACTTGGGTGAAGAAGAAACTGCCCAAATAGGAGGCACTTACTAGAAAGAAGGTTAGCCAAAAAAGAATGAGGGTTTTTAATGGAATGGATGTTGCAGGTAGAAAAGCTGGTGGACAGAGAGCATCCCCAGCAAGGAGATGGGAACCGGCTTGTGTGCAGCCCCAATAGATCACATCTGGAATAATGTGTCCAATACTGCATGCGATAATTTTGAAAAACAAAAAGCAACACTGAGAATGTGAAGTGTCTGGAGAATGGAGAGTAGGATCAGGAGCAGACTAGCACCTGTATGACGGGGATCTGTTGAAGAAAGTGGATCAGTTGAACTTGGAGAAGACAACATTTGGGGGAGACTCGATCTCTGTCTTCAAGTATTTGTCTTCTCCAGGAATGAGTTGATAAATTTAACTTGACCCTGGAAAACAGAACTCAGTTCAATGGGTTGATATTAAAAGGGAGTAAATTTCAGTTTCACATAAGCAAACATTCTCTAAAGAATTTTTCAAAACTCAAACTGGTGCCTGAAATTGAGTTCCATGTCATTGGAGGTCTTCAAACATAGTCTGGATGACCATTTGCTAGGAATATTGTAGAAAACATTAATGTTTTCAATATGAGTTGGTCTCCAGGACCCCTGAAGTCTATTTGAATTAACTATATGAGAGGAAAGGCTGAGGGGACACATGGCAACTGTCATCAAACATTTGGTGGACAGTCAAGTAGAGGAATGAACTAGTTTTTTCTATACTTCTCCAAAAGGCAGAGTCAAAACAGACAGAAGTTACAAGTCAACAAACATTAAGTGCCTACTATGTGCCAGACTCTGTCCTAAGTGCTAAGGATACAAAGAAATTCCAGAATCAGTGCCTGCTCCCAACAAACTCACAGTCCAGTGGAGGAAAGTGGAGTCAGCTGAAGACCAACAGCAATGAGACCTCTCTAAAGATGAAGTGAACCTGGTCAGTGCGAAGTCATTCTGTGACCACAGCTCTTCGGAGAGAGGCTGCAGAGCCATCTGTCAGAAGTTCTAACTGATGTTTATATGGTGCCTTATGGTTTCCCAGTGTTTTACTTACTTCATCTCATTGGGTCTTCAAACAGCCCAGTGAGGGCAAAACCAAGACACCTATTTTAGGGATGGGGAGACTGAAGCCCGGAGAATCGCGGTTACTTCTGGTCCATTGTCGTACGGCTCAGAAGGATCCTGAGACACTTACCAAGCCATGTCTTACCTGATTCTTAGCCTCAAGTTCTTCCCTTGCTACCCCATTGAGAACCCTGAAGAAGGGATTCCTGCAAGGGGGGCTAGAGCCAGGGACCTTAATGGGCCGCCCTTCCTCTTCTCAGATTTTAAGGTTCTTTGCCTAGATACGGGCAGCAGGTCACACGGACACTCAGGCCAGGAATATGCAGTGGTGTTTGGGGCAAATGCATAGCAGGGCAGCACATGGCCTCAGTGCTGCAAGGCCACCAATACTATCTGGGATGTTACTGTGCTGTGTGCAGTCTTTTTGCAGCCCCTGCTGGCATCGTGCTGTTTTGTGTGGTGCAGAACATAGATAAGTATGTGTGAAACACATGTGCATATAGGAACATACACAGAGGCATACGTACACATAATATGTATGCATTACATAGAATATATGTATGTTATAGTGCATATCTAGACACATATTTCTATGTAAGAATATATTGACAGTTTACAAAATGTATCAAGTTGTATTTCAGAGGGAAATCATGAGCAACCAGTTGAACTCGGAAATCTGGAAGCTGCATGTAAAAAGTGACATGTGAGAGGAAAACAGCAAGAAATTCTTTGGCCTAAGAATTAAGGTGTCAAGAACCCAGAACAAAAGTGCTCTAGCTATCAAAATACTGTAGTCAGGCTTAACTTGCTCCCCACAACAGAATTTTTCCCTCAGGATGTGTGTGTGTGTTTGTGTATGTATGTACAGTTGCATGTATAAGTGGATATGTGTGCATGTGTATACATATGTATGAAATACAATCACATAAGGGTCTTTAAATGCACTGTATATACAATCATATGTGCACACGTATGTATTGCATGAAATCGTACAGAAACTCTCAAGTGTGGAAAATGCTCCTCCCTTGAGGCACATCAGCAGCTTCTTCTTTGTAAGCTTTGGAGAGGGGTTTGTGGGTATTGCAATTTTCAGTGACTGCTCCTGGTCACATTAATACAATGGGACAAAGGCAAGATTTGAACCCAGGTCTTCCTTACTCCACTCCCAGCCTTTCCCTCACATTGATGTACTGTCTCCCTGTTGGATCCCATTCAGTCAAAGGCCAAGTCCTCTGCTATCTCTTTCTCTCTCCCTCTCCCTCTATCTTCCCCTCACCCTTTCCCCTCTCCATTTTTTGAGGGAGAAACACATTTAATTAAAAAATGCATCTGAGGGAGATGCTTCCATGGGAGTGTCTCTTAAAAAGGACCTCATTTGGAGGCAGCCTCTTCCTTTGAGTTTTGATATTCTGATGCTGGACTCATGGCTCTTACAGAAGAAGAACCACTGCTTTCTTGGCCTTGGAAAGCCAGCAATTATTAGAAATTCTCACTGTCTTCAACTCATTTGATCTTGAGGGTTTCTGAGAAGGACCAGACTTCTCTCTGTCAAACACAAGCAGTCAAGATCTATGATCATGACAACTCTCTTTGCCCTCTTCCCTCCTTTCCCTAGGTTGAGTTGACCCCCTGAGTTCAGGAGTGCTAATCGTGTTGGGCTATTTAAGAGAGAAATGAGTACATGTTTGAGGGAAGCATATCTGGCAGGCTAATCTCCGCTCCTGTTATCAATTACCCACCCTGAAACACATTCCATGTTAATTTAGCCTGACTTTTGTAGGAATGTCCAGGATGTGAGTTGTGTTAAGGTCCTCATCCATATTAAGTAGGTCTGGGAGTTTGCCTGATTGCATTTCTCCATTATTAAACCTGTTTGTGGCCTTTGGGGAGGAGTTGTCTGAATTTCAAGGAAAAGTTCAGTCTTTCATCTCATGTCCTCCTGTTCATGGAGTCCTGTCAAAACAGGGCAGGTTTTGTTTCTCTGGAGGGAAAAAGTTAGAGGCTAATTAGCAGACTGCTAGGCAGGATTTCTGATTCCTCATTCAAAAGAAGCAGTGAGTTAAATGTAAATGAATTATAGCACATTGCTTCTTGCCCCCTCCTTCAGAAATCTTTGCTAGTCCTCCCCAGAAGTTAGGGTCTTCCCTACTCATGGTACCTTTCATAAACTCTTCATTTCATCTTATATATAAGAAGAATGAAATGACATGCTCTCTACAAAGCTCTTTGCCTACTTCAAAGTGGTATATTAATGCTAGATATGATTAGTATGTACCATTTTATGCATAGGTTGCTCCACTCATTAGAATGTAAACTCCTTGGGGACTGTGACTGGTTTTACTTTTTCCAGAAATCTCCAACCTTCAGCACAATGTCTCACACATAGTACTCACTCAAAAAATGATGACTGGTTAACTGGTTGATTGATTGGTGATGAGAAGCATAGAAAAACTTCCATAAATCATTGACTCCCTCATGTCATCAACATGAACTTTCCTTCCAAGTATCCAAATTGTGACCCACTTAGGCAGATCCATCTTGTGTTATTTCTGTCCATATTCCCTCCTATTTTGGCCCTCAGTAGTCTAGGATGGGGACTTCCTCAATTTCTCTTGCCATCCTGAATATATTAAATTCATCCAGATAATTTCTCCTGCCCGATAACCCTAAACCAAACTTTGTTTTTCTCCTTCTTCTAATTTTTTTAATTGAATTTTATTTTTTTCACTTAGCAAGTATTTTTTTCCTCCCTCCTCCTAGTACAAAGGCTACAAAATACAAAACAAAACAACAAAAACCCTTGTGACAAATGTATGTCTTCAAACAAAATCAATTTCCCCACTGAGCATCTTCTTTTACCTTGTGCATTTCTCCGGACATCTTTTCCCTGAGTTCTTCTTGGTAATTGTGTTTGTTGTCCTATGTTTGCTGTTTACTCCCACTGTGAACTGCACCATTGTCTGTGAATGGTGATCAAACTCATCAGGCATTTGGTGACACATGTGGGACTGGAGCTCAGAAGGGCTACAGAGCTAGTGCAGCAATGGAGATATTAATCCATTCAGAATGTACTGCGTGGGGTCATGGGATGTCTGTATAAGTTTGATGGTCATTAAATGAGGTCCTTCTGGGAGTCCTAAAATTGACATAATAATAATGAGGACTTATATTGTGCTTTAAGGTCTGTACTGACTACTTGCTGTATGATGGGAAATTTGCAAGCATTTATTGACTACCTGCCATATGCAGAGCACTAGTTTGTAAGCATTTATTGATGACCTGCAGTATGCAGGGCACTTGGGTCTTCTGAGTACCGGAGATTGACACAGTGAACCCTTCCCCAGTAGAAGTTATTCTTGAGGGGCTTTCATACACAATACTACACAATTGGTGCATGTTGGGATGGTTATTTCTTCTGGTCTCAGCTTTCTAATCTGTATAATGGGAGGTTGGGATTAGATCACGTACAAGGTCCTGACTACCTCTACAATTTCATGAGATGAAACCTTCTTTCCCCTAGAGTTTTCCTTCCTCCATAGTTTTTGAGAAAGTGTCTCATTTTGTGTGGAAATCTTTCATAAGAGCTTAGTGCTTTAGCCTTGGTGATTTGAGATTCACTTCTTGATGGGGATAATATCAAGCTAGACATGGGAAATATTTAGTTGTTCTATTGACCAGAGATTTTTTTTATGAGATAGTATTTTCTCTCCCTTTTGGAATGTGAGCTCCTGGAGAGCAGGGATTGTGAGGTTACCCTTCTGTTTGTATGACCCTCTTTTACTTAGCATATAACAAGCATATAATCAGAATGAATAGTCATAACTAACATTTATGTAACACTTTAACATTTGCAAAATGCTTTTCATGCTGTCTTGTGTGATCCTCCCAACAATAGTATGGTGAATTAGGTTTTATTTTTTGGCATGGGAAGGTAGTTTTTGTTTTTCCAAGTATTTCTTCTATTTCATAGTGGTTAAAAATTGGTTGTTCAATGTCCTCAAAATTTCACCACCCATATCATGGATCTCCTGCATATATAACTGGTATGAATTCAATCTCATTTTTGTTTACTGAAGTGCCATTCCTATTTTGTGGACAGTGAAGTTACTCCAATGGGGTCACTCCAATGTCATTCACTGATAGGAGCAACATTGTTCTAGAACTCTTGGCAGATTTTTTTTTCCATTTTTCATCTGTTTGTTATTTTTAGTCCAGTTCCCATGGGAAAGTGTCAAAACTGGATCTTTCTGTAAGTTTTCTGCAAACTTGTTTTCTCTCACTGCTTCTCTCACTGCTTTCCTGAATGATACTGCTCCTAATCATCTACTATTATTCTTTGTAAAATTTTACAAATGACTTTATATCCAAAACTGGTGTTATCCATGGTAATTATCTTTCACTTGGCAAAGACAGAAGTATTTGCTGGTAGGGGAAGCAGTCTAGTCTTTTTAGCCTCCCCCTTGTGGTGATCAATCATACACTGCTTAAGCTTCTATAAGGTATGGTATCTATGTATGCCCATATCTATTCCTTTATCCATATCTCATTTTTCATGAGCATGGGAAATAATAAAATTCTAAACTTCCTGAATGATTTATGTAATTTAGGTATTGTCTTTCAATTTCTACATGTCCTAAATTTGATCAACCAGAAAATTTCTTTCACTTGCTTCCAATTCTTTGAAGATCAGTTTTTGTTAATTTAACTTGTTTTTCTATACTTCATGTTCTTTGTCTATACACTTGCATCACATATCATTTTGCCATTCTTTCTCTATCTCTTTTTGGAACTGAAACTAGCATAACACATGTGGTATAAGTGAAAATTCAGTGTTTTGGTAGGAACAGCATTAGCCAAATTTGGCTTCCTAAATCTTGAGGCAAAATAAAGTTCTCTCCTTTTCCTTCTCTTTACTTTGAATACTTGCTAATTTCTTCCTTTCTTTCTCTCTAGACTAATTCATGATGCATTTCAGAGTTCCATCTTTATATGCTATGCCTTTTGACTTTATGAATCAATCTGTTGCATGAAATGGAATTCAATTTCCCTTTTAACCCAGTTAAATTATGTCCACTCCTCCTTTTGTCTGTCAAAGCAGCAGAGCACTCCAAATTCAAACAAATTGGTCACACATGAGATTCCTTTAAATAATCCATGCTGATTGACCCCTGCTCAATTTAATCTTTTTGCAGTGGTCTGCAATTTTGCTTCTACAGAGGGATGGCTACACTTTATGCTGTTGGGAATTTAAAAGTTGTTCTTATATATGGGCTTCTTATAGGTAGTTGTGACACCATTTCCATTTCTTGAATGTTGGAGATGGAAAGGAGAACGAGTGGTCTTATCTCTTGATTTTATAGATCCTTAACCCTAAATGCACTGTTTCACCATTGACTATATTATGAATGAGTGATAGGCAGATTTTTCATTGGTTGGCCAACTAGCCAATTAGGGTAAGTGGCAAAAATACCTACCCATCCACCCACCACTTACTCACTGGGACAAAGCAAGTGACTCTACCATGACCCACCTGTCCATCTATGAAATGAGACAGGTAGACCAGATGACCCCTATGTTCAATCAATCACTATATATAAATTACATACCTGTCAGATTTTTGATATTGTGCCAGCTGCTCAGGGTACAAAGAAGGAAAGGAACCAGGTTGGCCTTGAACAGTCTAAACTAATTGAATACGATATAATTTGTGGAACAAGGGTGGGGGCCTAGCAGCTTCATGTAGAAAGTGGTGTTTGAGATGAATTTGGAGAAAGTTATGTATTCTAAGAGACAGAGGTAAGAGTGCAGTGGGGCATGAAGATACTTCGAAAGAAGATACTTGGTTATGGGTCAGGAATGGTAACAAGACAAATTTCACTGAATTACAGATGAGAGGATTAGATTGAATGATCTCTAAGGTCTCCCCTTCCCCCAAATCTGATATATTTTTAAAAATGTAAATTATTTTTTCAATTACCAAACTTTTTCCTCTTCCACTTACCCCTCCTCAGCTGTGGAAAAGAAAAAAAGAAAGAAAGAAAGAAAGAAAAAGAAAAAGAAAGAAAAGAAAGAAAAAAGGAAGGAAGGAAGGAAAAAAGAAGGAAGGAAATAAGGAAGGGAGAAAAAGGAAAGGGAAAAAAGAAGAAAAGAAAGAAAAGAGAAATAAGTAGAGACAGAAAAAGGGAAATGAGAGATAAATAAAGAATATATATATATCACACAGCAGTTACAAAACAAATTTGCACATTTATCACACCCCAAAATGTTTTTTTTTTTAATTCTAGAAATTAATCTATTCTGTCTGTGTCACGAGGTGGGTAGCATTCTTACTTCATCAGTATGCCCTATAGAATTCTGACCACTTAAGAGCTGGCCAGAGTTCTTAAGTCTTTCATAATTGTTCATTTTTTACATCATTGATGTCAAAGGATACATTCTTGTTTTGGTTCTTTTCTTTTAGCTCTTGATCACATGACATGAGTTCTGAGACTCTAGGAAAGTTAAGCCAACAACCACCTGTGTGCTCATTGACTCCCATTCCGCCACCTCCCCTCTTCGTCTCTCTCCATTTGAATGAGCTGTTCCAGTGGAAGTCCTAGGTGAATTTTCTCCCATGTTTGCACAGTCACTTTCTGGGATGGAACAGATAGTTCTTTGCAGTGAGCAGGCTCGCTTTGGTAGCTTGGTGAATGATGTGGCCCCTCAATGATCTGCAGACAGTACATGCATTAAACTATGCCATGTATCTCTGTCTTTATGGATTCCTTTATGTTCCAGAGAAGCCAACTTGGCAGGTCATATCTGCACAGCACAAAGAACAGTGTATCTGAGAATTCACTCTGGGCATTATAATAATACTCAACCATATCTCACTACTAGTCAACTTACAGTATATACATGTAAGCAATTCAAATTTGATGGAGGAAAAGTATGCTATATTCATGTTCAAGCATAAATGTAAACTAATCTATTTTATTTCTGAGCTTATGCCTTGGAGGAAACATTACCCATTTTGAGGCTCAGCATCCTGGCTTGCTATGGGTTGAAATGTATCTTGCCCTTAAGAAAATTCTGAGAGAATTTCAAACTAGTGGAGATCTAACCAAGGGCAGCAGCCCATGGGAATGAGAAGGCACCAAGAGTTTCCTAGGTTAGATGACATTTAGCATGCCACATCCAGCATTGGGCAGCAGATTTTCAGAAGGATTTTAACAAGTTGGAGCCCATTTATAATAGGGTGACCACAAGTTGAAGGAACACCAGATAACTCAAAGTCATATCGTGAAAGCATGAGTTGAAAGAAACATTTTGTCTGAGAACATTGTCATTAAGAAAAGTCCAAGACAGCTTTCTTCACAGCTACCACACGATTTCTCCCCTTGGTATAATTCCTAAGAGGTTCAGAGTGCTGGAATATGATGAATGGGTCAGTGACACTTTCAGATACAGGCTTGGTTCAGCCTCCTCCTTTCAGAAATGTGACCAACTGGTTCTGGAACTCCACTTGCTTCCTTTTGCTCACAGCCAAATGGATCATTCAGCCTGTGTTCTCTGGTTTCCCTGGCAGGTACATATAGGCCAAATATTCCTCAGCTGTGCCCATCAGAGTAGATTGGAAGGGAAAACCTATGAACACAACCACAAAGTAGCCTCAGACTAATTGGGGTGGGTGACTCTTTGCCAGTGGAAAGGCACTGCCTTTGCTAATGTGGATGAATGAAAGCTCCCTTCTTCCCTATGGGAGTGATGGAGGCCCAGATCAAGCCCAGGGCAACAGTGTCAGGGCTTGGCTGCTTCTGGGTGACTACTCTGCTGGGAAGTGGAACATCCCATGCAGGGGCCAAGGAAAACCCTCTTTGCTATAACACCTATAGACCAAATCCTAGAAACTGCTAAATGCAGGTGTTTCCATTCATCTACTCTCTTCTTCCTGATACTCCAGCTTGCTACCTCTGGCCCAGTGTAACCCTCCAGATTTGGGGACAGAAAGACCAGGTTTGAAACCCAGATTTGCTACTCACTGCCTGTGTGATTTTTTGATGAGCAGAGTTGTCTTTGGCCTCTTTGTATCTCCAGTCCTTAGCATGGTGCCTGACATCTAGCAGATGCTTAGTAAGTGCTTATTGAAGGAGCTATCATTGGGTTTCTTTAAAAACACACACACATACACACACAAACAAACTACATAATGAAGAGTCAGATGATGGTGAGGTCCTCAAGAGATGTTCATCCCAGCACTATATGGAAGAGTTGTATGTGTGTGTGAGTGTGTATGTGAATATGTGTGTGTGTGTATGTGTGTGTTTATGTGTGTGTATGAGTGTGTGTGTGCATGTGTATATGTGTGTGTATGTGAGTGTGGGCCCACAGTGTCTGGCATGTAGTAGGCACTTAATAAATCCTTATTTCCTTCTCTTCCCTTACTCCCCATCGAATACTTCCTTCTTTCAAAGGAAAACAATGAAGCAAAGGTGAGGAACCAAGCTGGCTTCCCTGATTCCAGGCAAAATGAGGGCAGAGTGAAGGCAAATGGCATTCAGCAACATCAGGATGGAGTAGAAGGGTTGACTGAGAAAGCTTGGCACTGCTCACAGGGTCCGCCCAGGCTAGGGTCCTGGGGCCTCCTTTGCCCTTCCCTAGCCCCTGCCACAGGGCAGTGAAGCAATGTTTTGGGAGGCAGCCAAGCTGAGCAGGGGCTTTAGAGCTTGTTAAAGACCCAGGGCCTCTGGGGGCCTGGCTTTACATAGGATTTTTAGGCCTTGAAGGTAGCTGTCACATTGCCATGGAGTGATGGGGTCAGGGAACCTGAAGCAGCAGGCAAAGGAGAGGTCTCTACAAACTGACCAGGAAGGTCTCCTCAGGCCAAGGTCACATACCTGAGGCTTGGAGAGGGAGGACAGAGGATCTCAGGGCTGTGCTCTACACTATCTGGAGTCTCTCTGCCTCTTCTCCCCAAGGAAGGTTATGTATTCTGTCGTCATTCTCTGAAACAAGACTGGCACCTGTGGCTAGGCTGCATCACTTACCTTTTCTTCACCTGTAAGATGGGGATAATCACGGCATGTACCTCCAGCGTGGTGGGGATGATAAAATGAGATAGTATTTTAAAGTGCTTTGGAAAACTGAAAGGGTTATAGAAATCTTAGCTAATAATCAAATGATTTCTATTACTAACGGAATTTTCATGTTGCTTTGGGATTTGCAAATTAAAAACAGAAGCCTCTTCTATGGACATTATTTCATGTGATCCTCACAGTAGCTCCTATTTTGCAGATGTGGAAGCTGAGGGCAAGTACTTAGCACCATCTTTCCAGGCAGAGTATGTGACTAGAGGCATGGCCTTAGGGAGCCCAAGCCTGGCCTTTCTGAAAGCTGCAAGGGAAGAGCAGACAAACTTGCGCTGACTTAAGCTTTGCCCTTACCACATCTGGAGTGCACATCTCCTAAGTGTTGTTTATTGTTTGACTCCAAAGTAGGGGTTTGGTCAGAAATAGATGTGTTTTTTTTTCCTTTACAATTTAAATCAACTTGTACAATCCTCTAGGGAATAGAATGCCTCTGACTCTTTTTCTTAGTGACTTAGCAACAGGGACTGAATATTCAGTCTGGGGTGGTGAGTGGCTTCTCCCAGGAGGCTAGGTCCTCTACTGGAATGGAGAAAGGCAAGGGACAGATTACAATGAAGACTTCAGATAAGGAATGTTTAATGAGGTGACCTGTGACTCAGCTATGGTGGAATTAGAAGGAAAAAAAGAGAGGAATTAGTTTATAAAAACAACAGTTTTTTCCCCAACTTAGTCAAATTGCTCCAAGAATTTAAAAGTATCCTTCATCTATGCTTGCAGCTTTACTCCCATGGAGGTACCCCTCAGAGAGGGCAAACATTAAGGGCAGAGTGAAGGCAAATGGCTCTCTCCCTCAGAGAGAGCCCCAGGAGTGATTTCCATGGACCTATTTAGTGTTCTAGAGTGCAGGGAGTATAACCAGAAGGATCCATGGGAATAACCCCAGTGTCAGAGAAAGGAGTCCCTGCAGGTTGGGAATGAGCAACTCAGGCAGACGGTATTCATCCCTTGTACTCCTTGAGGACCTCAGCTTGCCAGTGTCTGTGGCCCTGATGGACTGGTCCATAAATGATGGGGATTGCCATCAGTGCCTGGACAGAGCCACCAGATTAGCTTCTCACAACACTCTTGGGCGCCCCCATCCAGACAAAAATCTAATGGGGCAGAGTTAAAGTTGTCAGTAAGCAGCCATCGAGGACCCTTCCATGTGATTTAGTGGCCTGAGTTTCTACTTCAGTTTGACAGGACTGGTTTGTACCATGCCCCACAGGTAGAAGGGGAGGGAACTCGGCACCAGAGATTTAGACCTGGGAGGGAATTTGGAGACTATGTTATTTTAAAAAATAATTGAACAGCTAGGTGATGTAGTGGATATAGAAAAAGCCCTGTAGTCAGAGTCAGGAGGATGTGAGCTCAAATCTGGCCCCAGACACTTACTAACTGTATGACCCTGGGCAAGTCACTTAACCCTGATTGCCATCCCCCAAACATATAAACAAACAAGCAATGAATGAATGAATAAATATGTTAATTAATTAAGAACTAAAATCCAGAAGGATTGTGACTTGCCCAGGGTCAGTAAAAGCCAGTATTTGAAACTGATCCCTTTGAAACCCATCCAAGCCCTCTTTCCACGACCTTATTAATTATCCTGGGAAAAGCTTGACCTAGATACCTTAAGGAGAGTCAGGGGGCCCGGAGAAACATGACAGGAGAGATGTGATAGATTTTTTCTCTTGGAATTTACTGTAGCATCCAAGAAGAGGTAGCTTTGTTAAATGGAAACCTAAACAGTGAAGGGGAACCCCAGCTCTGCATTTGAAGAACTGACCCCCGAATAAGGAGTTGCACCTCACCAAACCCTGCCTTCCACCAGCGGCAGTGGTGACCCTCGCTGCACTTCGCCCATCAGAAAAACCGAGAACAAGGGGAAGCAGAGTTGGAGTCAGGAAGCCTTGAGCTCCAACCCTGTCCTTGGTCCTGAAGAGCTGTGTGAACCTGGATGTGCCTCCGTACCCCGGCACATCCCTGACCCTCAGTTTCCAGCAACTGGCTATCTACGTTGGAGGAGGGAGTTTCTTCATCTGGGAGATCCTTATACAAAAGAAATCACAGGTCTGGTCCCAAAACAGAATGCGAAGGATTGGTGGATGGATTCTGAGGCTATAATCTCAGCTAATGGCACTTCGCTCTTTATTTTGAGTGTCTCAGACATCTGCTTGGTCAGGGCTACTTCCTGAGACCTGGAACACAGGAATCAAAAATGAAATGCAGATTTAATCTTTGCTCTTCATTTTGTAGGTCTACAGATTGAATCATTTATCAGTAATTACAGGGCTCAGAAGGATGTGACCCTTGAATAATTTGCCTCCTTTGTTGGCTTTTCTCTAGCAGCGATGTTCCCCTCTTTCCTCCCTCTGGAACATCTACTCGGAGGTATACATCAATCCCCTAACCCCTCGCCGCCTCCCAGCTGTGCGAGGTTTCTTGAAAGTAGACCGGGAGTCCCAATTGCTGCCTTCCCTAACCTCTCCTTTCAACCATTAGATCTGTGGAATAACGGATGTGATTTTCCACTTCTTATTTCATCTAGGGAGGACTATGAAAAAGTGTTGTTATCTTGGCATGTGGGTGTGTCGAGTGTGTTCTTGCTTCCTAAGTGTACTTTGGCACCAGAGGAAGCGGAGGCAGCAGTTTTTCAAGTGATGGAAAAGCCAGGATGATTAAGAGCAGTGTTTAGCAGACTGGCATCCAGGCTGTTCTCAGCCTCCTTCCCTCCTTGTTGCATTCAGTACTTTATGTCTCCACTGTTCTCTGTTGCCCAGAAAAACCAAACTTGGAAAACAAAATAAAAAGACAAAAATATAATAACAGAAAAACATGTGCCCTGCTAGAAAACTTAGCAGTGTCACAGCTTTAGTTTCAATCAATCAAGTGTTTTTTAAGTACCTGCTCTCTGCCAGATCCTGTGCTGGTGCCCAAGGATATATATACAGAGCAGGAAACAGCCCTTACTTTCAATGCGTTTATATTTTAATGGGACAGACGAAGTGCCTAATAGAAGAACTTCACCTTCCCTTCTTAGTAAGGCTTCAGTGGCCCTTAATATGGTACTTGTCATGTCAGGCATAGTCATTCCTTCACTCCTCTCCTTTCTCTCCCTCTGCCTTTCTCATTCTCCCTTTCCCCCACCTTTGTGCTTTTCCTCCCTGAACTCCTTTTCTCTTCCTTTGGCTACCCTTGTAATGTCCTCCCCTCCCTCCTGTTCCATCACTTTGTATTCCCTTTCTTCTCTTTTTTTCCCCTCTCTCTCCCTTTCTCTCTCTTTAGTGTTGTTCAGTCATTTCAGTTGTGGATGACTCTTCCTTGACCTCATTTGAGATTTTCTTGACAGAGATACTGGAAGATTTGCCATTTCCTTGTCCAGCTTATTTTTACAGATGAAAAAACTGAGGTAAACAGGGTGAAGTGACTTGCTCAGGGTCACACAATCAGTAGGTTTCCAAGGCCAGATTAGACCTTGGCAAGATGAGTTTTTCTGACTCCAGGTCTGGCACTCAGTCCACATTGACACCTTTAGTATTAGAGATTTTAAGTTGGAAGGAACTTTAAAGGCCATACATCCAATCACCTCATTTTACAGGTGAAGAAACTGAGGCTGAGAAAGAGGGGAACTGATTTATTTAAAGTGACACAAACAGTAACTTCTGAGGCTGCGTGTGAACACAGACCTTTCAGACCCTAGCTGAGTGCTACATCAATCGCACCATCTTGAACTGAATCAGAGAAGGTTGACAAATATCTATCTATATCTATATCTATCTATCTCTATCTCTACATCTATCCATCTATCTGGATCAATATAGCTATGTATGTGTGTGCAAATAATCATATGTACAGGTGTATACACATATACATACATATGGAAACATGCTCATGCATACATGCACACTAAATTTACAGTGCTTACATCTTCTATCTGCATTTGTGTGCTTATATGAACACGAAAATGTATGGATGCATGTGTATATATTTATCTTTTTTCAATTAATCAATATGCCTTTATTAAGCTCCAACTGTGTTCCAGGCCTTGTGCAAGTCACTGGGGATAGAGTAACAAAAACCAATCCTCTTTTTTCTTCAATGATCCGATGTTCTGCGGGGACACTCAACATGTACATATATGAGAATATATCCTATAGATACAAGATAAAAGTAGGTCCTTGGAAGAGGGGCCACTAGGATTTAGGCAGACCAGGAAAAGTTCTGTCACAGGATGTCGCTTTTGATGTGAACTTTGAAGGAATCTAGACATTCTAAGACCAAGGTGAGGAGGGAGCGCATTCTATTCATGGAAGACCTCTTGGATATAGCCTTTCCCTAGAACCTAAAAGGATCAAGGGACACACAGGACTGTCTGATGTGGGCTGAGTTGCTTGTAAAAAGGATTGTGGAGCAAACCACCAACTCCTACTGAGGTGAATTTTGGGAAACTGTGGGGTTTCAGGGCGACCTTGAATAAGGCAGTGGGAGGAGCTGATCCTGAAGTTAGACACCATGGTTCAAACCCTGCATCTGATGTGGATTTCCTGTGTGGCTTTGGAGAAGTCACATAGACTTCCCCCGTTCCTCAATTTCCTTGCATATAAAGTAAAGAATTTATACTTGTTGGTTTCTGGGATCTTTTCTACATCTATGATCCCCTGAAGAGAGCTTGACCTATGAGAGGACATGGAAGGGGGACAGGAAAAGGCAAAGAGAGGGGAGAGAAAGCATTTTCCTCTTTGGATCATGGATAGTAGCCAGTAAACCAGGAGGTCCTCTAGGCTAGTTCCTTTATTTGCAGGGGAGGATAGGAGGCTCAAAGGGATTAAGGATCTGTCCCAAGTTACAACTATATCAGGCAGCATTCCTATCTATTAGGTAGGAATGCATAGGTACAATGCATTCCTTGTCTGTAAAATGGGAGCAATAAGCACATGAATCTCCCAGGGTCATGGTGACCATAAAATGAGATCAGATTTGTAAATCACTTTCTAATCTATTATTACTATTAATTATCTCTTTCTGCTCTGCCACATTGTCCAAACAGGATACATTTTCACTGATATCCTTTGTTAATACATTACCTTTATTTCTCAATTTACCCATCCTCCTTATGCTACCCCCCAGCCATCTCCTATAAGGAAGAACATAAAAGAGGATAAAACATGTTGAGCAAAATTAAGCAACAGAAAGAACAAGAACGTCATAGATGGTTTCCCATGGGCTGAGAGGAGAGCTCCAGCCCCTGGGTAGTAATCACAATGACTGATCTTTTGTGGGACAGCAGGGTTTGCCAAGCTAACTTTTCATATTCCTTCATCTGATTCTCACAACTCTTTTAAGAAGGTGACTTTATTCTTCTCAGTTTACAGATGAAGAAACTTGGGCTGAGAGTGCTTGAATGATTTGCCAAGGGTTACATTGCTATTAAGTGTTTGTGGCCAGATTTGAACCCAGGTTTTTCTAACTTCTAACTTCAAGTACAACTGCCATTGAGAGGTCATTTATCAAAACATGCTCTCTGGGCCCCCAGGGGCCATGGGCCTCTTCTGAGAGCCAGCAAGGTCAAAGCTTTTGTATAACAAAACTCACACATCATCTGCATATTGTAGTTCTCTTCTGTTTTCCAACTACACATTCAGGTGACACTGGATCATCTTCATATATTTCAATCAAATCAGTAGATTTCAACAGAATAAATGTAGAAGGAAATAGGAGAATTAAGTCAGATTCTTCTAAGTCCCATACTAGATTTGTGAAAATGTGCAAAACAATGTCATCCTTCACATTCTTTTTTTGGGAAAATGTCATTGTTTTTCATTAAAAAACTTGTTTTTTAATGTTATGCATTGGGTATATTAATGTTATTTTAGAGAAATGAAAAGATTAAAAATATTATCAGTTTCAGTTACTAACATGCTAAATCTTCTAATATGGTAAAGAAGGTAACTCTCATAAACAAATGCTCTTTGAATTTTGAATAATTTTTAAGAGACTAAAGGAGTCCTGGAGTGAAAAGTTAGAGAACTGCTCCAGGATGCCATGTCTCTGCCCAGATGTGCTCTGGGAATCTGAGTCATGATTGACGTACAGGCCAGTGTTGGGATGGAGCCAAATCTGGAAATAGCTAAGTGAGGAGGAGTGGGGGGAGAGGAAGGAGGCTCATACTGTGGAACAAACACTGCCTGAGGTCCCAGAATGTGGAAGAAGAGAAGCCACAAAAACCATGTCATAGGGAGAAGAAGACAGTGAGGAAATGCTGCTGTTATCTCAGGGAAAAGAATAGCCAGCTCCAATTTGTGTCTCGTCCTCCCATGTTACAATGAAAGGGAAAGTAGTGACACCACAGAGCACAGAGTGCTTGCCCTGAAGTGAGGAAGATACATCTTCCTGAGTTTGAATCTGGCCTTAGGTATGTGATCCTGTTTGCTTCAGGTTCCTCATATGTAAAATGAACTGGAGAAGGAAAGGGGAAACCACTCCAGCATCCTTGCCAAGAAAACCCGACATGGGCTCAGAACTGGGCATGATTGAACAGCAATGAATGAGAATGGGAGCTCTTCAAGAATAGACATTGGCTTGTTTTCTTATTTCTGTCTTCCCAGAATTTAGCACAGGGCCCAGAACAGAGCAAATGCTTCACACATGCTTGATTCTTCTAGTCATCTGTCCCTAGTCCATCTCTCTATCAATATCATTTATGCTTTCTCCCTCTCCTCTCCTCTTCTTCTCTCCCCTCCCTTCCTCTCCCTTCCCCTTTTCTCTCTGTCTGTCTCTGTCTCTTTCCCTCTCTCTCCTCTCTCTGTCTCTCTCTCTGTTTCTATCTCTCTGTCTCTGTGTTACTCTCTCCCCTTTCCTCTCTCTCTTCCCCTCCACCCTTTACATATACAATCCTTTGACATATCTTGTTGTTTCTGCCTTGACAATACCTCTCCTGTATACTCATCCCCCCAATTCAGGTCCTTAGTACTTCTCTCCTGGCTTCCTGGGACAGATTTTGGGTTGGTCTCCCTACAACAAAGCTCTCCATCTATCCAACCTTCATCAATGCAGCTGCTGAGGAGATCTGTAGAGGGTGCCTAACTATGAAAGTCCCTGCCCAAAGCACTGCAGGGTCTCCCTATGAGGTCCAGGATCAGTTCTGTATTCACTTCTCTGCTTGCTGTAGCCTCAACCTTTCCCACCTGCCTAGCCCTCTTATACTTCACTCTCCTCCATAAATAGACTGATCTAGTTTCACTAACCTCCTTACATTTCCAGGTTGGCTCCTTGTCCTAGCTGTCCCCCTTGGCTGGAATCTTGTGCTGCTTCTCCCTCGCTTCTCAGTTCCCCTGACTGAAAGATTCATCTCAAATTCCACTCCCTGCAAGTGGCCTTTTCTTATCCTATTCTCTACCCCCCAAACCAGCTGTTGCTCATGGGAATGGGTTACATCTGAGTTTACCTTCTATCTGTTCTGTACACAGGAGTCTCAATTAGTACAAACAGTAATTCCCTCAAAGTGGTACCATGATTGAGTTTCCACTCTTTGAAATTTGCAAAATGTATATTCAAAGCATGGACATTTTTTTCCAGCTCAAAGGGAATATGCAGTGTGAACTCAAATAGTGCAGACAGGGAATTTATTATTCTCATTGGTCAAGACCTAGGTGTAGATATTGTACCTATGCCCCATCATTTACATTTCATTATCACTCCATGTGTTCCTTCAGGGCAGGACGTGATTTTGCCTTTTTTGCATTCTCCTTGCTTCCTGCAATGCCTGGCTGCTGGCCTGCCAGACACCTGCACTGAAAGGTGCTCCCCTTTACCCCAATGAGGTAGAACGTTCTTACTGACCTTCCAAGTTGTCTTGGGCTGGAAAATTGTTTCACCCTTGATTTTGCTGGTTCTGCCATTCTAGAAGTCTCTTTAAGGCATTATCCTGTAGTTGTTTGGTGGTGAATTGGGGAGAGTTCAGGTGAGCCCCTTCCACACTCCACCATATTGACTGCATCTCCCTCCCTCACTGAGTGGGTGCTCCTTCCACCAAGCAGACTCCAACATATTTATGACTTAGTAGTGCTAAGGTCAAGAATTATAGGACATCAGAGGCCATCAAAAGCCCCTCCTCCATTTTACAAATGAGGAGAATGAGACTTAAATCCTGGAAAGTTACCTGTGATACCAGAGATTGAATGATTTATGGAGTGTTCCACAGCTCCTAAGTGTCAGAAATGGGATTTGAATGGAGCCTTCCTGACTCTAAGCCCAGATTTCTCTCTACTACATCTTTACTGTCCTATATATTGGTCATATTCTGTTTTGTGTATTACTTTGTGCATATGACTCGTTCCTGTTTATTGGGTTGTAAGTTATATCATGACAGGGATCAGGCATTCTTAGCAAATGCTCTAGTGTCTTACAAGCTGTAGGAATTCAATAAACAGCTGATCAATTGAATATTATTGAAGTCTTTATGCTCCTTTAATTTATTTCTTGGGACAGCATCCAGTCTATGGGATCCTAATGGGGACAGACCTTGAAGAAGCTGTAGAAATCCTCAAGTCCAACCTCTTACTTTATAGGTGAGGAATTGAGAACTAGAGAAAGCCAGGAGTCAATTCAGAGATTTTCATATTTAGAGCTCAAAGCCACCTTCAAGGTCATTTAATCACACTTCTCTTTGCTGTCAACTGAGGCCCAGAGAGTTTGAGTCACCTGGTCAAGGTGAGAATGGTCATAGGATCACATATCTGAAGTTGAAAGGTTTGAGTGGAGAGACTTGTCCAAGGTCACTCAGGTCAAACATGGCACAACATGACCCATTCCTTCTAACTCCAAATTAGGCATTTTTTTTCTGTACCATAGGATTGCTAGTAAAGTATATGTGAAATGACTGACTAACCTAAAAAGCCCCATAGAAATGCTCAAGGATATTTCATAAAGCAGGAGTCTAGGGCGAGAGCTCAGACAGAACTGTTTCTCTCCACTTGTCTTGGCGGTCATTTTCCAGGCAGATTACCCAAAGTGATAGAGAAGTCTGGCATCAGGCACAGGACAACCTCCCAGCAACTACAGAAATGTTTGCATTGTCTTGGGCTCTCACCCTCAGCGCTGTTTATTTTTGTTTGATCCTGACTGTTCGAGCACTGCTTGCTTTGAGTGTGTCTTGGCAATTACTCTAACCTGATCTCTACCCTCCCCACCAGTCCCCCACCCCCAAATCTCCATCCTCCCTGAGTAAAATCTGCTATTCTCACCCTGACTTCCACTGAGTAAATGGCAGCAAAGATTAAAACTAAGGGCAGCTTGAGAGTCCACAAGAACTAAAAAAGCTTGCATCTGGTGGAGCCATCTGTGCCTGTCAGGTCGCAGCCAAGCCATTCTCTGTGGTGGAGAATGATGGGGAGTCAGATAATGACTTGGTGCGGAGGGCTTATGTATGCCAGGGAACGTGAACAGAGCGAGTGACTAGTTTCAGGAATGAGACTTCTAAGAAGGAGAGTTATTGGTGCTGGGAGGCATCTCATTTTCTCTGTAATAGGTGGCTGATCTCCCAGAAAATGGGCCCCTTCTGGCAAATGGTCAAGTTGGGCACCAGTGATCCAGCAGCAGTCTCCTATGCATTGTGCATTCTTTCTCTAATGATTGTCTGCAGAAAACTGTCAGCCAGGTGCTTTACATAGCATAGGAGGAGAGGTGGATTCATTAAGGGGGATCCAAGAAGTACAACATATGAAGATAACCTTGTACGGAAAAACATGCTTTGTTCTTATGTGATCCATATGTCCAGATTTGTCAAGTTCAAAAACCATACACTCTATTCTAATAATGGAGAAGCCAAAATGATCATTTACGTGGTCCTAGATTAGAGTTTGCCTAGAGAGCTGTCTCAGTACTGAGATGTAACTTAATCACTTTATTTAGTGTAGGCTGAAAGACCCAGGGTTTCTGTTGGACAGAAAGGGGCCTCTTAACTCTGTGTGTGTGTGTGTGTGTGCGTGTGTGTATGTGTATGTGTGGAATAGTTTGATAATACCTATGGATCCCTTTTTTAGAATGTTTTAAATGCATAAAACTGGAAAACAACTCAAAAGTTGTTGAAAATATAGATGCATTTTTCCCTACACATGTTTACAATCCTCCTGCATTTATTCACTGACCTCTTGGATTCCCAATGGATTTTGTGGGATCTGTTAGGTTTGTATGGAGGTCCATGGATCATCTGTTTAAGAAACCTGTCTTAAAGTATGACCTGTGTTGGTCAACCACTCAAAAAGTATTTCTTAGGTGCCAAGTATGTGCCATGCATTGTGCTAGGAGACAGAGATGAAACTATCTCAGTCCATGAGGCAGACCATTATGGGCATCAATGGGTATATCCAAATTAGATACAAAGAACTTTGGGTGGAAAGGCACTAATGGTTAGGGAGGAGCAAACAAGACTGCCTGTAGATGTTGACACTTGGCAGTCAGTCAGTAAATAAACATTTATTAAGCACCGACTATGTGTCAGGTGCTGGTTGAAGCACTGAGTGTTCATAAAAGGGCAGAGGATAGTCCCTGTCCTCCAGAGTTCAGTCTGATGGGAGAGATAGCACATACAAAGAAGTGAAAAGCAGGGATGAGGAGGAGTGGGCAAGGAAGTTTGCCAGTACAGGGGCATGTGGAAGTCCTGTGACTGAGGGGTGCCAAAAGCACTCTCTTAAGTGGAGGACCTGCTTGGAGGTTGCCTATGAACATCTTCCATCCTCCATAGTCAGGAGTAGGGAAAGGTCCCAGGGGCAGGGGGCTGAGCACTTTTGAGTTTTGATCTTGCAGGAAGATGAATTTTTGGAGATAATGATGAAATTCAGAAGAGCAGTCAGATGAGAATTGACCTGAATCTTCAAAAAATGAGGGATTCTAAAAGACAGTAAGAAGGAGTACATCAAAGAGATGAGCAGTGCAAAGGGATGGCAATGGGGATGAAGATGGAATGCATGAGAGCCAATTTGAATGGATCATGGAATCTGGGAAAAGAAGTGTGAAATAAAACTGGAAAGTTAATCTGAGGTGAGCCTGTGAAGAACTCTGAATTTGAAAGGGAATTTTTATTTGGTCCTAGAGAGACAAGGAAGCTAATGGAGTATATTTAGTAGAGGATGGTGTAAAACTTGTACTATGGAAAAGTTCCCTGGAAATCTGTGTGGAGGATGGGTATGAGTGGGAAGACACTGGGGGCAGGAAGACTAAACATTAGCTCAGAGGAGAGGTGAGGAGGGCCTGGTTTTCATCATCTCCCTATCTGCTCCTTTTCTGAACTTCATGATCTCCAAAAACTCATCATTCTATATGACTGTTGGTCACAGAGTTGAAAAGCTGTCCACCTGGTAACCAATAAAAGGAACTGAAGAGAAGCTGGTTACTCCCTTTTTGGGACTCCTCCAGCACTTGTTCCCCTTGACCTTCTAACAAGGGGAGTGATTTTTATCTTACCCCCAATGATGATAGTGGCTATGGATTAGGTAGCTACACTGAAACTGGGCTAAAATTGATGGCCATGTCGACTATGTGACCTGTGAAATGCCCATTTAAACTCTTAAAGACTTCATGATGCTCCTCATGTGGCTTGCAAGGACTGCTGATTTTTTCACTGAGGGGGAAACTATAAGGAAAGGATTAAAAACGCTTTCAGACCTTGCTCATGTTAGACCTGGAGAGGTCATTTGAGTGACCTATTCACAGATTGTAAAAAGAAATAAAACTTTGCATAAGGAAATGTCAGGAAACAACTGAGGATTAGAAAAGCCAGTGCTGGTCTCAGTGCTTTTTCTCTGTTAACTCAGCACATTGTGAGTACATGTAGGGGAGTGCACACAAGCCAGGAAGCAGTCCCTGCTTGGGTGCTGGGCTGTGAGTTGTGAAGGAATCCAATTAAGTTGAGCTGAGTTGGTGCCTAGTATTGAGTTCCTGGTCAGGAGATGGATGATTCTAGAGGCAGTAATCTGCTCCATTTATTTCTGAAAATGCATGGTAGTAACCTAGAGCAGGAGGCCAGTGGAGTCCCATGCTGGACATAGTAACTGCAGCCAAGTGGTGATGGAGCAAAGGAGAAGCATGTGGTGGAGTCACAACACGTAGCCTTTCAGAATGGCAGGTGTAAGTTCTCCTTCCTAGTACACAACTTGGTGACGTGTGTTTCCGGGGTGTGAGCCTAGTCACTTGTGAAAGCTCTGTGTGTCCGTTTTTCCCTCAACACTGTGTGTATTTTCAGGGGAATGAACTCTACGCTTTGAGAGAGAGGTTACTAATTTTCTAACTATGCCTTTTCAGTAAACATATTTGCTTCAGTCAATTTCCTACCGCTGACTGGCTGTCAGTAGGCAAGCACATTGGACAGGGCTTGTGAGCTGTCATTTTTGGAGTGTTAAGCAACTGAGTGCCTTGAACCTTTGTTGAAGAACGGGCTGAACCAAGCGAGATCTCCAGAAAGTTTTGAGGTCATCCAGGCAGACCTCTCTGATTTTACAAATGAATGACCTAAGGTTCAGGTAGTTGAGCCAGCAAACTGAGAGTAATGCCTAGGGAAAGATGCCCACCAGGTGAGCAGCAGCTGCCCCTGCCTTGTTGCTCTAGTCTTAAGGCTCTCTGCCTTGCGCTGGTTTTGAGGCCCCATGCTCACAGCTGTTTTTTTTCTCTTTGGACCTGCAGTCTGGATTGTCCTCAGTTTGGCTTGCCCCAAGGGAGCCTGGAGAAGTTCTGTGTTGTGGAGTGGATTTGAATGGCTAGTTTCTTTTCTCCAGGGAGGTTTTCTGACATGGCCTCTGATCTGAGGGACTGTAATCACAGGCACACTGGCAGCCAGACCTGAATCCTGAAAAACAGGGCTGAAAAGACAACTCTTATTTCATTTGGAAGCTAAAACACACTGAGAATGTTAGAAAAATGTCATATGAACTGGGCTCCTGGATACTCTGGGGATCACACTGACTGAGAATGCTACATTAAAACATGCATGTTCAAGCCACAGTTGCTTGCAACCACTTAGCAAGGATTTATTAGGCAATTACTGTATGTAAAGAACTTCCGTGGGAGTACTAGCTGACTCTGAAAAGAGAGAGCCTGGCTTCTATTTCCATATTATGTGCATGACCTTGGATAAGCCATTTAAGCTCATGAGCCTCAGTTTCCTCATCTTCAAAAGGAGGAGGCTGGACCAGATGGCTTCTCAGGCCCCTTCCAACCCTGCACCTATGAACCTCTTTTCCTCCAGTGAGGGCGAATGGAATCATCAACCTTACAGCTGGTCATAGTACAAGAAGCTGTTTGCGGGGGTTAGAGGACCTGTCTTTTTCATCTAAAGAATGAAAGCCTCTGCCTGATAGAGTGGTGGGGGTCAGTGAGGAGGGGGAAGGAGCCTCATTGGATTCGAAGCTCTTTGAAGGCAGAGACATCTTTGACTTCTTTTTGTATCCCCAGCACTCAGCACAGTACCTGACACATAGTAGGTGCTTGATAAATGTTTACTGATCGAGGACAGATGTCTTTAAATGTTTTAAGCAGTGTTTATCAAAAAGAGATTAAACTTGTTCTTCCTGGCCCCTGGAGGATGCACAAGAGGCAGTCATGGACATAGATAAGAAATGAATTAGATGTAAAGGAAACAAACAAACAAGTGAACAGATTTCTTAATCTTCCTGATGTAACATCTCCTTCAGTGTCATTCCTTCAGCAAGGCTCAAAGACTTGGGGTCCCCAGAAATTAAGACTATTATTTCAGAGTGCTAAAGGATAACTTGAGACATTGGGATTCTGTTGTGGATAACTTGAGACATTGGGATTCTGTTGTTATTGGTCATGAGCCCCCAATCAATGTTATATAAATTAATATCTAGCAAGGAAGTATCATTTAGTTTTTAGAAAGTGCATTTATTTTATTTATTATAGAAAGGATATTCATTGACAAGATCTAATAAGAGCAGTTGATGTAAAATGTCTCCCCACAAAAGCAGATACTCTCCTTTTGAAAACACAAGGTCTCTGAAGAGAGCTGGCTCAGAACCAAAGTACAATGGCAAAGTATCACTCATGTGGAGAACCTGTGGGATGAAGGGCTCCACAAAATACCCTAGAAATATCTGATAACCCATGGCCCTACATGTTCTTTTTTCCCTCCACAGAGTTCTCTTGAAACTCACTGCATGGAATCAATGATACATAGGTTGCTGTGCTGCTTAGCTCTCCTGACTTTTCATGCAGTATGGTGTCCCCACTGCATGGGTCAAGCAGGGGGCTATACTTACACATCACTGGGCTCAGTGGCTGCTTGGATGGGCTAGGCAGATGCTTTCCAGGGCTTGCAGTGCTGAAAGTCACTGCATAGGCATGTCCACCTCAAACTTGCTGTTCAGTTATGTCCCAACTAACTCTCTGAGCTTCTTCCAGCTCTGATGGACTTTTTTTTAGTGACTCTAGCTGCTGATGGGACCACTTTTGTGACTTTATGATCTCTTGAAATCACAAGGTTTCTCCTTGGACACATCCACCTCGGGATAATCATTCACCAATATGGGGAAAGAATAAGCTCAAAGAGCCAACTGTAACTTTATGCTCAAAGGTGTCAAGGCTGGGAATAGGGTTGTTGAGGAGAGTACAGAATGTGCTTCTAGGTCAAACAGAGTCTGCCTTCCCTCTGCCAAAAAGAGGGTTTGGCAGAGAGTTTTCTCACCCGGTTCTGTATGCCAATGAAAGCATGGATCTGCTTACTTTTGACTCAGAAACTCCCCTGTCAGAAGACAGTCAGACTCATCTGCCAATTAGAAGACTTTTCTTCATCACATTTTATCTGACTCTGAGTCCTCCTGTCCAGAAACCAGATTCCACCTCCACAGATCTCTGCACAGTCACTTGAACTGAAGTCTGCTAGAGCACAGCTCAAACAAAGGACTGTACCCCCGCCTCCCTAGCTAGTCTGCTCCATTGCACCAATGATTAGTTACTCCAGAGAAGAACTGGCTGCCCTGGGAGGTAGAGAGGCTCCTACACTGGAAGTTTATGAGAAGAGGCTTCATGACAGCTTGTTAGATATGTGGTAGAGGGCATTCTCAATCAGCTCTGGGATAGACTGTTGCCTTGGTGTCCCTTCCAGTATGAGTGTCTGTGACTCTGACCTGGAGTCACTTGGCCTCTCTGCCCCTTACAGTGTGATCAGCTAGAGCTGGGTAAGATCTAAAGGGACATTAAGGGTCGTTTAGTCCAGCCCCTTTCGTTTTAGAGATAAGGAAACTGGGACCCAGGGAGGTAAATCAATGATATCATTATCCTATGAACTGAATTTCAGAGACAGTCAGCAGCTTACCTATGGTCACACTGAGTCTCTGGGTAATGCCAGATTAGAAATCATGAGCTTCTGGCTGTCCAGTAAGGTAGCAACTATAGACCAACATGAGAAAACCTGCCTGGTTTCTCTCCCTGGTCTGGACACTGGGCAGTTTTTAATCTGCTCTTCCTTGCTTATTTGCCAGTGAAAGGAGAAATATCATGGGAATATTAAAGCTAGGGCAGTTGAGAACCACATTCCTTCCATCCCACTTAGTAATTGGTGTAAGAAGATAGCGAAGATGGCCCAGGGTCAGTGATCCCTCCATATGCCATAGTCTGATACCATGTCCCTTCTAAATGAACCCAGAATCTGAAGAAGTCCTGTTACTTGTGGGGCCCATTAGATCACATTATCTCCTTGGAATGCCAATTCCTATCTCTTTGTGCTCTGTGCGGCTTTCACATATGGGGTTTTAATAACCTTCCCGCTGTGCGATGAATTCATCAGCAAAGCTGAGAGGGGGAAGGCACCACAGGGCTTTAGTTTTTCGTTATTACTTTTTTGAAAAACAGAGCCTGCCACCTTCTCATGAGGCTCATTGGCAGAACTGGCAGGGTTTCTCTGGGTGAGCGTGATTGTTTCCAGGGAAAGGAATAATCTCCTCCTCCATGTGCCATATTTTTTTCCAAGTCAGTTTCATGCCTTTGGCCCAGCCCTTCACCACCTCCATAGCATCTGACATATCACATGCGTGACCTGAGTGAACTGGTGGGCCAGACACCATCCTACTCCGTTAGCCCTGTGTACCATATTGCTTTCTGTTTTCTCCTGGCCCATCTTCCCAGGATGATTCCAATCAGAGTGGGGATTGGAAGACATCGACTGTTTCTCCCCCTTTGTGCTTTGACTCCTCCTCTTTCTACCCCAGTCCACCACAACTTGTGAAAATTGCTTGTTTTCTTCTGTTTCCTTCCTTCTTTCTTTTCTTGCTTCCTCTCTTTCTTCTTTTCTCTCTCTCTCTCTCTCTCTCTCTCTCTCTCTCTCTCTCTCTCTCTCTCTCTCCCTTCTCCTCTACCTCCCTCCCTAGACTAAACAGTCAGAGATGACAGTCCAGGGAGCACATGCTGACTGTCTTTGAGTATTTGAAGGGCTGTCATGTGGATTCAGTTTGTTCTGCCTGAGTACAGAGAGCAGACCTGGGCACAGTAAAGAGAAGTAGCCAAGACACAAATGGACGTTGAATGTGAGAAAAAAAAAACCAATCAACCAACCAACCAAAACCAAACCTTCCTCCCAACTAGAGCCATCTCTGAGAATATTGGGCTGCCTTGGGAGGGAGGGAGTCTCTCAAGGAGAAAGGGGAGGACCACTTTTAGGAGATCTTGTAAAAAAGATTCCTGATCAGGTTCAGGCTAGACCAGATGGCTTCTGAGATCTTGTGGCTTGAATCCACTGGTGGTAATTAAGAGTGGTGTTGGCAATTAGGGCAATAATGATGATAGATAGCTTTATGTAACACTTTCAGGTCAAGAAAGTCGGCGCTCTTGACATGCTATTTCATTGGATCCTCATAACAACCCTGAGAGGTAGAGCCTGTTGATATTCCCATTTTACAGATGAGGAAACTGAGGCTGACAGAGATTGAGTGATCTGCTCAGGGTCACACAGCTAGTAAATATCTGAGGTGATATGTGTTGCAGACAGGCCTTCTTGCCTCCAAGTTGGACACTTTGCAACCTACCTGGCATCTAGGGTGCAGATGAATAACCTTAAACATGCTTTTTGCCCATTACACACACACATACATGTGCATGTACATGTACACATGCGCGCGCGCACACACACACACACACACACACACACACACACACTGGAAATACAGAGATCTGGTCACACACAGGGCCATTGTCACTGCCTTGAGTGAGAGAGACTTATATGGCTAAGATCATGGTGCACGTACCCCCTCACAGTGAAGTCTGTGCAGGGAAATTTTATACTTTCAAGATGGGCTTGGTGGAGAACAGGTAATTGAAGCCAGATGCGGGAAGAGGTTTTCCCTACTCAAACCCAGATATGGTAGAAAATTCTTTGGGTCATTTATTGATAGCAGACTTGAGAGGGGGAGTTTACTAACCAGAACCAGAAGTTTGGGGCAGATTGGAATTGGTTGTGGAGAAGCCCAGGAATGGGCACAAAGACCTCACAGTCATCCCAGAAGCCCTGTCCAGTAAGGAAGCACATCCTTCATGTATTTATCAGAAGGAACAGGAGATGGGAACCTGGTGTGTCATTGCCCACCCAGTCATGATCATTAGGAGCATTTAATCTGAAGGACTGCATCTTGGAGTCCTCTCACTTGTCTTTACTACATCAAACAATATCTAAAATCCCTCTGGCTGCCTTTCGACAATCAGCCCTTGGAAGACCAAATCCTTGCTTTGTGCCTTAGGTAACTCCCTAGGTTCACTGGAGCTCAGCTTTAGAATATGAAGGGACCAAGGAGAACAGAATCGGCTGGTCCATCCCCTTGTTTTGCCAAGGAGTCAACTGAGACCACAAGGGAGTCCAGTGACTTACATAAGGCCAGTCACACAGTTTACTCAGATCAGTTCTAGTTCCTTTGACTCCAGATTCTGCTCTGTTGGCACTGAAGTTCAATACTTGAGCAGGCACTAATTAAGGACCAATATTGGCCAAGAGTTATGCTAAGGCTGGAAATCCTAAGAAAAGGCAAAAAGTTTCTGCCTTCCAAGATCTAGGCTGATGCTCATGGGGAGGATTTGGAATGAATTTATTTGCATTGGAGTGCATTTAGTGAAATCCCAGACCTGGATCAAACGTTCTATACTGATATACCTATGTGTGTATAAGCCTATGTGTGCATGGACAGACACCCAGAGCTATGTTCATGTGGCTGTCATGAGGAGAGCTCCAAGCAGGCTCACAGAGCAGCCTCTGCCATGCGTCTGGGATCACCTCCCCCTAGACCACCTCTTCTGTGTGTCTTGGGGCAGGTCATTTCCCTAAGAGGTTGCTGAGATAACCCCAGCCTTCCTGGGTCCGAGAAAGCTTCCTCTGCCAGGTGTCCCCTCTGACCTTTTTGCTCCTTAGGCTCTATCAGAGTCAATGCCAAAGGCTTCCCAACTGTTCCAACCCATTTAGGCTTTTACTCACACACTGCATCCCATGGCCAACACACAGAGCGTCAGCCCCTGATCTGAGTATCCAGAGACATCAGAAAACTGGGGGTCAGGAGGGGGTTACTGATAGTTGTCTCTGTGTGTTTACTTATGTGGGTATGGGGGAAAACCCACATTAGACTTCTTCCACCTTCCTGCCTTTCTTTTCCCCTGTATATTGTTCATTTAATGCTCCTGCCATTTTGTCATGCTCACTGGATGTGGCTGTGATGGATTAGGAAGTGAGAAAGGATGAGCAACGGAAGAAGAAAACATCTCCTCCCAACCCCAGTCTGGAGTAAAATCTGAATCACTATTTATTGTCAAGTGGAGAGGGTGGAGAGGGCAAAAGAAGGGAGGGAAAGAAAGACAGAGAGAGAGAGAGAGAGAGAGAGAGACAGAGAGAGGTAGAAAAAGAGACAGAGAGAGACAGAGACACAGAGAGAGGTAGAGAAAGAGACAGAGAGAGACAGACAGAGAGAGAGACAGAGACAGAGAGAGACAGAGACAGAGACAGAGAAAGAGACAGAGAGAGACAGACAGACAGAGAGAGACAGAGACAGAGAGAGACAGAGAGAGAGAGAGACAGAGAGAGACAGAGACAGAGACACAGAGAGATATAAAGAGACAGAGAGAGATAGAGAAAGAGACAGAGAGAGAGACAGAGACAGAGACACAGAGACACAGAGAGAGATAGAGAGACAGAGACACAGAGAGAGATAAAGAGACAGAGACACAGAGAGAGATAGAGAAAGAGACAGAGAGACAGAGAGAGAGAAAGAGAGAGAGAGAGAGACAGACAGATAGACAGAGAGAGACAGAGACACAGAGAGAGATAAAGAGACAGAGAGAGATAGAGAAAGAGACAGAGAGAGACAGAGACAGAGATAAAGAGACAGAGACACAGAGAGAGATAGAGAAAGAGACAGAGAGAGACAGAGACAGAGACACAGAGAGAGATAAAGAGACAGAGACACAGAGAGAGATAGAGAAAGAGACAGAGAGAGACAGAGAGACAGAGAGAGACAGAGACAGAGAGAGATAGAGAAAGAGACAGAGAGAGAAAGAGAGACAGAGACAGAGAGAGAGACAGAGAGACAGACACAGAGAGAGAGACAGAGAGAGACAGAGACAGAGAGAGATAAAGACAGAGAGAGATAGAGAAAGAGACAAAGAGAGACAGAGACAGAGAGAGATAGAGAAAGAGACACAGAGAGAGATAGAGAAAGAGACACAGAGAGACAGACACAGAGAGAGAGACAGAGAGAGACAGAGACAGAGAGAGATAGAGACAGAGAGAGACAGAGACAGAGAGAGATAGAGACAGAGAGAGATAGAGAAAGAGACAGAGAGAGAGAGACAGAGAGAGATAGAGAAAGAGACAGAGAGAGACAGAGACAGAGCGAGAGATAGAGACAGAGACAGAGACAGAGAGAGATAGAGAAAGAGACAGAGACAGAGAGAGAGATAGAGACAGAGACAGAGAGAGATAGAGAAAGAGACAGAGAGAGACAGAGACAGAGAGAGATAGAGACAGAGACACAGAGAGAGACAGAGACAGAGAGAGAGACAGAGAGAGAGAGAGACAGAGAGAGAGACAGAGAGAGAGACAGAGAGAGATAGAGACAGAGACAGAGATAAAGAGACAGAGACACAGAGAGAGATAGAGAAAGAGACAGAGAGAGATAGAGAAAGAGACAGAGACAGAGAGAGATAGAGAAAGAGACAGAGACAGAGAGAGATAGAGAAAGAGACAGAGAGAGACAGAGACAGAGACACAGAGAGAGATAAAGAGACAGAGACACAGAGAGAGATAGAGAA
>CM053770.1:695105969-695196832 GCA_028658325.1 Potorous gilbertii
ATAGAGAAAGAGACAGAGACAGAGAGAGATAGAGAAAGAGACAGAGACAGAGAGAGATAGAGAAAGAGACAGAGAGAGACAGAGACAGAGACACAGAGAGAGATAAAGAGACAGAGACACAGAGAGAGATAGAGAAAGAGACAGAGAGAGAGACAGAGACAGAGAGAGATAGAGAAAGAGACAGAGAGAGACAGAGACAGAGAGAGATAGAGAAAGAGACAGAGACAGAGAGAGATAGAGAAAGAGACAGAGAGAGACAGAGACAGAGACACAGAGAGAGATAAAGAGACAGAGACACAGAGAGATAGAGAAAGAGACAGAGAGAGAGAGACAGAGACAGAGAGAAAGAGACAGAGAGAGACAGAGACAGAGAGAGAGACAGACACAGAGAGAGAGAGACAGAGACAGACAGACAGACACTTTCCTCATCAGTGCGTGGAGACCAAATACTTGTAGCATCTACCTCATGATACTGTTGCCCAGATCAAGTAAAATACTCTAGTTTCTGTGATGAGGGTGGATTTTCATTGTTATTCTTCTCTGGCATCATCACAAAGGATTTTTTCCCTTTGAGAATAAAATGGCTAAACAAGACCCAGGCATTGAGTCCTCCCAGCAGACCATTTTAGCAGTGTGGGCTTAGACAAGGTCAAGCTGATCCCAGAGGTCCAACTAGCCCAACGGGTGATCCCATAACCATGGAGTTAGAGCTCTGTTTGTGTACCTGTATACTTAGTGTGATTTTTTAATCTATTTCAAACTTCTTTCCCTCATTAGATATGTGGTTGTTATGTGTGTGGTTTCTTTTGCCTTTTGGTCTGCACCTCTAATTTCGCTCGCATTAGGAACTCCCAATGAGGAAATGCTCTCTATGAATATAGACCATCCCCTCCGAGTTGCTTTGAGAGAATTGACTGAGAAGTGAAGAGTCACACAGTAGGTATGTGTGAGAAGTAGAACTCAGTCCAGGTTGTCCTAGCTTGGAGGCTGGCATTCTGTGTCTTTCCCCATTTGTGTGTAAGCTTCTCAAAATCAGAACCAGGCTCCATTTCCTGAGGAAATCCCCCATGCCATGCCCCTAGGCTCCAGGGTCTAAAGAGGGATCCCTGCAGGGTGTATGCATGTGTGTGTGTGTGTGTGTGTGCGCTTTATAAAGTGTCTTTATTTCAGGGGGTCATTCCTGTTTCTGTGTCTTGGCCTCCTGCAGCAGGCAGCTGAAGCTTTAGGAACTTCTTCTCAGATTAAGATTTTTAAATTCTATAATTGCAAAGGAAGCCAGTTAAATTCAAATACACTTATCAAAATTTAACAAAGAACAGACAAAAACCCAAGGTCATGAGCCCTAGCTTAAGAGCTCATACTCAAGGTCAACTCCCTCCTTTTTCCAGATGAGTATCCTGGGAGATATTAAACTATTTGCCTCAGGTCCCACAGCCAGGATCTGAATCTGCACCCCACCTCCATATCACTGTTCTTTGCTCAAGCAAACATGCAAACATGCACATGTATGTACACATATATGTACATACACAGTGCAATGCATACATGCATTACACACATGCACGCTGAATCATGTCAATGGGCACTCAGTTCTTCACCTACTGCCTCCCTGAGTCTGGAGATGATTCTTTTTGGCCAAATGCTTTCATTTTTCTTTAACTATTTTCAGCCAGGATTAGGCTTGGAAAGAAGACTGTATCTTCTCTCCTCCTCCCCTGCTTTGGATATACATATCACATAAAAGGCTTTATGATGACACCACAGTCTCAAATGATAAATCAAATAGTAGAAAATTGGTGTTCCCAAATGAAAGGGCAGATGTCTGCAGCCATGGAAGACTAGCGCTTTGAAGCAAGAAAAATCACCCTGCTTTGTTGTTCTTGATGCCTATGTAAGCTCTGAGGCCTAGATCATAATGACCCAGTAGAACTGGAGGTGGAGGTGGGGATGGGAAGGGGACACAGGGATTGGGTTTGGCTTTGTTATGTGAAAAGGACCAAAAGAGAAGTAAATACCTCAGCAGCAACAACGGTGGTGGCAGCAGCAGCATATGAGCAAAGTTGGTGTCATGATGCTTGTTCATTGATTGAATGAATGCTAGGGGAGGTCGCCATGCTAACTTTGTAGCAGTCTGTGTGGATGCTGGCTGTGATGCTCCAACATGATGAAGCCCTTCACCAATATGGTGGTGATGCCCAACTCTGCTGTTTGTGAAGAGGTTCAAAACATCCCATGGACTAACAGCCATCCCCAATGCTGTGCCCTGCCCACAGCAGCTGCTTAAGTAATTCTTATTTACTCCACGTCAGACTTTTATCATTTTTATGCTTGGAGGAAAATTCTTTGACTCAAAAAAGATCTAAATCCATTGAATAATGAACAAATGAGTCAAGCTAACTCAATAAACATTTCTGAGTACTTCCTGTGGTATGTCAGATACCCTGCACTAAGATACAACTGTAGCAAAACAATCCCTCCCTGTTCTAATGGAGGAAGACAATCCATAGGAGTAGTGCACAAGCAAGATGAGAGGGAGAATATTCCAGGCTGGGGCAGGTGATTTCATCTGGACAATTAGGAGCCTTTCCTCAAAATGAAGAGGTTCTGGAAGGAGTTTGCCAGCAGCAGAGAGGCACCACCCAGGTAAAGGGGGAAGGCAGCTGAGAGAAGAGCTAGAAGATGATGCAAAGATGAATCTTGGTTCCAGAGAGATATACAGTCATTCTTCCTTTCTGTAGGAAGGGCAGATGTCATTGCTGGGATGCCTCCTTTTGTAGAAGTGACTCTTCTTACCAAGGAGGCTCATATGGGAGGTGGCTATTGGGAAAGGACAATGATTTGACATGAATCAAAGAGGGAAGGCGCTAGAATTTAAAGGAACTTTGAAGGTCTTGCTATGGAAGGTAAGATTTTATCTGGCACTTGAAGGAAGCCAGCAGGTGGAGATGAGGAGGGAGAGCCTTCCAGGCACGGGGGACAGTAAGTGAAAATACCTGGAGTCCATAGATGGATGAACAGCCAGAAGTTCAGAGACACTGGGCTATAGAGTAGGTTAAGAGAATAATATGTAAGAAATAGAAAGCTGGGATGGGGAAGATTTTAATTTTATTTCATTTTTATGAAGGATTTTAAGCCAAACGGAAGATTTTATATGTGATCCTAGAGGTGATAGGAAGCAACTGAGTTTCTTGAATGTGGATACTATGGTTGTCTTTGAACTTTAGGAAGATCCTTTTGACAGCTGGGTAAAGAATGGACTGCAGTGGCCAGAGAGTGTCAAAGACTGTATAGAGATGAAGGAGGAGGAAAGTAAAAAACTAGAATACAAAAGGTCCTGTAATGAAAAACAAAGCAAAACAAAAAGCTCTAGGAAATGTAGACTGACTTTCCAAATTTCTCCTTGGCACCAAATGCCATCCTTGCACTCTAAAGACTTTCCTAGATAAAGCATTACTTTATAATATTATAATACTGCTACTACTGTCATTTGTAAAATTTGAAGCATGTCTCCTTTGAAATGTCCTTGAGAGTTAGTTTATGAGCTAGCCTCAGAAATCCATCTCATTGCTTATTACACCTTGCTTTTGACCCTCAACCATATTACTAAGTTCAGAAGACCACCTCACTTCTCACTAGACATGGCTCAGAGATATTTTGGGATCTTTTCAAAAATTGAATCCACCCTGAAGGAATTTACATTTGCTATGACCCACTATCTGCAAGCTCCAAATCTCTTTCTAGTAGTGGATTTTCTAGTGTGGTTTGACTGTGGTTGCCATCAAGTGACAAGGTCCATTGTGGGAGGCAACCCACAATCATTTACTATGTTCTCAGTTGTTTAAAGAATGTTTATAAAGACGGAGTTGGAGAAATTAAGGAAAAAACACCCTGATGACTGGGTCTTGTTCTAGTTGTTTTCTCTGGCAACCCTCTGTATTTTATGTATTTAGAAGCATTGTTCTGATGGGAGTTTGGTCCTAAGATTCCCAAACTACCAAAATCTTTCATGACCTAGAGAAAGGTAAGGACCCTTCCCACTTAAGAGCAGAGTTGAATGATGGATGCCAGTGGGCACAGTCAGCTTGAGTAAATTGGATGATCCTATGGAGGAGAGTTTATTTTTCCTGAATATTGACTCCATCTCTTTTTAGTTCTCTTCCAACTGCCGACAAAGCTTCTGACTATCACCAGGGCTTAACTATTCAAAGCCACCAGAAGTATGGGCAGTTTTCAGCCCAACTAATTCCAGAGTCCCTTCTCAGTCCAATCATCTCTGATCATATATTGATGATATATCACCTGAGCTTGGAGGTATAAATCATATCTCTTCTTCCCTCCATCTATGAAAAATAATTTTAGGAGACTAAAGGAAGATCTGGAAGCATTTGGCACTTTTTGGAAGGAGCCCAGTCTAAATGGTGCTCAATTTTGCCACATGGGTTTGAAATGCCTTACTACATCATCCCTCCATCATTTTTTAAGCCTCATTATTTAACATAAATTTTCAGTTAATAGTCATTAAATGTGCCCGATAGGTTGGATGCATTTTTACCTGTGTGATACATGACTCACAACAATGGGGGTAGATATGGGAACACTTGCACAGGGGGAGTTGACATATAGGGTAGAGTCACACCATAGTTCCTCTCATCCTAGATGCTCGATACATAGTGACTGATTTGAAGAAGGATTTCCAGGTTACTCAAGATTCTTTCTTGAATATGCCTTTGATTATTTTTTTAATTAAAAAACAAACACTTTATTTAAAGTTTTGAGTTCTAAATTCTGTCATTCCTTTTTTCCCCTCTCTCTTCCCTGAGATGGTAAGCAATAGGTTATACAGGTGCAATTATGTAAAACATTTCCATATTTAATTTGAGAAGACTCGAGTTAAAAAAATTAAAGAAAGTGAAAAATAGCCTGCTTCCCTCTGTATTCAAATAATATCAGTCTCCCAAAGGCAGATAATATGCTTCAAGAATCAGTGTATTGCTGAGAGTAACTAACTCAGTCACAGTTCTGCATTGAACAATAATGCTGTTACTGCGTACAATGTTCTTCTTCTGGTTCTGTTCACTTCGATATGCATCAGTTCATGGAAGTCTTTCCAGGTTTTTCTGAAATCATCCTACTCATTTCTTACAGCACAATAATATTCCATTATAATCACATATTACAGCTTGTTCAGCCGTCCCCCAATGGATAGGCATCCCTTTGATTTTGAATTCTTAGCCATCGCAAAAAGCTCCTATAAATATATTTGTACAAATACGTCTTTTTCTCTTTTGTTGGATGTCTTTGGGATATAGACTTGCTAGTGGCATTCTGGATCAAGGATCTGCACAACTTTTTAGCCCTTTGGGCAGAATTTCAGATTGTTCTCCAGAATGGTTGGATTCGTTCAGTGCTGGTGTCCCAGTTTTCCCACATCCCCTCCAACATCCAGCATTTTCCTTTTTTGTCATGCTGGCCACTCTGATAGGTGTGAGGTGGTACCACAGTATTGTTTTCATTTTCATTTCTCTGATCAATAGTGATTTAGCACTTTTTCATGTGATAGTTTTAATTTCTTTTTTTGAAACTATCTTTTCATATCCTTTAATCATTTATCATTTGGGGGATGACTTGTATTTTTCTAAATTTGATTCAATTCTCTGTATAAGAAATGAGATCTTTATCAGAGATACTTGTTACAAATTTTCACAGTTTTCTGCTTTCCTTATAATTTTAGTTGAACTGGTTTGTTTGTGCAAAATATTTTAAATTTTATATAATTGAATATGCATTTTGCATTTTGTAAAGCTCTCTATATCTTCTTTCATCCTATTTTTTCCCTTATCCATTAATCTGACAAATAAACTATTCCATACTCTTTTAATTTCCTTATGGTATCACCATTTATGATTAAACCATGTATCCATTTTAGGCCTTCTCTTGATATATGGTGTGAGATATTGGTCTATATCTCATTTCCACCATAATGTTTTCCAGTTTTCCCAATAGTTTTTGTCAAATAATGAGGCTTGGTTACAAAAGTTTGGATCTTTTTATTTATCATTTACCAGATTACTTTGGTCATTTGTTATAATACAATTTGTACCTGAACTATTTCACTAATCCACCACTCTATTTCTTAGCCAGTAGCATATTGTTTTGCTAATTACCATTCTATAATATAGTTTAAGATCTGGTACCACCTTCCTTCTAATTTTTTTCATTGATTCCTTTGATATCCTTGAGCTTTTATGCTGCCTTTGGATCTTGTAGGGTCATTATTTGTCTTTTGACCCCTCTGAAAAATTTAAATATCTTCTTACAGGTAACTGATTATTTTCTAATTTTAGATTTTCACTGCCCTAAATTTGTAGGTTTCCCTGGTGGTATATGGGATATTCAGGGAGTATAGCCTCTCTGGTGTGAGGGATTGCTGAATCCTTCTCAGAGATGCTCATCCATTTTGGGGGTCTACTTATCACTTACCTCTCATCTGTGGCTCCAAGAAACTGAAGCATGAGCAGTTGCCATACACAATAAAACCTTCTCCACAGATCGACTAAACTAGATTAAGTAAATGATGACTACAACCCATTGTTGAGGTAGGTGGATGTCTACTCAAGCTTGGAAAGATTTCTCCTGGTGGAGTGGGCAGATGATATTCTTGGAGGAGATGTATCTATTTACACAGTGTATTCTCTTTTTATACATAAATCAAAGAAAATAGCAATAGTAGGATGAGTAATTTGTTTCAAAGTAAAATTATGTTTGCCATTATTTGTGTTTGAACTGTATTAGAATAGATGAAATGAAGTATAGTCAGTTACAGTAAAACAAAAACTGTCCATCATTTGATTTTCCTAGTCCTTTGACCATTATTAGAGGATGAGGGCAGGAAGCCTCAAAAGTGGGATTTGAATTCCAGTTTTCCCACTCGAGAGCCCGGGGACTTGCTACTATATATTCCTGTCTCTTGGGAATGGAGCTATCCAAGAGGCAAGGCTGTAAGCCTCTTTTGAGTTACAAGCCTTTGCATGTGCTTTTCTTCTACAGTACCTGGTTTTTTGTTTTTTGTTTTTTTGAGGAGAGAATGAACCATGGATTGCTGGGTTGGGAATCGAGGTATTTATTTTAAACGCTAATTACCATAAATATGTTCTTAATTGAACACTGTGTGTCTTAGACACACTTCATTACATTTAACCTTTGAGAATCACATCTAATTCATTCTTCTCTGTAAACAAAAAGTTTTCTATTAAGGAAGTATGGTGCCCATCAGACCACATGCTTATTGCTTCTTTCTTGAAAGATTTTGCATCAGACACAAGATTTTGTTCATTGTTGCTGCTGATAAGAAGAGAGAAAACAGTGTTGCTGTTGTTTGTTGAATCTGAGAGAAAATGCATACTATTGAAATGCCTACATTATAAATAACAATACTTGATTTTTTTGGGAAGCTGTTTAGAACAATTTTTTTTAGTTTTTTGTGTTAAATTTCATCCATTTAACCCTAACCCTCCCCACTCACCCTCACTGAGAAAACAAGCAATTCAATATAGATCATACATGTGTAACAATGTAAAGCACTTCCATAATAGTTACGTTGTAAAAGACTAAGCACATTTCCCTCTATCCTCTCCTGCCCTCCATTTATTCCATTCTTTCCCTTAACCTATCCTCCCATTATAGTGTTTGTTTCTGATTATTCCTTTCCCCAATTTGCTGTCCCTTCTGTTATCTTCCCTCTCCTAGCCCCCTCCCCCTTGCCTTCCTGCAGGGTAAAAAAAAATTTCCATATCCAGTTGAGTGTGTGTTATTCCCTCCTTAAATCAAATTCCATGTAAGCCTCACTTACTTCCTTTCATCTCCCTCCTCTTCCCCTCATTTGTAAGAGCTTTTCCCTCTTTTATATAAGATGATTTGCTACATTCTACCTCTCCCTTCCTCTTACTCCTAGTACATTGCACTCAAGAGTAAATTTTTATTTTTTTAAGTATTCTCCCTTCATATTCACCTCAGCCTATGCCCTCTGTCTATGTACATATATATATACACACATACATATACACACATATATACATGCACTTATATATACATACACACACATATATATGCACATATACACATATATACTTACATACACTCATGTACATATACATATGTATACATTAATATACACACATACATGCCCATATACACACTTATATATATATATATACATATATATGCATATACATATATACATATACACATATATATATTCCCCCTAAAGATCCTAAAACTGAAAAAGGTCTCATGAGTTACAAATAAAATCTTTCCATGTAGGAATATAAACACTTCAACTATAATGAGTTCTTTAAGCCTTCTCTTTCATGTTTACCTTTTCATGTTTCTCTTAATTCTTGTATTTGAAAGTAAAATTTTTAATTCAGTTCTTGTCTTTTCAACAAGAATGCTTAGAAGCCCTCTATTTCAATGAGGGACCACTTTTTTCCCCAGCGGTATTATTATATACTCACTTTTGCTGGGTAGGTGATTCTTGGTTTTAATCCTATCTTCTTTGACTTCTGAAATATCATATTCTAAGCCTTTTGATCCCTTAGTGTAGAAGCTATTAAATCTTGTGTTATCCTGAATGTATTTCCACAATACTTGAATTATTTCTTTCTGACTGCTTGTAATATTTTGTCCTTGACCTAGGAACTCTGAAATTTGACTGCAATATTCCTAGGAGTTTTCCTTTTGGAATCTCTTTCATGAGGTGATTAGTGAATTCTTTCCAACTTTATTTTACCCTCTGGTTCTAGAATATCAGGGCAGTTTTCCTTGATAATTTCTTGGAAGATGATGTGAAGGCTCTTTTCTTGATCATAGTTTTCAGGTAGACCAATAACTTTAAAATGATCTCTTCTGGATCTATTTGTGAGGTCAGTTGTTTTTCCAATGAGATATTTCATATTGTCTTCTATTTTTTTCATTCTTTTGTTTTTGTTTTGTAATTTCTTGGTTTATCATAAAGTTATTAGCTTTCATCTGCTCCATTTTAATTTCTAAAGAACTCTTTTCTTCAGTGAGCTTTTTAGCTTCCTTTTCCATGTGGCCAATTCTAATTTTTAAAGCATTCTTCTCCTCATTGACTTTTTGGACCTCTTTTGACATTTGGGTTAGTCTATTTTTAAGGGTGTAATTTTCTTCAGCATTTTGTGGGTTTCCTTTAACAAGCTGTTGACTTGCTTTTCATGATTTTCTTGCATTGCTTTCATTTCTCTTCCCAAATTTTCCTCCACCTCTCTTACTTGATTTTCAAAATTCTTTTAAAACTTTTCCATGTCCTAAGATCATTGCATATTTTTTGGAGGTTTTGGATGTAGAAGCTTTGCCTTTGATGTCTTCCTGTGATGGTATGCTTTGCTCTTCCTCATCCAAACGGAGGGAAGAAAATACCTTTTCACCAAGAAAGTAACCTTCTAAAATCTCATTTTCTCCTTTTTTGAGCATTTTCCATTCCAGTTACTTAACTTTTGAGTCCTTGTCAAAAAGTGGAGGGTATACTACCCTAGACTTCAGAGGTTTTTTGCAGCTGTTCTCTGAGATATCTCTAACGTCCTATAAGTTCTCAGTTCCTGCAAGGTGGCACAATCAAGGGAGAGGAGTTTGCTCACCTCCTGGCCTGTGATATGGTCTGTGAGCAACCAAAATAACTCTTTTCTGCCCTGTAACTACAAGTAGGGTTCGCTCTCCACTGCTACCACCAGTTCCACCATGCCAGCATTCCTCCTCATCCTAGGATAGCCACTCAGGGCTGAGATGCAGATCAGAAACTCAATTTCCCCAGGGTCTTTAGGCCAAGGACTGCAAAAGTGGATGTTACTGCCACCCTGTGGCTGGAGTTGGGCTCAGACCATGCTCCCCTCTCACCCACGTGAAAGAACTTTCTTTGTGTGCTCTGAAACTGTCTTTGGCATTTGTGGGTTGAGAAATCTGGGAACCACATTTATACATCTCTTTGCAAGCTTTGCCTACATTCTTATACAGAGATGGACAAGGAACAGAGCCAGCCTTGCAGGCCACTTGGTCTTGGCCTCAGGCTGAATCCTGTCTTTGCGTAGTCATCATTGCCTGTTCCTGTTTGTGTTCTGTCTGCTTGGACTTATCCCAGTGCTCAGGTACATTCATTAGTTTCATCTCTCTGTTAGCCATGCCTGTCTTCATGTGTCCTGGGTTGTCTTTGCTTCAGAAATCAGAAACATGGTCTGATGTGTATAGACAATTTACTGAATGTTCTTTCACAATTCCAGGTTTTTTAAAGCTAGCATGGTTAAAGCATTTTAAAGCTTTATAAAAAGTAACTAGTTTTTACCCTCACCATGGTCCTGTAAGGAAGGGAAAAAGTATTTATATACATCCTACTATGTGCAGCTAGGTGGTGCTGTAGTACACAGAGCACTGGATCTGGAGTCAGGAAGACCTGGGTTCAAATGTGACCTCAGAAACTATAGCTGTGAGACCCTGGGCAAATCACTTAATGCTGTTTACTCAGTTTCCTCATCTGTAAAATGAACTGAAGGAAGCAATGGCAAAAACTGCTCCAGTATCTTGCCAAGAAAACCCCAGGTGGGTCACAAAGAATTGGACTTGGCTAAAACCATTGAATGACAATATTTGGTGCCTGGCACTGTGCTAAACACTTTACATACATCGTCTCATTTGGTCCTTGCAACAGTTCAGGGAGGCAAGTGCATTATTGCAACATTATCTTGTTGTTGTGTCCATTCTTCATGACCCACGTGGGATTTTCTTGGCAGAGACACTGAAGTGGTTTTTGTCATTTCCTTCTCCAGTTAATTTTACAGATGAGGAAACTAAGGAAACTAGGGTAAATGACTTGCCCAGGATCACCCACTGGTAAGTGTCTGAACCTGGATTTGAACACAGGAAGATGAGTATTTCTGACTCGAGAACTAGCATTTCATCCACTGTTCCATATAGCTGCCCTAGTCTCCTTTTCAAAGAGGAAGAAGCAGAGGTAGAAGGAAGTTATGTCCCTGGCTAAGGGCCACATTACTAGTGAGTATGTACTGAGGCTAGATTTGGGATCAGGTCTTCCAGATTCCAGGCACAGGACTCTGTGCTCTGCCTCTCCATCTGCTTCCCAGAAAGGCTCAAGCAACTCCCAATTCCTCCAGAAGTGGATGAAAATGCCTGCCTGCCTACCATCCAATTAAAAATTTATTTATTTTTAGTTTACAACAGACATTCCACAAGATTTTGAGTTCAAAATTTTCTCCCCATGTCTCTCCTTCACCCACCACAAACAACATGCATTCTGATCACCACTGCCTTCAATCTGCCCTCCCTTCTCTTATCCCCATACTTTCTATTTTCTTGTAGGGCCAGATAGATTTCTGTATACCATTACCTGTATATCTTCTTTCCCAGTTACATGCAAAAACAGTTATTATCATTATATTTTAAACTTTGAATTCCAACTACTCTCCCTCCCTCCCTTCCCACCCATCCCCACTGAGAGGGTAAGCAATTCAATATAGGTTATTCCTGTGTAGTTATGCAAAAGACTCATATCATAGTCATATTGTGAAAGACTAACTATATTTCCCTCCATCCTATTCTCCCCCCCATTTATTTTATTCTCTCTTTCGACCTTATCTCTCCTCAAAAGTGTTTACTTTTAGTTACCACCTGCTCTCATTTGCCACCCTTTCCATAATCCCCTCACCACTGCTTATCCCCTTCTCCCTTACTTTCTGGTAGTGTTAGGATAGATTTTTATACCAAATTGATTGTACATGTTATTCCCTCCTTAAGCCAAATATGCTGAGAGTAAGGTTCACTCTTTCTCTCTCATTTACCCTCATTTCTCTTGCATTTAAAATGCTTTTTCTTGCCTCTTTTATGTCAGATAATTTGCACTATTCTATTTCTCTTTTATGCACACACACACACACACACACACACACACACATATATACACATGTATATATTCCCATCAACTGCCCTAGTACTGAGAAAAGAATCAGGAGTTATAAATATGTTCTCTCCATGTAGGAATGTAAACAGTTCAACTTTAGTAAGTCCTTTATGATTTCTCTTTCCTATTTACCTTTTCATGCTTTTCTTGATTCTTGTGTTTGAAAGTCAGATATTCTATTCAGTTCTGGTCTTTTCAATAAGAATGCTTGAATGGCTTCTACTTCATTGAATAACCATTTTTTCCCCTGAAGTATTAGGTATTACCAGTTTTTCTGGGTATGTGATTATTGGTTTTAATCCTACCTCCTTTGACTTTTGTAATATCATATTCCAAGCCTTGTGATCCCTTACTGCAGAAGCTGTTAATCTTGTGTTACCCTGATTGTGTTTGCTCAATAGTTGAATTGTTTCTTACTGACTGCTTGCAGTATTTTGTCCTTGATCTGAGAGCTCTGGAATTTGGCCACAATATTCCTAGGAGTTATCCTTTTGAACTTTCCTTCAGGAGGTGATCAGTAGATTCTTTCAATATCTATTTTACTTTCTGGTCCTAGAATGTCAGGGCAGTATTCCTTGATAATTTCTTGAAAGATGATGTCTTGGCTCTTTTTTTGGATTATGATTTTCAGGTAGTGAAAAAATTTTTAAATTTCCTCTCGGATCTATTTTACAAGTCAGTTGTTTTTCCCATGAGATAGTTCACATTATCTGCTATTTTTTTCTTTCCTTTGGCTTTGTTTTATAATTTTTTGATTTTTCATAACGCCATTAGCTTCCATCTGCTCCATTCTAATCTTTAAGGAATTATTTTCTTCAGAGACCTTTTGTGCCTCCTTTTTCATCTGGTCAAATCTGCTTTTTAGGGCATTTTTTTCCTCATTTGATTTTGGATCTCTTTTGCCATTTGGGTTAGTCTGTTTTTTCCCCCAAATTATTTATTTATTTCCAGTTTTCACCATTCATTTCCACAAGATTTTAATTTCCAAATTTTCTCACCATCTCTCCCTCCCCCACTCAAAACACCATGCATTCTGTTTATCCCTTCTCCCAATATACCCTCCCTTCTATCACACCCCTCCTTTCCCTTATCCCCATCTTCTCTCTTTTCTTGTAGGGCAAGATAGATTTTTATACCACATTATCTGTATTTCTTATTTCCCATTTACATACAAAAACAATTCTCAACATTCATTCCTTTGACATTGGCTTTCAAGTAGTCCCATAATTTTTAAATTGTCTCTCCTGAATCTATTTGCCAGGTCAGTTATTTTCCCAATGAGATATTTCACACTGTATTCTATTTTTATGCCATTTGGCCAACTCTACTCTTTAAAGCATTCTTCTCCTTGCCATTTGAGTTAGTCTATTTTTAAAGGTGTTAATTTCTTCAGAGCTTTTTAAAGTTTCCTTTAGCAAGCTGTAGACTTGCTTTTCATGATTTTCTTACATTGCTCTCCTTTCTCTTCCCAGTTTTTCCTCCACCTCTCTTACTTGATTTTCAAAAGTTTTTTTGAGTTCTTCCATGACCTGAGAACATTGCATATTTATTTTGGGGATTTTGGATGCAGAAACCTTGACTTTTAGGTCTTCCTCTAATGGTATGCATTGTTCTTTCTCATCTGAAAGGATTGAGGAAAATAACTGTTCATTTAGAAAGTAACATTCTATAGTCTTATTTTTTTCCCCATTGTTGAGCATTTTCCCAGCCAGTTACTTAACTTTTGAGTCCTTTGTCAAGAGGCGGGTATATTCCAGGCATCTGTAAGTTCTCAGTTCCTCCAAAGTGGCACAATCAAGACCCGTACTCTGGTCTGGGAGCTACTGCAAGCTTTTCTGCCTAGGATCTGTGAGTAGAATTCCCTGTCCAAAGCCTCCACCAACTCCATCATGTCAGCATTCTTCCTCAACCCAGGACCTCCACTCAGGGTTGAGATCAGAAGAGCAGCTCAATTCCCCTTGGGGCTTTAGATGGAGGACTTCAAAAATGAATGCTGTAACTGAAGTGGTTGCTGCTGGTGGGGCCAGGTTCTGTTCTCTTCTCACGCAGGTGAAAGAGCTTTCTTACTGACCTTTGAAGCTATTTGATGTTTGTGGGTTGAGCAATCTGGAAATTGCAACTGCTCTCCAGGATTCTGCCCTGAAGCCTCTTGCAGTCCTGTTGAAGCCACTCCATGTTGCCAAGGCTTGGCTGCTCCACTCCAAGTCTGGTGCGATAGACCTTTCCTGTTAGCCTTCCAGGCTGTCTTGGGCTGGAAATCTCTTTCACTCTGTTGTTTTGTGGCTTCTGCTGCTCTAGAATTTGTTGAGAGTCATTTTTATAGGTATTTTTTTATGAGCTATGGGGAAAAACTTTTACATGTCTGTCCTTCTACTCCATCTTGTCTTCCCCCCTCCCCCCCAGTTTTTGCTCATTTTGCCAGCTAGTTACTTGACTTTTGAACTCCTTTTTAAGGTAGATCTCTGCTTCCAGTGGGGGTAGAAGATGTGCTATCAGTCACTAGATTCTCCCAGAATCTATGGGCCTAGGGCTCCAGAAATAGTCACTGCCCCTGCCCCTGCCCCTGCCACTGCTGCTGCTTCTGTGGGCTCCTCCTCCTCCTTGGGCTCCTCCACCCCTTCTGCCCTCAGGCTGATGGCAGACTACTTTTCTCTCTCACACAGGTCCCACAGGGTTTTTCCACTGACCTTCCAATTTGTCCTCAGCATTTTGGGGCCGTGAAGTTTGAAAACTCCCATGGGTACCCAAGATTCAGTCCCCCCAAGACCTGCTTAGGCTCTGTTTGTGCCAGGGTGGCCCATACTGGATTGCACCCTGCTCGCAGTGTGACATGGGAGACCTTCCAGGCTGTCTTGGGCTGGAGATTTGCTTTTTGTTCTTCTGTGGGGAATGCAGCTCCAGAATTTGTTTAGAGTCACTATTTGGCTGGTTTGAAGGGAGAGCACTAGCAAATCCATGCTGTTGCTCCTCCATCTTTTGTCAAGAACCCTTTCTTAAGCACCTTCCACTTGCCTGCTCCTTTATGAGGTACTGAAGATGCTCTCAATGGGCTTATCTTTAAATAAGGGAAATTTTAATTATTTTAAATGAAAAATATTTAAATAGGCAAAAACTTCCGTTGGCACAGAGAATTAAATGCAAAATACAAGGTGCTCTCTCCAGATACCTTCATTTAGCAGGTCATTTAACCAACATGAGGCTTAGTTTGTTCATATCTAAAGTGGGGGCAGGGAGGTCTGATGAGGCATAATGGCTTCAGGTTCTTTTCCAGTTCCAAGTTTCCAGCCCTCTGACCCTACTATGTGCCATCATGAAGACACAAGTAACAGGCCTGCCCTGGGGAGCTTAAATTATTGGGAGAGAGGGAGGTCACAGAGAAGTAAATGCATTATACAGTCTCTGTCCAGTCTCCAGTGGGATGTCATGGCACTTCCAACATCCCTTTTTGCCCCTTTTTGCCATTCAGGGTGTGGTGTGCAGTCTTTATTTCTGGTGAACTTAAAATCATCTTGTGGGCTCTGAGGGAGCTGCTTTGGGGCATGGAGTGAGACATGCTTTATTTCTGTTTAGTTATGAATTTGTCATTTTCATTAATCACCCCACTAGGGATCCCTACCTACTTGCAACAAGGTTAACCTCTGACCTGTAGCTGCATCTGTTCATCTTCCATTTGTCTTCTCTTTCTAACCAATCTGGATCATAGTGGGGGAGTCAAGGGTTCTCTGCCATTCTCTGTCCTCACGGATTTGGACAAATCACTCGACCTCCCTTGGCCCTTACAAACTAAGCAGGTGATGGTCTTCATGCTCTGGGGTCCTTCAGATCCAGGCTCCTGGAATCCCAGTTAGAAAATGGCCAGAATTAGTTTGCTCACACAGGCTCTTGGCTCAGGACCCAAAGGATGCAGGGCTTACTTGGCCAAGCCTCTGAGGAACCTTCCTTCTGGGAACTGCCATCTCCCAAAATTGCTAAGCTGAAAGTACTTCACTGACCCAACCTTCTGGTGCCAGCAGTTTTTGTGCCAAGGAAACAGAAACCTTTCCAGAAAATTGGCGGATTCCTCTAGGACTTGGGTTATTTTTATGGGAAAGATTGGGGGAGAAACTTTGTAATATGGTTAAAGAGATGGAGAATTCTGAATTTAGTCTCCGTCTATACATGCAGAACAAAGCAGGAGGCTTCAATACTTCTTGGGTAACTCTCTGATGTGTGATGGCATCAGTGTGGGCCACAAGTCCCTTTACCACATGGCCGACCTGGTGACAGTTTTTTCCAGACCAAGGTAGACTGGTCCTCAGCATAGCATTAGTACCTCCCTGGGACAGCACTCAAGCCCTTTCTAAGGGTTTGCAGTGACTTGCTTTCCTGAGCCCAGGACCATGATCGTGCCATCATCACTTCTGCCCCAGGCTCTGATGGATATGTGTGTGAAGAGGTTATCAGACAACATTTCAGATCTCTGTCCTGTCTCCTGAATATGTCCCCTTCTCTCCTGTGATACTCATCCCCACTCTAGTGAAAGCCACCATCCCCTTGCCCCTGATCCATTGCCATAACTGCTGGGGAGGGGAGCTGTCTGCCTCAATCTCTCCCCCACTCCACCCTCCTTTCAGTCACTAATGGGATATTCCTAAAGCACAGATTCCACCATGTTACCCCCTACTCAATAAACTCCAGGGGATCCCTGTCATCCCCAGGAGCAAGTCTGAAATGTTCTTTTTGACATTCAGAGTCTTCCATGAGCTGGTCCCTCCTTCTCCCTCTCCAGTCTTCCCACACCATATTCCCTGACACACACTCTTCCATCTAGTGACACTGGCCTGTTGACTGACTTATGGACAAGACCCTTCATCTTTCAGTCCCAGGCACAAAGTCCCTCCTCAACATTACCCCTCAACTTTCTGGGCTTCTGTTGAGTCTCATATAAAATCTCACTTTCTATAGGAAGTCCTTCCCACCTAGCCCTTAATTCCAGGGCCTTTTCTCTTTAATTATTTTCTATTTATCCTGCCTATAACCTATTTGTACACATATAGATATTTGTTTTCTCTCTCATTAGATTGTGAGAGTCTTGAGATAGGGACCCACGTTTACCACTTCTTGTATCTCCAGTGCTTAGCCCAGTGCTCGAATGTGTTGGACTCCTGAATAAAGGCTTATTGCCTGATCAACTGACTGACTAACAACTGAAAGTTGATTAGAAGTTATTTCAGACAAAGTGGTCCTTTAATTTTGGACTCCTGGGTTAGCAATCTAGAAAGCTCCAGAACCAAGGCGAGTTGGATTGGATTTTCTCCCTTTTGTAGGCATTTACATGAGTATTTTCCAAGGGGAGAACTGCAAAAATTGAAGTGGCATCCAGTGTCAGTCTGAGTATCAACAAGAAAAGTTATGGGGAGTAAATGAAAGAAAAACATTTGCTAAGTGTGCAGAGTGTGCTAAGCCCTGGCTATAGAAATTCAAGAAAGCAGATAGGCCTTGCCCTCAGGGAGCTTACCTTTTAATTACCAATTGGGAGTGTGAGCCAGGGCAGAGTATTTGGGATACGAAATATCATTTGGAGTCCAAAGCAGTTCTTTGACAAATCCTTTCCAGGAATTGTCCTGTTGATTTGATCACTATTTCCAGAGCTAGTGATGGAAAGAGGAGAGAGAAGAGAATAGCCAAGAAATGACTAAGAGTGTCTGGGTCCAGGCAAGAGAGAGTACATTTTTATCACTGGTGAGTCCAGGGTCCTAGAGATGGGGGACTTGAATTCTGGGTCAAAGGAAAAATTTGATTTGACTTGCTTTAAGGATTGAAAATCAAAAACAATGTAGAAGATGCAGGAACATGGTTGGGACAGATAGCTGGAACATACATGACCCATGTTCTGTTTTAGATCCACTGAGGGAAAGTGGGGCCCATTTCCTTCTGGGGGTGAGTAGGTGAAAGGGACTGAGTCAATGGATGTAACTGAACTTTGTCAGTTTATTTACTATCTTGAAGACTTGAAGCTGCTGTGGAAACAAAATGGGCCAAAAATGCTTAGGGAGCCCCACTGAAGTCACCTTATCCGGCCATCCTGACCACATGTTCAATTGACAAGTTAATAAACAATAATTTACTTTTTGGAAATGTAGATGATTTTATCAGCTGGAATATCAATATGACTTGAATAAAATTGAATGTATATCCATGAACATTCCTATGATGGGGTATTTGCTTTGGGTACAACCTTTGCAAAAATGTGGACAAAGATAATGCAGATTCAGAGCCAGATGATGGGAACATTAGTTGGAAGAAGTACAGATGTTTAGCATGGTTAAGACAAAAGTGGGATGAGGGTGATGTGACAATTGTCTTGAAGTATTTGAGCAGTAGTGATATGGGAAAGGAACTAGCTTTGGTGTGTTTCATCTAGAAGAGAGAACCAAGAGCTCTCAGGAGGGGGACATGGCGATGGAGGCTAGGGTGATATGCAGAAGAACATCTTCATAAGAATGAGATTGAGTTCTCCAAAAATGGAATGTTCTGTCTTATGAGCTAAGTGAATTCATCAATAAGAAAGAAAAAATTGATAAATAAAAGTCTGTACAGAAGGATTTCACACACACACACACAAACATACACATGTTTAATGGTAGCCATCTGTAGGGAGAGGGGGGAGGAGGAAAAAAGAAAGTTCCACGATAACTCTTTTATATATTTAGAAGGAATAGCACCTAATCAATTTGTAGTTTCCTGTGCAATCATGTCTTGATTATTACATATTATGGAAATGCTTGTTTTATTCCACAAATTAAACAAATAAACAAATAAGCGTTGATGAAGGGCCTCCCTCTCGTGTCCAGGCATTGTGTGCTAAGAGTACAAGTGTATTCTCTGAGGAGCTTGGTGTCTAGCAGAGGAGACAGTGTGTCCATACAGGTTGTATACAGAGCAATGACATGATGATGTGGGTCATTTATCATCGCTGGCCTTCTGTATAGTTGGCCTGCCACCTGCCAGGCACTGGGCTAAGGGCTTCACAAACATCAGCTCACTGGATTCTCACAACAGTTCAGTGCTGTTCTCATACGCATTGTACAGTTGGAGAAATGAAGGCAAACAGGTTAAATGAGTTGCCTAGGGTCACATGGTGAGAATGCATCTGAGGCAAGATGAGACCTGGTCTTCCTCAATCCAGGTCCAATACATTTTCCACTCACCACCTGAGTGCCTAGGTAGGTGTGGTTGTAGAAGGGTAGCAACAGGGGGCAAAAGGGAAGGCTCCCTGGAAAAGGTTGAGCCGAATCTTGAAGAAAGTCCAAGAAGTCAATGGGCAGAGGCAAGGAGGGCATTCCAGGCATGAGACACAGCCTGTGGAAAGGTGTGGAGTTGGGAGGTGGGGCTTCAGATGGATCTGACTCTGGAATAGCGTATGTCAGGGACATATCCAGAGGATCCACGATTCAGGGACGGCCAGCTAGGTGACAGGATAGAGTGCCAGGCTTGCAGTCAGAAAGACTCAGCCTGTTTCCTCACACACAGAACAGGGCTAATAATGGTACCAACATCACAAGATTCTTTTGAGGATGAAAAGAGATAATACGTGTGAAGGGTTTGAGAAACCTTAGAGCCGGCAAATGGGTTCATTCCAACTTGTCACCGCTAGTGTTACCATCTTTGTTTGTTGTTATCACTGGCCTCCTTTTCTCTCCTCTCTCTTCACGTCTGCACATTTCCTTCATAATTCTCATCTGAGGCACATGCTACCCCTTCTTCCTCACAGGACACAGAAGTAATTCTGAGAGACTGCTGACAGTGGCTGTTGGGGTGAGGGTTTTGAGATCAGGAGAGTCATGTGGGAGGGATGGCTTTTGATTTTGCTTTGAATGGAGGTAGGGATTATAAGAAATGAAGAAGGGAGAACATCCCAGGCGTAGGGGATGTGTTGTACAAAGGTGTCTAGAGAGGAGGGGCAGCCTTGGGTACCAGGGTTGGGGGATAGCCAGTTTGACTGGAATGATTATTGAGTGAGGAGGAGCTTAAAGATCTCAGTGTCTCTGTCACTCCCTCTAACAAACCTATACCTTTATTTAGGTATACACATGTGTATATATGTATACATACATGGGTATATATATACATGCATATGCATATCTATGTCAATATTAATATCGTTACCTCACTTTCAAAAATGTGGAGCTCTGTCACAGAGGATTCTTTTCTCATGCAAGTTCATGCCAATCCCCAAGTTCACTCTCCCTTGCTGCAACCCTGTGTGTGGGCTCACGGTTTGGTGGTTACTGCCGTAACTGGAGGGATGGACCCAAGGAGCCCTTGTGCTACATGAGGTGTCTGGCGACATTGCTCCAGGATGGGGAAGTCACACCAGATGTCCTCTGGAAGAGAGGAAGAGCTACTCTACCAACTCATTGCTATGCTTAGCATGGACCTTTTTTATTTTTGAAAGAGAGATAATTAGCATTTTGGCTTATTGCTTTCCTTCCATGAATACAAATAGTTTGATAGACAGACAGCAGAGTGAGAGACTTCATTAAGTAAAGGCCCTGATCATCCTGAGACTGGAGGGAAGTCGAGATGGCAGGCCTGGCAGACTCAGCAGCATGTTGTTCTGTCAGGGCATTTTGTTGATCAGTCTACCACGGCTGCCACAGACCAGAGCACAAATGAATTAGTCAGAAACGAAAGGTGAGACTTCGCTTGGGAAGTGGTCAGGCAATGTCACATCAGCTTGCTGCTGGGTAATCGTGGAAGGACATTCGGAGCCTTGCTGCCCATCATCTGGAATCTGTACCTGGTCACTTCCATCTGAAGATAATGGCCCATTATTAGTGTGCAAATATTCAGAGATTTTTAGGAGAATAATTCAGGCCTTCCTGGAACACCCTCCCCACCTTTTTGCTTGCTTTATGTGTTTAGCACCATCTCAGCTTATTGATACTATCCAGAGCTCAGTAGCAGGATAATGGAGTTGAAGGAGAGAGAAAAAGGCCACCACATCACCCCTTCACAATCTTCAGGCAAGAGAAGTTTATTTTGAAATTATGTTTTTTGCCTTTTACTTCCAGGGAAATCTGTTCTTTTGTTTCTAAGGGAACAGTCAGGTCCTCTATTTGGGCTTGAGATCACCTGACTCTAGATGTAGAGCTCAAGCGTTCTTGGAAGTCATCTAGCCCAACACCTTCATTTTACAGGGGCGGAAACTGAGGTCCAGGGTGGTGTTCTGATTTCCCCGCGGTCACACAATGATTGCTAGGCATTGTTCCAATGAGGGGGATGTAGTCCATTCCATACTACTCTTGATTGTCATCAGATACTTCCATGACTCCATTTCAAAAGGAGGTTTATATGTTCTCTCACCTAGAATTTCCTGTACCTCAGAGTGAAAGATTTTTGATGTGGGGCATTATTTTCATCCTGAGGGGGGCCAAGTAGCTGGTGATTCATTGTTGCCCCTGTTTTCCCTCTGGGAGGGGGGTATTCAGCCGTCCCTGGCATTTTTTACCCCTGCTGCTTTGAAGTGTGGTCCTGCCCAGGTATTTTCTACCCAAGCTGCCAGTGAGAAAAGGACACAAGTTTGTGAGGTTTTTAAAACTTGGGTAACTCTATTACCAGCATCTCATAAAGAAAAAAAGTTGCAGATGAAATCAGGCCAGTAGGAGCTCACAGGTCCTATAAGAAATGCCAGTGGAATTCAATGAATGAAAGAAACTAAGGAATTCACTCCTACCAAATGTTGTCTAATGATACTATTAATAAAAAACAGTAACTACCATTTATAGAGTACTTCAAGGTTTTTAAAACTCTTAACATACACCATCTCATTTGGTCATTAGAGAGCACACAACTTGAAGTCAGGGAGACATGAGTTCAAATCCAGCCTCAGATATTTTCTAGTTGGGTGACCTTGGACAAGTCATTTAACCATCTCAGTTTCCTCAACTGTAAAATGAGTAGAATAGTAGCACCCACCTCACAGGGTTGTGGTGAGGACTAAACACACTGTTGCATTATTTGTAAAATGAGGATCGTTACAGTGTTTACTTAATAAAAGCTGTTCCCTCCCTTTTCCTCTCACCTATCATCCTTATTTTACAGCTGGGAAAATGGAGGTTAAGAGAGCCTAAGTCTTAGTGACTTTCCCAAGCTCACATAGCTAATAAATATCTGAGGCAGGGGTTGAACTGAGGTCTGACTCCAGGTCTGGCATGGTCACCACTTTGCCATGGCATTGCCTCCACCAACGACAATGGCCAATCTTGGGATTTTGAAGAGTTGGGAATTTAACAGAAAAAGTCACTAAAGGACACGTACCTTCTCATCCAGCAATGCCACCAAACTGAATTGTTACAATCATTCTGGGTTTTGATTTGGAATTTTCCAGGAAAAGTGGCCAAATGCTCCATACCCTTTGACCCAGGGATTTCACTGTTGGGTTTGTTGTTTGATTTGCTCAGTTGTGTCTGACTCTTGGGGACCCCATTGTTCATGGCACAGCAGACCCTTCTATCCTTTACTATCTCCCAAAATCTGTGTGATTTCATATTCATTGTTTCCATTACTGTCATTCTCCTTTTCCTATTTCCTTCCATCTTGCCTAGTATCAGGGTCTTTTCCAATGAGTCCCATCTTCTCATTATGTGGCCAAAGTATTTAGCCTTTAGCTTCAGAATTTGACTTTTCCATGAATATGTTGCATTACTTTATTTAAGTATTGATTTGACCTCCTTCCTGCCCAAGGGACTCTCGGAAGTTTCCAGAACCACAATTTGAAAGCATTGATTTTGCATTGCTCAATTTCCTTATAATTCAACTCTTACAGCCACACATTGCTACTGGAAAAAAATCAGTTTTGACTGTCTTGATCTTTGTCAGCAAGGTGATGTCTCCACTTTTTAGTCTGCTGTCCAGATTTGCCAGAGCTTTCCTTCCAAGGAGCAGGTACCTTTGAATGTCATGGCTGCAGTCACCATCTGCAGTGATCTTTAAGTCCAAGAAGATAAAATCTGACACTGCTGCCTTTTCTTCTTTCTCTATTTGCCGAGAAGTGATGGGACCAGTGGCCATGACCTTATTTTGAGGTTAAGCTTCAAGTCAGTTTTTACACTCTGACTTTTACCTCATTAAAAGACTTCTTGATTCTTCACGTTCTGTCATCACAGTGATGGCATCTTCATATCTGAGACTGTTGATATTCATCCTGACAACTTCCATTCTGCTTTTGTATTCATCCTGTCTGGCATTTCACATGATGTACTCTGCATGAGAGCTAAATAAATAAGGTGACAACACACAGCCTTGTCATACTCCTTTTCCAATCTTAAACCAATAAGTTGTTTCGTGTTTGGTTCTAACTGTTGATTCTTGGCTCACATACAGGTTTTCAGGAGATAAGATGATCTGGTACACCCCTCTCTTTGAGGACTTGTGATCTGCACAGTCATAAGTTTTAGTGTAGTCAGTGAAGTAGAAGTAGAATTTTTTCCCTCAAGCTCCCTTGCTTTCTCCATAATCTCAAAAATGTTGTTAATTTATTATGTATTTCCTCTGCCTCTTCAACAACCAGCTTGGTCTTCAGGAAGTATTTGGTTCACATATTGTTGAAGCTCAGTTTCTAAAATCTTAAGTGGAACTTTGCTGGCATGTAAAATGCATCAATTGTTCAGTATTTTGAATGTTCATTGGCATTTTCCTTCTTTAGGACTGGGATGAGAATTGATCTTTTCCAACCCAGTGGTCACTGTTGAGTTTTCCAAATTTGCTGGCATATTGGGTACATCACTTCAATAGCATCACCTTTTAGGATTCCAAATAAAAAGCTCAGCTGGAATTCTATCACCTGCACTAGCCATATGTTGTTAACAGTGCTTCCTGAGATTATGCCCCATTTATGTCAAACACAGAAATGAGTCCAGTATCTATGAAAATATTCATAACCACACTTTTTATGAGAAAGAGTTGTAAACAAAGTGGTTGCTCACTGATTTAAATAAACTTAAAAAACTATAGTATATGAATGTAATGGAATACTGCTACTATCCAGGAATTAATGATGAATATGAGGAATTCAAAGGAATTGGGAAAATGGGAAAATGAATGCTCATAGAGGAAAATAAATCCAAAGACAAGTATTCCAAATGGTTAAACTAGTATCAAATAAAACATAGCTGAAAAAACCAAAGCCAGACTTTGAGTACAGGAGGTAGGCAACATGGGGGGTGGGGTGGAGTCTTGAATCTGACAGTCTGGTTTCCAATTCTGCCTTTGGAGCTGTGCTAGTGACCATCTCCCTGGGCCTCAGTTTCCTTACCTATAAAATGAAGGGGTTAGACTCTGAGTCCCCTCAAGAATACTTTTACTATTTTATAAATGAAAAATCCTATCAACTTAATTGGTGTCATGGATAGAGTGCCCAACCTACCTACGTTTGAGAAGAAAAGCTCAAATCTTGACTAAGACTATTAGCTGTGTGACCCTGGGCAAGTCATTGAACTCAGCCTTAGTTTCTTCATATGTAAAATGGGGATGGTAGTAACAGTAGCAGTCTCCCATTGTTGTTGTGAAGAGTAGATGAGATAGTGTTTGTAATGCACTTTTCTTTATCAATGTGAGCCCTTATTAAATCATGGGAGGCCACAGACCATAGCTGGTGCAATACTGCTCTCTCCCCTTGCCAGGGAGGCCCTGGACCATGGGGCCAGAATGCTTCACACATTGTCAGATGGTTCTGCTTCACTCTGGAAGGAAAGCAGGGAGTGTCTCTCTTCCTTTCTAGAAATGACTTAAATGCAAGGATTAAATGCATCAAAGAATGTTTTTAAAAACAAATGAAATATGGAGCAAAAAAAGAAAAAGATAAGCTTTGTTCCTTCTGAACTTTCCAAATCTCTTTGATCTTATAGTATATTTAAATGATGTCTCCTTTGCTGACTCCTTGGATGACTGTAATAGAGACTAGAGAACAGGATTGCCCTGGGTCATGATGAATGGCCTGGCTTCCGTACTGAGCGAGCAACATTGGGTTGGAAAATGGCCCAGGCTTGGAACAGTGACATGCGAGAAAATTAGTGATGGATGGAGTGACAAGATCCCATTTATTTATATATATTAAGAAGAACATTTTAATGAAAGTTAGGAACGTTCGCCCAGGAAAAATGTTCCTTGGTGGTTAGTTATTTGTTTTCTCTTGGGTGAATTGCACCACTGAGAAGTTATTTATTTTTTCCTGATCAGTCTAGTCAATAATGGCCACATTCATAATTCATTAACTTGTTGATTAGGCTATGTGTTCCAGTGCTGAGTCCTGGTGGCCACAGATAGGAGCATGAGTGTGAGGTCAAGAAAGCCATGGAGATGATGTCTATGCATTTCAGCTTCCATCTGCACTTGGTGAGGCCTCGCTGGCAAGGCTGCTTCCCTTGTTTCACTGCCCCATCTCAAGCGCCCAATGGGTTTGGGAGGTGCAAATGAGACTCATTCCATCATAGCTCCATTTTAGCATTTTGATGCAATTTACCCATGGTCCTTTGGGTGGGTTGAGTGTAATGTGAAAGGGTGAAATTATAATTATACTAAGAGCTGCCTAGAGGCTGTGTTAATCACACACACACACACACACACACACACATCCACACACAACCCCTTCCCCCCAGATATCCCACATATTATTTAGATCTTGGGATCATAGATTCAGAGCACAGAAGGACCTGAGAGATCACATTGTCCAGGGGTTATTAGCCTCTTTTGTATGCCAGACCCCTTTGACAGTCTGGTAGAGCCTGTGGACCCCCTTTTTAGAATAATGTTTTCAATACACAAAAAAAATACCTGAGATTACAAAGGAAAATGAATGCACACACGTGTGTGGATGTTCATATATATATATATATGTATGTATATCCATATGTTTGTGGACCTCAGGTTAAGATCTTATCTGCCCTCACCCCTTTAACAGATGAGAAAACTGATGGCCAGAGACAATGAGGACTTGTTTGGCCTCATGCAAAGAGAATGAGATGAGAGATTTCAAATCAGGTGATCCAGCTCCAAAGCCAGGGCTCTTCCCTCTGTTCCAAGTAGCTTTTGTGTTTCCCCTGAATCCCGGAGCTAGAGATAGGAGTCTGAGAAGTAGCTGGTCCAGGCCACTCTTTGTTACGGAAGGGCCAGCTGAGACCAAATAACTTTGGAGAGGCTCCTTCTTGGTGACCAGAGAGCAGGCCTTGGTCTCAGGGAAGCCTGAGTTTGCCCTCTGCTTCTGATACTTATTATCAGGGTGACCCTGGACAAGTCACCTGCCTCTTCCAGGCTGTTTCCTTACCTTGCAAGTGGGGCTGCTGACTTTTCAGGGTTTTGTTATAAGGCATAAACAATATAATACACATACAGCTCTTCGAAAGCTTTACAGGACTACAGAAATGTCCTTACTATTTAGTGACTTTACAACGGTGACCCCTGAGAAAGGCAGAACCTGAGCATGACATCCCACCCTGGCACACTTTCCACAGCACCACTCTGCCTCTTTGTTTCAGTAATGATGATGAGGCATTTCCATGGCATTTCACAAATATCTTCTCATTGTATCCTCACAACTACCCGGGGAACAAGCGCTATTCCTGTCATTGTTTTACAGAAGGGAAAAGTAAGGCAGACAGCAGCAGAAAGACTTGCTCAGCCCGTGGTCAGATTTGAACTCAGGTCTTCCTGACTCAAGTCCTGAATTTTATCCACCATATCACCTCTCTGGTTCTTAAAAGGCTGTTTCCTGTAAACCCTCTCTCACCTGCCCACCCCCTTGTGCAAGAGACTGCTGTGATTCCCCAGGTAGCACCTCATAAATTGGGGAGAAGAGCCAAGAACTCCCCTCTGCTTAGGAGATCCAGCCACCTCACTTGTCAATGAGTTCCATCAGTTTTGCTGGTCCCATCTTTTAAAATCCAGAAATATTTCTTTCTCTCTATCTCCAAAGGTTGAGTGTTCCAAGGTCCCTTGGTTTTGCCATTCTCTCTGCTTGGAGAACAGGAGAGGTGGCCATTGTCTTCTTTAAGTAACCACCATCCTTCCTGTGCTGTTACAACATGTAGCATTGTAAAAAGCCCATTGACCTTTATTACAGCATGAAAACCATTAGGAGGGTCAGCCACGTCAGCTACCAAGGCGAGCATCTATGGGGTCTTACAAAAGCTTTCTTCTTAAAACTTTGAAACAAACGTTTAAGTTATAAAAGAATTTTTACCCCATTGCCCAAACACTCCCTAAGTATGGTCATGTTAGCTATGGAGAATCACAAACTCCATTGGATTGGTAGCCTCTTGAGGGCAGCCCCTGGAATTTCACTCTTTTAATATCTCTGGTGTTTAGCACAGTACCTGGCACACAGTAGGTATTTAATTATTGATTGATTAAAGAAGTACAAAGCAATGACATGTAGCCATGCTATATTATAGACAATTCAGTTCAATGTGAGGAGTGCTGCATTGGAAAGCTATGCCTTAGTTCAGAATTTCTTAATCTGGGGCCCTTGAACTTGTTTTTCTTAAATGCTAGTTATATCTTGATATAATTGTGCCTAGGTGGGGTAGTCAAAAGTGCTCTGGACCTGGAGTCAGGAAGACTTGGATTCAAATCCAGCCTCAGAGACTTATTGACTGTGTGATCATGGGCAAGTCATTCTACCTTTGTCTGCCTTAGTTTCCTCATCTATAAAATGGCTATAATAACAGCACCTACCTCAGTGGGTTGTTGTAAACATAAGCTGAGACAATATTTGCAAAGTGCTTTGCAAACCTTCATCATCATAGAACAACAATAACGGCAGTGAGATGTTCTTTCAAACAGAGAATGCCTTTCTCCCTTTCCCTCTGAGATCTTCTTACTCTGGATGTTTCCCATATGTACGTAACCGCTTTATATTGTTTTCCCTATTAGGGCTGAGTGCCCCATGGGTTTGCTTTCTTTGAATCCCCAGAGTTCAGCCCTTAGTAAACACTTAAGTGACTTGGTCTAAGTGCTTGTTGACTGACAAAAAAAGTAAAAGAAAGAATGAAAGGAAGAAGGAAGGAAGGAAGGAAGGGAGGGAGGGAGGGAGGGAGGCTTGTTGGATTGAAGTTATTCATGCTTTCCTCCAGAGTAGTTTTAAATCACAGTTTCTTCTCCTCCAAGAACAGGACGCAGACTATCAGGGGTAAACAGAGCAGCCAGGGAGCTGGGGGAGGCAAGACTCTTGTCTTAGCATGGAGATGGTCTTCTCAGAGGAGATAAGCACAGAGAGGGGAAACATGAACCTGTCACCTGCTGATGGTTACACCTGTGGGCTTCGGAGATGCTGATAATTATAGGAAATGTCAAAATATTCCTTCCCTGATAGATGGAGAAAGAAACTCTCACGATCCCTCCACCAGCAGTGGTGATTTGTAGACCAGTGGTGGTAATTCTGCTGAGATGGGCCAAATGAAAGACTATCCATTTGTTACACTTTGGGAGATGGGGGTTGAATCACAGGATGGTCAAGTCATCGATTTAGAGCCCAGAGGGACTGAAGGCATCAGGGACTCCAACCTCCTTTCACAAGTGAGAAAACACCCATAGGAGCCAATTGACTTATGTGGGGTCCTCAAGTTGGACTCCTATTTGTGACTCTCACAAGTGGAGCCCTGATGATTTAGTCCATTGCTCTTACAGTATGAGTCAAGTGGCTGCCTGTGCAGTTACTTGTGTATGTACATACACACACATGTACACATGACTTACTTCTTATTTTTTCATTATATACACATACATACACAGAGACCATGGTTTGTGTTATGTATGTATGTATGTATGCATGTATGTATGTGTGTATACATACACTATTGTTGCTCAGTCACTCAGTCATGCCTGACTCTTTGTGATCCATGGACCATAGCACACCAGGTCCTTCTATCCTCCACTATCATCCAAGGTCTGTCCAAGCTCATGTTTGTTGCTTCTATTGCACTATCTGTCCATCTCATCCTCTCCTGTCCCCTTCTTTTGCTTTCAATCTTTCCCAACATCCAAATCTTTTTGGAGTCCCATCTTCTCATTATGTGGGCAAAGTATTTAAGTTTCAGCTTCGGTAATGGACCTTCCCACGAAGAGACTGAATTAATTTCTTTACGCATTGGCTGATTTGATCTCCTTGCTATCCAAGAGACTCTCAGAAGTCTTCTGCAGTGCCCCAATCTGAAAGTGTTGATTCTGCATTGCCCAGCTTTCCATATAGACCAACTCTCACAGCCGTATATTGCTACTGAAAACAACATAGTTCTGACTATCTTGACCTTCATCAGCAAGGCAATGTCTCCCTTTTGGAGTCTGCTGTCCAGATTTGCCAGAGCTTTCCTTCCAAGGAGCAAGTAGCCTTCCTGCCACCATGGTGGCATCATCTACATATCTGAAATTGTTGATTTTTCTCCTGGCAATCTTAATTCCAGTTTTCGATTCATCCAGACTGGCATTTCACATGATATATTCTGCATGAGAACTAAAGCAAGGTGACAGCATCCAACCTTGTTGTACTCCTTTTCCAATCCTAAACCAATGAGGTGTTCCATGTTTGGCCCTAACTGTTGCTTTTTAAGCCACACAAAGGTTCCTCAGGAGACAAATAGGATGCTCTGGTACTCCCATCTCTTTGAGGACTTGCCACACTTTATTGTTATCTGCACAAAGGCTTTAGTGCAATCAAAGAAACAGAAGTAGATGTTTGTTTTCTGGAACTCTCTTGCTTTCTCCATAATCCAGTGAATGCTGGCAGTTTCATCTCTAGTTCCTTTGCTTCTTCAAAAACAAGACTGTTCTGTTAATTCTTGGCTCACATATTGCTGAAGCCTAGCTTAAGAATTGTAAACATAACCATGCTGGCACAAAAACGAGCACAGTGGTTGGTAATTTGAACATTCTTTGGCATTGCCCTTCTTTAGGATTGGACAGAAACTGATCTTTTCCAATCCAGAGGCCACTGTTGAGTTTTTCAGAATCATTTTGAGTATATCACTTGAACAACATCATCTTTTAGGGTTTTAAATAGCTCAGTCAGAATTCTGTCACCTCCACTGGCCTCACCATTAATGATATTTCTTGAGGCCTACTTGACTTCCCTGTCAAAGATGTCTAGCTCTAGATCAGAAGCCACACCATTGTGGTTATGTGAAATGAAGATCTTTTCTGGGAAAGTCCTTCTCTATATTCTTGCTGCCTCTTCTGTCAAGTCCCAACCATTTCTCTCTTTCATCATGCTCATTTGTGCATGAAATGTTGCCCTAGTGACTCTAATTTCTTGGAGAAATCTTTTGTCTTATTCTATCATTTTCTTCTACTTCTTTGCATTGCTCATTTAAGAAAATCTTCTCATTCCTCCTTGCTGTTCTCTGGGATTTTGCATTGACTTTTTCCTTTTCCCTTTCCCTTTCTTTCTTTCCTCAGCTACTTGTGAAGCCTCATCTGATGCCATTTTTCTTTCTTACTCTTCTTTTTCTTTTGTTGTTGTTGCCGCCTCCTGTACAATATTGCAAACCTCTGTTCCCATTTCTTCAGGCACTCTAGCTAACAGATCTTATCCTTTTCATCTATTCACCATTCCCACTTCAGATTCATGAAGGATATTATTTGGTCATACCTATATAGTCTGATGGTTTCCCTACTTTTTTTCAATTTAAATATGAATTTTGTAATAAGAAGATCACGATCTGAGCTATAGCGAGCTCCAGGTCTTATTCAAATGAAGTGTCTAGAGTTTCTCCACCTTTGGCTACATAGAATATAATCAGTCTGAATTCTATATTGACCATCTGGTGATGGCCATTTTTAGAGTCCCCTTTTGGGTTGTGAAAAAAGAATGTTTGCTATGATCAGCAAGATATCTTGACAAAACACACACAGAGAGACATAAATATAGAATGGAGCTTTCGGAAGAGAGGGTATTGGAAAGAGGGAAATGATGCTATAGGATATCCATGACTGTGTCTTTATACACTTTATTTAAATGGTTTTCACTGAGGGAACCACTTATGATGAAAGATTAACCCCAGGCTTTGGCTTATAGTAATTCCCTAACTACACTTGAGTGAGGCTCGTTATTTGGTCCAGATTTAAGGCTGGAAGAGACCGTAATTCTTTTCTCCCTCCTCATGGGGGTTTGTGTAACACTGAGGAAAATGTGGTACACAGTATAGTGAAGTAGGAGGAATAGCACTGTCCAGCAGAAAGGGCACTGGACCTTTGGTCAAGAGACTTTGATTCCGTGAATTGTAAGGCTCAGTCAAGTAATCTACATGTATTTAGCGAGCACTTAATACGTGCCAAGTTCTGGGGATACAAAGCAGCTGAATTCATCTACTTTTAAAGCTAAGGTAACTAAATCCCACAGAGAACAGATGACTTACTCATATTCACACAGCTAGGAAGAGTCAGAGGCAGGGATGTAAGGCCTGGGACTCCTTTTACATAGATTTTTGACCTTAGTAAGATCACTTCATCATCCTAGGTCTCAGTTTTCTGAACCACAAAATGACAGTAACAATACTTTACTCTGTGCGTTTAAGGTCAATGGAGCATGGCCTTGACATCCTCATGACTCATGTAAAGTACTGCTTAGTTGTCTTATTTGAACCACCTTCTTTGTCGGGGATCTAGAGATCCCAGGATACTGAATTGAAGGGATGCTTTCTGTTTCTGAAAAGGAATGTGAATGTGTTGATCCCGCTTGGTACAATGGAGAATTTTGAATTCCAGAGATGGAGGGTTAGGGAGTTCCAGATCATGTGACCAATAAGAGGGTAGACTAAACATTCCCTCCAATCCTTACTACCTCTCAAACTTCTTCAAAGTAGGAATTTTGCACAAAAGATAAAATAATTTCATCTTCCTCTATGTAGGACAAGAAGAGACAACAATGCTATGAATTAACAGAAGAGAAGGAAAATGCCTCCCATCTGGTATTCACTCACACCCCATTCTCCATCCATTGTCCACAACACTCCAGCAGGATAGCACAAGCTGACCTGGGAACTTGCAAATTTTCCTCTTTCACCTCCACCCCCAGTGCCATGGAAACCCAAAAGGCAGAAATCTGTCCTAGCCAAGAAAACAACCTTGCAATGCTCTGTGCTGCCATGGAGCCTGGCCAGAGAATAGAGGAACAGAAGGAACTGGAACAGGAAACATGTATGACTGCATATGTGCATGAGGCAAAAACTGAAACTGGTGAAATGGGAGCTGTCCAGTATAGGAGGAGTCCAGTGTACAGAGAAAATTATTTTAAGAGGAGAAGAGTCAGGAAGTAAACAATAGAGGAATTTAAGGGGACAAAATGGAAGTGACTAGATTGCTCAGGAAGATGACTACTTATTTAATTACCTTGAGCATGAACAAATAGAACAAAAAGGAAGATATTGAACAAAAAGTCATATGGCTTCCAAATCAGGTAAAAATTCACACATCTATGAATAGATATTTAAAGACAAAGAAGAATGAATTAGCACCTGATAGGAGAGAGGATTCTATGAATTCCCCAGAAAGCATGGGACTATGATAGGATGTTTCTGAATGGTTTAAAAGAGAAATAAAAGAGAAACAAATAATGAATTTATATCCTGAATAGCAAAAACATTTAGCAGAACAGAAAAACTTAAAATACCAACTCTCACCAAAGAAACAGAGAGACCAATACATTGGGATTGACAATATGTGGAATGAAGGTCAATCTAGTAGAAGAGAAGCAAAAAAGCAATAATTTTAAACATTGTCAATTTAAAAAAAAATGATCTTGCAGACAAGATGCATAGAGATAACTTCACAGGTACAGGTCTCCAAGAAGAACATGTTAAGTCAAAAAACCTGAACACTATAATGCAAGAAGTAATACAGAAAATTTTCCCAGCACTTCTAAAGATAAAAAAAACACAGTGCCTATCAAAAGAAGCTGGAGACGGTGTCCAGAACAAAAAATTGCTGTTGGAAGCTCTGACACTCTGCAAGAGATCAGGAGAAATATTTCAGAAAATAAAGGAAGGAAAATATGAATAATGCAAGACTCTTCCCATATCCACCAAAATCCACAGGAACAAAAGGAATAGTGTGTTCTGAAAATCAAAAGAGCTCCAGAAGTTACCCAGGATGACATACCTAAACCTAACACAATTAATAGATGTGTGTTCTACAAAAAGAAGCACCTGAAACATTTTTAGAAAGAAAAGCTGAACGGTTCACTTTTTTCAGACACCTCAGAAAACAGAAATACAAGAAAGACAAACACAATCACTAAGGACAACAACAGCAAAGTTACAACAGAAATCATAAAGAATTGTTTTCTTAAAGTCCAAAAGACAAGGATAAAGACATTAAGCATTAAAGAGATGGAGAAAAGGTCTGAAAATCCTTGCATTAAACTTCACAAGGATATGTCTGCAGATGTATCCATGCTTTTATGGAACTAAATTCCAGAATAGGACGACATATAAAAATAGAGAGGGGGAGGTTAGAAGATGGAGGACCATATAGGATGTACCCTAATGAAGTCAAAGATAAACAAAATGAAGAGAAAATAAAGAACACTTTCAGGAGAATGGGCAGAGCAAAAGGAAGCTTTAAAATGATGGGAAAGGGGGGAATCTTGTTTTAGCGCTGGAAGAGAAGTAAGTAATAGTCCCATGGCAAGATGTGGATACCTTGCAGTGGGTATAATATGCAGGAATTTGGTGCTTAGAGAAATAAAGGGGCTTGCCTCAGGAAAGGAAGAATCAAAGTTCCTGGGGGCAAGTGATCCCAAGAGAAGTGGAATGGAATGGACTCATGGAGGAGATTTAAAGACAATAGGGAAAAATGAACATGTTGAAAGCAAAGTTTTGTAATTACACAATTAGGGACACAGGAAGGGTCCTACTATGGGACAATCTTTGCTATATCACCTAGAGGAATGAGTATTTTTAAGAATGATTCATAAGAGGAAAGAGGGACAGAGAGCGAGAGAAAGACGGTGAAAGATCTACAAGGCAGTAACAGAGAAATATTATAGAGGAAAGAACTCCAAATAGGCAGCTTAGCAGTTTTAATTCCAAGAGAAATAAAGAGATTAAAGAAGGACTTAATGAGAATATGGTCTAAGACTCAAATAATAAATCTAGAATAGATAGAAAAAAAGATAAATCATGAAGAGAATGAGAGAAATTGTTTTTGTAAAAGCGTAGAAAATGAAATGTGAAAATTTAAGGAACATAGCCAGTTGAAGAGGAAGAGAAGAAAGACAGTTTTATTTGTCTATTTATTTAAGAGGGAAAATAAGAAGGAAGGAATTTAAAAAGTGACAAAAGGAAGAAAGGAAAAGGAACTAATAAGTTAAGCAAAACTCCAGAACTAGGGAAAGGACTAGCAAACTGGAGAGAGCACAATCTGAGACTGAAGGAGAAAACCTGGGGAGAACAAGTTTGCCTTAAAGTAGATTAAAGTGAAACAACCAGATTAACTTTATTTACAGAGGAAAAGGGGAAAAATTCTAATTGGGGAAAAATGCAAGGTTAGTGACAAATGGAGTTAATAAAAACATAACTTTCAAAAGTTTTAATGTGAATGAATTCAACAATTCAATAAAATGAAGAGTGACATGTTGGATAAGAAAATGAACCCCACAATCTGCTTACAGGAAACACACCTAAAAGAACATAGGCCTATGAAAATTAAAATTAGCATCTGGAAAATATAGTACATATCAAATGAATCCAAATAAAGCAGGAAATGCAATCATGCATTCAAATAAAGAAAAAAATCACAACACTAAAAGGAACAAGGAACTAAATTATGATGAAAGGAACCATAGAAAACAAATCAATATCAGCATTGACATTTTATGCACCAAATGCCTTTGCATTTAAATTCATAAAAGAAAATTAGCTGAATTACAAAAGGAATAGACAATGATACATTAGTAGTAAGACATTTTGGTGTCCCTCTTTCAGTTTTGGATAACTGCAACAAAAAGATAAAGAAAAGAAAAAACATAGAACTGTCCAAATTTCTGGAGAAACTAGAGCTTAAAGACTTATGACATCTTTTAAAGGGAAAAACAAAACATACATATTTTGCAGAACTACATGGAACTTTTACAATAACTATATATTAGGGTATAGAGATATTACAAACCAACATAAAAAGGTAGAAATAGAAACCATTTATTTTATAATCCACAATGCCATAAATTTAGTAATCAGTTAGGGGCTACAAACAAAAGAGAAAAATCCAAACAGAGAAGAATGAAATCCCAAATCCTAAAAGGGTGTTAAAGAAAAAAAAATAGATGAAAAGGAGCTATGAGTTTAAAGTTAATAAGGATGAAACAACATAGCAAAATTTCTGGACTATACTTTCAGCAATACTCAGGGGAAACCATATGTCTTTTTTAAAAATTATTTCTTTATTTTAAATTTCAACATATACTTTCATAAAGTTTTGAGTTCCAAATTTCCCCCTCCACCCTCCTCAAAACAGTATGCAATTTGATATATAAGCTATAACGTGTACAGTCATATTAGTCATGTTGTGAAATAAGAATCAGAAGAAAAGGGAAAAATCATTAGAAAGAAAAATAGAGAGAAAATAAGATGCTTTGATTTGCATTCAGATTCTATAGTTATTTCTCTGGATGTGAAAGCATTTTCTATCATTAGTCTTTTGGAATAGTCTCATATCATTGTATTACCTAGAAGAGCTAAGTTTATCAAAGCTGGTCATTGCATAGTGTTGCTATAGTATGCCATTGTGCTGTGTACAATGTTCCCCTGGTTCTGTTCACTTCACTGTGCATCACTTCATGTAAGCCTTTTCAGGTATTTTCTGAAATTCACCTGTTCATCATTTCTTATAGCACAATGATATTACATTACATTCACATACCACAACTTCTTCATCTATTCCCCAATGAATTGACATCCCCTAAATTTCCAATTCTTTCTCACCACAAAAAGAGCTGCTATATTTTTGTACATGTGGGTCCTTTTCCATTTTTTATGTTCTTTTTGAGATACAGATCTAGTAGTGGTATTGCTGGATCAAAGGGTATGACTTTCAGACATAGTTCGAAATTTCTCTCCCGAATGGTTGTATTAGTTCACAACTCAACCAACAATGCATTAGTGTTTCAATTTTTCCAACATCTACTCCAACATTTATCATTTTTTTGGTCAAATTAACCAATTTGAAAGGTGTGAGATGGTACCTCAGAGTTGGTTTAATTTACATTTCTCTAATCAATAGTGATTTAGAACATTTTTTATATGACCAAAGTTAGCTTTAATTTCTTCTTAAAACTACCTGTTCATATCCTTTTGTCATTTACCAATTTGGATGATGATTTTTATTTTTAGAAAACCACATCATTTAAACAAATACAAACAAAGTAGAGTAAGAGAGGATTAATAAACTGAATATGCACTCAAAACTAGAAAGCTAAAAAATTCCTAAATTAAGTACAGAAGATGAAATATTAAAAATTAGAGGAAAATAAACTGTAAGCAATAAAAACCTCTATAGCCATGATAAATCAAGCTAAGTAGTTTTCTTTGAAAATACTCAAAACTTTAATAATGTTTTAGACAATCTGATAAAAAAAGAAGGAAGAAAAATCAACAAAATAAAAAAGGTGAAATCATAAAAAAATCAGGCAAAAAAGATTATCAAGAACTGTCTATTTTGCATACTTATATATTAAGAAAGTTGACAAACACAAAGAAAATAAAGGAATGCCTTCAAAAATATAATATACCCCAAATAATGGAAAACCAAATAAAGATTCCAAATAAAGTCATCTCAGAAAAGAAAAATAAAATATACTTAAAGGAATTATTAAAGTGCCAGGGAGAAAAACGGGATAGGACCAATGACTTATGGAGAATTCTATCAAATTTTAAAAGTACAATTGCAATAATAGTACACAAATTATTCACACAAAATGAGAAAGGGAGCACCCTGACAGACTCTTTTATGTGTCAAAAATATCCTGAAAACTAAACTTGAGAAAGATAAAGCATATTTGGAAAAGGAGGAAGAAGAATGAGAGAGCAAGTCTATATTAATCACTCACTATGCCAACTTCTGTACTAAGTGCTTTAGAGTATATCATTTTATCCTCACAATAATACTATAAAGTAGATGCTATTATTAGCTCCATTTTACAGTTGGGGAAACTGAGGCACACAGTGGTTAAGTGAGTTATCCAGGTCACACAGCTAGTGTCTGAGATCAGATTTGAACTCAGGTCTTTCTGTGTTCTATCAACTGCAACATCTAGTTGCCTCAAAGGAGAACTATAAATCAATATCATTATGAAATATTGATTTAAACATTTTAAATAAAATCCTAATGAGCTATAGTAGTTCATGCAAGAAATTGTGACCAAGTAAGATTTATATTGTGGATGCACAGAGAGGTCAACAGTAGAAAACACTAAATGAAATTGATCATATAAAAAACAAAACATCCCAAACTGCTCAATTTTCTCAATAGATACTGGAAAAATTTTTGATGAAGAACAACACTCATTTATGTTTTAAAAAATCCCCAAACTTTACAAAACCATAAACACAGAGAAACCTTGATTTTGTATCTATCTATAATCTAAGTATCATGTACAATGGACATGCACTGGAATATTTCCCAATAAATAAGAGATTAAAGCAAGGATATCCATTTTCCCCACTGTTATTTAATATTATTCTGGAAATGCAACTGCAATAGAATAAGAGAAATTAAAATAGTAAAATAATAGAACAGTAATGGAAATATAAACCCTATATAAAATATATATATACATATATAAAATATATATATACATATATATAAAATATATATATATATATAAAATATTTGAATATAAATCAACCAGGAAATGCAAAAGATTTGTATAGATTCAATTACAAAGTACTCCTTAAAAATGAAAGAACAACTTAAATAATTGGCAAACTAACGTGTTCAATATTGGTCAGGGCCAATATAATAACAATGAAAATGACACCAAAGTAATCTCATGTTTCAATGCTATGCCAACCAAATTAGCAAAAGGATACTTTATAGAACTGATAAATAATAATGAAATTCCTTTGGATGAATAAAAGATCTACAAAACCAAGGGCCATAGTGAAAAGAAGTAGGGATAAAGGGGAATCTGCACGCCAGAATTTAAACTATATTTTATAGAAGTAGTCATCAAAACTGTCTAGAATTGGTTAAAAACAAAGCAGTGAAATAGACTGGAAAGGGACACCTTAGAAATGATGAAACAAAAACTGAAAATTACAAGTTACTTTGACTAGCCCTCTCTATTTAATGAAAACTGCTGGGAAAGCTGGAAAGCAGAAATCTAACGGAAATCATACGGAACAATGTCATGTAACATAATCCACATGACATTCCAAATGAAGACATGACCTCAGTATCAAAAGTCATACTATTGAAAAAAGAGAAAAACAAATCACTTGCCTATCATAGCTATACAGGAAATACACTCTCTTAAATTAAGTATTATTTTCAAATAAATATTTCTCTCCTTCTTACCCTTCACCCCTCCAAACCCATAGTGAGAAAGCAATTCTTTATGACCACATCAAGCCAAAGAAATTCCTGCATTGGTCACATAAAAAAAGTTTTAATCTGTTCTGAATCCACCACCTCTCTCTCAGGATGTGGACAGCATGTTTCCGAATTGTGGATGGTATTTAGTTGATTAGAGTTCCCAAGTGTTGCAAAATTGTTTCACTTCTTTGCCATTGCATAAATTGTTCTGCTGGTTCTGTTTACTGCATTCTGCATCAGTTCATACAATAATCTTTTCAGGCTTTTCTGAAGCCATTCTCTTCATAATTTCTTATAATATAATAGTATTGCATCACATTCATTTAGCATAGGTTGTTCAGATATTCCCAAATTAATAGGCATCCCTTCAGTCTCAAATTCTTTGCCATTACAAAAAGAACTGATTTAAATATTTGTGTAGATAATGAGACCTTTTCTTCTTTGAGCTCCTTGGGATATGATGCTAGTTATGTTTTTATGGATTAAAATTTTAGCATTGTTTAGTAATTTTAGGGTATGGTTCCACATTGCTTTCCAGAATGGATAGAACATTAACTATTGCATTAATAAACTTTCTTTCTAACACCCCTTCCTGCACTGATCATTTTCCTTTATCCCCCCTCAACTTTGCCAATCTGATAAATGTGAGGTAGAACTTAGGGTTGCTTCAATTTGCATTTCACTAATAATTTTTGACTTAGAGCAATTTTTCATAGGGCTATTGATAGTTCAATTTCTTTTCCTTTGAGAACTGCCTGTCTATATCCTTTGACAAATTATCCCTTGAGGAATGTCTCTTGTTTTTATGAATTTGCATCAGTCAAGAGACATACTCTTAATCAAACAAGATATAGAGGAAATTGCAGAAGGTAAATAAACTATAATTACAACAAATGAGAAAACAAGGCTTTGAACAAATAGTATTAATGCATCAATGAATAGAAATAAAGTGCTTCAATAGGGAAAATTCTTGTAGTAACTTTCTGTTAAAAATATTTGGTATATATAAATCTAGTTAAAATCTATCTATCTATCTATCTATCCATCTGTCAGTCTGTCTATCTACCTATCTACACATATACATACATATGCACAAATATATGTGTCTACATTTATATATACACAGGAATCATTGAGAAACATTTTTTAATACATAAATGGTCGAAAGATATGAACATATAAACAAATTCTCAAAAAATGAATAACAATGTATTAATAACCATATAAAAGAACATTCCAAACCACAATAATGAGAAAAGCGCATCATAACAACCCTGAGATTTCATCTCATACCCTACAAGTTAAAAAATATGATAATAGATGAGAATTATTAGTGCTTGGAGGGGTTGTGGGAAGCTAGGTACACCAGTATGTTGTTAGTGAAACAGTGAATCAGTACAACCATTTTGGAGAGCAATTTGGCATTCTTCCAATAAAGTTACTAAAATATCCATACACTTGACCTAGAGATTCCATTGTTTTAGGATTATATCTTAAGGACACTATTGATAAAAAGCAAGTTCCAACATATTATAAAATATTTATAGCAACACTCTTCCTGATAACAAAGAATTAGAAAGAGTGTAGATGACTGTTCACTGGGAAATGTCTAAACAACTTGCTATATATGAATACAATGGATTGTTTCTCTACTGTAAGAAATTACAAAAGTGATGAACACAGAAAAGCATGGGAAGATCTATGTAAACTGAGGAAGGGTTGATTAAGTAAAGTCAAGAAAACAACATATCCAAGGATTTCAACAAATGGAAACGGAAACCGCAACTAAAACCAAAATCAAAATTTAATTTTGCAAAATAATAAAGAACAAGCATGACTCCAAGGAAATTCTATGAGAACAGACCTTGGTCATGCCCTTGGCAGAGGGGGGAGTCCACAAGTGTCAGACACTCAAGATATTTTCAGATGTTTTTGATGAATTGATCAGTTATTTCATTTTTTTTCTTTTTACATCTAAAATGACAGTCTTATGGAATGGCTCTCTACAAGACTCAGGAGAAGAATGCTTTGGTGAATTCAGGGTGACATAAAAAGGAGACCTCAATAAACACTTTTAAAAGGCAAATTGAGGTTGATTCGATTCCACCTCTGCCAGTTCCTCTCTGTGTGGATTTGGCCCATTTGTGCACTTCCCTGGGCCTTAGTTTCCTTAGCTCTAGAATGCACATTGTAGGTGGCTTAGACCAGAAGGGTCTTAGACTCAGCAGTTATACTGGGCTCCAAGCACTCCTGAGAGTGGCCAGAAGCACATTCAGATATCCTTCCAACCTGATTTTTATGTGTTGATGTATTAATAAAAATAAAGAAATATATAACTCTGGTTTTCTCAGTGAATATGCAGACTTCAGGGATCTATATGTATGGTGTAATGGCCTTCGTTTCCAATTAGATTTGGTACCTCCAGTCTAGATGACTTCCAAGTTCCTTTCCAACTCTGGATTTATGGTCTCACAATGCTAGGAATAAATACTGATAATCCAGCCCTTGGGAGAAAAACCTTTTGGGAGTTGAGATGATTTTGCTCTGCACCTGAATTATATTACAGCAAGTTGCTTTCCTTTGAAACATCCCCACTATTCTTAATCTACAGTTATTTTCTCCAGAGCAAGTCTTAAAAAAGAGCGAACATAATGTCCAGTAGAAAGCCTTTTCCTTGTTCATTTTATGGTAGTTTTCCAGACTTTCTGGTCACACAATTCCCCACCTAGTTTTGTGACCAGGATGGAGCACTGCTAAGGGGGACGCAGGCACAGAAATGCAGGGAGAGAGATCCGGGCAAACCAAACACTATGTTAGTAATTCCAGTTCTTTTTTAATGTCTTCTTCCCTTGTACCTTGTGATTTATACATGCTGGTTCTGAAAGCTACAGTAACTGGGAGATCCAGACTTTCTGACAAACAAACAAAGGCTTGTCTACCTGGCTTTGTGGAAACATGTTGGTTTCTCTCTAGAACCATCTCCTGAATTCCTTGCTCACTGTTAGAGGTCTGCTGAAAGTGACTCAACTGTAGATGAAACAGCTTGCTTAATCGTTCTTGAAACACAGGAAAAATTAAAATACATTTTTTTCTCTATAAAGCAATAAAAGCAATGCCAGATTGCTAATGCCTCTTTTGTACCTTTCGTTTGAAAGACCTCAAAAGAACACTGGGAAGAAGAAAGGCAGATTCGATTCCCCAATGGCATCATTATACGTGTTGAATCCTCTAAAACTCAAACTCTGAAGACATTCAGTGGGAGGGGAGGAATCCATGAGAGCAGGAGGAAGAGTGTCTCTCTGGAGTATTGTTCAACCTGCTTTGTTCAAATTCATTCAAATTGGATGATTACAAGCAAAGATCTGATTTGTTTCAACATTAAAATACTAAATTAGTGTGTGGTGAGTCACAAATTGTCCTGTAGAGATTTTAAGGTGCCCAGAGTGCCTTATCTCCAGTTTTAAAATTGCTTTCTCATGATTGGAATGCAAACATGTGAGGTGTCTTTATTTTTAAATGAAGAATTCTAGTTTTTAATTATTTAAGTTGGTTCAGCTGAAACATATGCTTTGCTTCTAAAATACTTATCACAGTTCCTGGTTGGGATTTTTAGTTTTATTTTTTAAGATTTGGCAAGGTTTGCTTTAGAAAAGTGAAGACGCTTCATTTGCCCTGAAGCTGAGGTAGGCAGCAAGGTTGGATGGCCATGACTGTGTTTAATCCTGGCTGCTTTCCACTTATTTCTTGAGTGTAAAATTAGTAGCTTCTGGTAAATTGTACTGAAGTTCTTGTGACCTTTTCTAATCCTTACTGTTTCATTATTTAATGGCCTGACCTTCGTTTTCTGCAGAACCACATTAGTGATAAATGTGGAGATTTAATAACTAGTACAGGCTGACAAGTGACCTTTTTTTTTAAAAAAAAAAAAACCACCATTCTTCTTTGCTGGGAAAACCAGACTGTTTTGCAAGTTCTAATTCATAGTTTTTTAATTATCCTTTCCATTGTCTGTAAGCTTTTTCAGAAAAAAAAGAAAGGTCAAATATTTCATTTTCCTTGCTGATTAAAATTAAGTGCTTGGCAATTGTTCCAATATATCATTCAAAGGGGATGGGACAATTTGTCAATTTCAAAGCATTCAAAGAGCATCCTGAAGAATTTTCACTGGAGGGATGAGAAATTCAGAGAATTCCAAGGAGTTAGAGTGAAGCCATCCTCACTGGATATAGGATTTGAATCATTGTCTCAATCCTCCTCTTGATGGGTAATTTTAGAACCAAAAATTTGAAGAGTTCTTCAGCTATCTTGTTAAAAGAAAAGAAATGGGGAAAATGTGACCTGACCCCAACAAAAGGTGAGACTTGCAAATGAAGGACTTCATTTAAAAAAATTATCTTTTGGTATTTTCCCAACTAACAAGGGTAGAATTATGAAAGGTTTGGTGGAAGATTATTTTCTGTGTTAGGGAAAAAATACAATTTTTTTTTTTACCCAAACTGAAACCAACTATTTGTAAAATCCCTCTTGTATACATTGCCTAGAGATAGCACACTATACATTTTTTTGCAATAGTACCAAAAAATCATATACTTCCTTCTACTGAGCCTCAGTAGAAGGCAGAGCCTTTTCTAGCATTTTTCAGCAAAGATATGCTTCTCTGAGCTTGTTGGGAAATGCTCCTGGTATGCAATCTACATAACAATTGGGTGGCTGTAAAAGTCTGGGTAATACTTCCATAGTAGCAAGGCCAGATAATGTCCAGGAATCTTAAATATGGAAAGCATAGTGATCACCAGATGTGGCTAAGATGAATTCCTTTGCATTCTTCTTATGAGACCAATTCTCAAGGACTTGAAATCAGCCAACAAAGTGCTTTAACCATTTAATGGTCCAAAAATGTGAACGATGGTGACTTTAGCTCCAGGAAAAGGTTAGAAAAATCTTATCAGGCACAGTGAAAATTTTCAGCTCCAGGAAAAAGTTAGAAAAATCTTATCAGGCACAGTGAAAATTTTCAGACGTGGACACTGATCTCATTGCCTAAGAAAGAGTCTCACTCTAGGGTAAAACAGATTTATGTAAAACAAGAGGTCTGAGCAAGCATTGTTACACGACCATCCCTGGACCTATTCTCATCAGGACTTTCTCTGATTTCACCTTTTGTATTTTTCTACACAATGAATGTATCATAATTTTTTATTTAAAAGGCTCCTAGAGACCATCTGGTAAAAGGACCATGGGTCTAGAGCTGGAAGAGACTTTTTAGTTAATCTAATCAAAGGATTCTAAATATTTTATGTGATAAAGTAAGGTGAAACCCATGGACTCCTGGCCAGAATAATGTTTTAATGCATAAAACAAAATACATAAGGTTAGAAAGGAGGCAATTATGTCAAACTGAAGTAATTAAAAAAAAATTAAGTTCACAGACCCTTGGCTAAGAATTTCTAGTCTAGTCTAACCCTCTCATTGTCAAAGTAATAACTCTGCATCCCAGAGAAGTAAAGGCAATCAATCAACAAACACGAATTTTTTTTTTTTATGTTTGCATTTACTATGTCAGGTACCACACTGAGTTCTAGCAAAACCAATCCTTGCCCTCAATGAGCTTATATTTTGATGGAGGAGACAAATAGATAGATACAAGATACATACAGAGTAGAGAGAAAACCACCTTTGAGGGTTAACCATTAGCGGCTGAGGAGACCAGGCATGGCTTCCTGGAGAAGGTGATGTTTGAGCAGGGTCTAGAAGGAAGTTAAGGATGTGTTGAGTCACAGTGAAGAGGAAGAGTGTTGCAGGCATGAGTGAGCCTCAGTAACTCATCTAAAATCCTAGGGCTAGGAAGTAACTCAGCCCGGTTGTGACACAAGGTCTTGTGTCTCTCAGTTCACTGCTCTTACAAGTCTGACATACATCCACTAAAATGCCCGCTACACCTCTTAGACAAGTGGATGGATACCCACCAGACTTAGCCTGAAGAACTGCAATGAGTTGTATCCTGCCTGTGCCAACTATGCACTTCTGTATTGCCTTTTAGGTGACATCTGCTGGAAGTTTTTAGACATTGTGGCTTGGCAATCCTGGCTACCCTAGACCAGAACTGGAAGAATGATATTGGCCTTTGGTTTGATAGAGAATCTGGGGGGAATTCAAAGCATGGTACTTCCCAAAGTAACTTCCCAAGCAAGAGTAACTCTTGTTTTTCTTTAATTCTGTGGTTATGTTTTCCAATGTTTGTCATGAATACTGACACAAAATGACCAATTGTCCATCAAGCGATATTTCTTGCTCCCTTTGAACACAACAGAAAATCACTCCATCATTAGCTTCTCCAGGAAAAAAGAGCCCCGTTTCTATTTACATCTACCTTCCCTTTCAGGCTTTTATGACAAGTATGGCAAGGTTTACATTCCAAATACATGCCTCTTTGTTGTTAACTGGACAAGGACCTCACATCTATGGAACCAATAGCTCTGTTGATAGTGACAAAGAGTCCCAAGTCTGCTGCATCCTTTCTACCACCTCGCGCCTGCCATCCCTCTAGAAATCGAAGGGACTACATGTTGGACCTTGAAGTCAGGGAAACCTGAATTTGAGTCCTAACTCAGTAGTATATTAGTTGTATGGTCCTGGGCCAATCATTAAACTTTTTCTTGGCTTTAGTTTCTTCATCCAGAACATGGAGAAAGTAATAGCTCCTACATCAAAGAGTTGTTGAGAAGATCCAATGAGATAGCACATATGAATTGTTATGCAAATCTTGCAGCATTATATAAATGATAGTTTTGTCATCCTCTTCCTCCTCCTTGTAATCACTCTAATTCCCATCACCTGACACAATGCCTGGCACATAAGAACAGGGACTGGACTGATTTTAGTATTATTAAGAATGATCAGGTGAGGAAGCTCTTCTGGAGCTGACAGTCTTAGCAACTTGCTCAGAGCCCTGAGAGGCAAGAACCTTGGCCAGGCTCACACAGCTAGTATCTGGCCAAGATGAGACTTTAACCCAGGTCTCTTTGGTTTCAAGATTCTTTATTCAGTACTCTATGCAAGGTGACAATAGTAATTTATTATGAAACACTTGTTGACTGAATCGTTTATTAGTCTCCTTGTGCTGGCCTAGGCTGGTCCTGACAAAGGCAAAGTACAATAAACAATATACCTCAGGAAATAGCAGCAGGTCTGTGCAGAGCTTTTTTCCCTCAAAAGCTATCAGGGCCACCTTTTCAGAGTCAGGGACATTCGATCTGGACCTTGGAGGAAAGGAAGGATGGCGGCAGGAGGGCAATGGTTGACAAGCCCTTGAATCTCTTCATCAGAATGCTTATATCCAGCTGTGCCTACAATAGAAGGTTAGAATACTTCTCCTGAGGGATGGAAGACAGTAAATCAAAAGTGAGGCTGTTATTGAATATCAATACTTAGACATTAAATAGAAGAAGGTGTTTGATATCTGTTGGCTTTCCATCACAGGGACGTAATTGCCCTAGAGATGGTATAGATCAACTTTGTTGAACTCCTGGATTTGAAGACCATTTCTGAGTGTGTGAAAGAAAAGGATAAAAAGGTTATACTTTTTAATGAAAATGGGAAAAAGAAAATTAGAGTCAAGTTAAGGAAAGAGTGGCTATCAAAATCAAGAAAGGCTCAGCAAATCTCTCCAAAGTTCTCAGAACTTTGAAGGACTCCATCAAGAAAAAGGGTAAGTGTTTATTAGGGCAAAATAGTCTCTTACTCAGTAAGTTAGGAACTTAGAGAATAAGTCTAAAGAAGGCTGCCAAATCACAGAGTAGAGACAGGTTCAAGAGACATTTTCAAAAAGAGTTATCTTCAAAAGAGAAAGTCGCAATCAAAGAGGCAACAATAAACCCAAAAAATAAAACTGAAATAAACTTACAGGACCTGGGAGAGCTCATGGGCCAAACCAGTCTGAAATGCCTCAGAATTCTTTGCTCGCCATTTCTTTTGGAGTTTGCAGGTATATTCAAGAAGTCATCAATGAAGCCTCTGGGACCTAGCCATCACTTTGTGCTACCTATACTGTGTGATTACTAATAGGTATGTTTGCATTTATCTGAATGTGTATGAATTTAGAGAAGATTTCTTTAGCTAAATGGCAAACTGAGTGGTTACTACCTTCAGATCTATCCATGTAGATTCCGATTGGATATCACAAAACCTCAGTGGCATAGTTCCACCCATCCATCAATCAATCATTCAGTCAGTCAATCAATTAATCAATCACCAAATCAAGACTGGGTCACCCTTTCACTCTTCTATTCAATATATTCTAGTGGCTTCCTGTAACATTCTAGTAACTTCCTTCACAGAGTTAGCTTCCTTCCTTGGCCTTTAAAGACTTTACATCTTGGCTTCAGGCTCTTTCTCCAGCCTTGGTCTCCAGCCTTGCTCTCCCACTCAACTGTCCATTCCTCACCAAGGAGTCTCTAGTTTCTGTCTCAGGCCCTTTGCCCTGGGATTTTCTGTGCCAGGCATGCCCACTGTTCCTTCTGTATCTCGCCTAATCACTAAGGTTCTTCAAAGCTCAGCTAGAGCTCAACTCTATCTTTCCCATGAAGCCTTCTCCTACTCTGATCATGATGCTTCTCTCTCCCCATCAGCACTTTGGGCATGGCCCCCGGATGCTGGGCTCTGCCCATGAGGTGAGAACTTGTCACCTTCTGTTGCCCAGAATGAAGGCTCCTACTCTCTGGCCTTTCTCACTGCATGTTGCCTTTCCCAGTCCACTCTCCTTTCCGTTTCCCCTTTGTCTTCTTCTATTTGGATGTCACCCTTGAAGGCAAGGGCTGCCACACTTGCTTGAATTTGGATCTGCAGTATTTAACACAAGTCCTGACACACGGCATTGATTGCGTTATCTCTCTGAGCTGCCTGTCTGTGAGGGTCACCCCTCCCCCTTTACTTTGTAACGATTTTACATATCCTTCCAGATGCGCACTTTTCCGCTCAGAGGACTGGTCCCTTTTTTCCACTGAATCTTACATATCTCCTTATGATTCAGCACTTAATAAATGGATATGGATGGATTGATCAAAGGAAGAAAGAGATTCTAATAAGTAGAGGTAAGAAGGGAGTGATTTTAGGGAAGAGGGGGAGAGGGCAAGGAGACAGATGCTCCTGAAGACTGTGTGGTCAGGCTGAGCAGAAGGAAGCTCAGTCCTGGCTCCCCTGTTCAATGACTGCTTATGAAGCAGTTATATTGGCAGCCCCTGTCCAAGAGAGGATGAGCATGCCTGCTTTTCCTCCAGTTTGCCCTATAGTTGTTTCTCAGCCGCTGACCTCCAAATCTGCCCAGCTGTGGCATTGCAATCTGCTGCCACCAAACAGATTGGGTTGTCTTAATTGATCACTTTAAGGGTTATGGTTGTCCAATGAAATGGCAGAGTCATTCCGATTAGAAGAATTATGCCTTCTTAGATCAGAATTGGCTGATCCTCCATCATGAACAGGTTAGCCACCATGGTGGCCAGTGGAAAGTTCTCTACTGACTACATTAGTACTAATTGAAGGGACCTTTTTATATCTTGGAGACCCCATCAAACAAACTTGGTTTTTAAAACAGAGAATCGACTTCCTAGAACTGTACCAGCTTTTTTACCAAACCATAAGGGACTAAGCAATGAGCTGGTGGTGGCAACATGATAAGCATGATGTTAAACCAGGTGCGGATCTTCACGGTTCTTAGACCAAAGCATGATACTGATGTTGAGGATGGCCAAGATCAATGAGAACCTGACCCTTCACCAATCGGGCAATGTGCCAATGACCTCCAGAGGAAAATGACCAAGGTTCATGCCCTACTACACCGGTGACTGTGGTCAAATGACATCATCCCCATGGACCTCAGTTTCCTCATCTGTAACATGAGGAGGTTGAATTAGTTGGACTCTGTGGGTCCTTTTGGCTTTGGGTCTGTGAAGCTATACTCTTCCACAAAGGGTCACTTGTGATTGCTTCCATTTTCAGCTGCAAGATGACCTGTGTTTGTTTTCACAATACAGTTTGGCATCAGATTGCTGTTGGCAATCCCCAATCCTCTGCCTTTGGGACCTCTTCCCTGCAAGTCTCCAGTGCAATCTCCCTTTCAACTGGCAGCTCCAGGCCAGGAGCCATGGTTATGCACTGATTGCCTGAGTTCATGACACTTTTGAAGGAAGTAATCTAGCTTTGTACTGATTGCAGGTGTGCCATTAGAAGCAACCTGCACCTGCCAGGCGTTTATAGAGCATTTTTTTTATATATTCTATTTTTATGTAATGCCTTCAGGCTTTCAGAGTCCTTTGTAAACAGAATCCTGTTTGATCCACAAAACAACTCTAGGAGGCAGGCACTATTATCACCATTTTGTGAATGAAGAAACTGAGACAGAAAGCAGTTAAGTGACTGGCCCAGGGTCACGCAGCTTACAAAGTGTCTGAAGTTGAATGTAGACGCAGGTCTCAAAGATTGCTCCATAGCACCAAAGATTGCACCTGATTTAACACTGCCTATTCCCAACACATGGACATATGGGGGTCAGTCTTACATGGTGACCATGCCACTATGTTCTCCTTCACATCATCTCACACCAAGAGGCAGGCTTCTCCTTGCCAAGACAGGTTCCTCTACCTGCACAGATGACTCCACTATATCCAATTGCCCTCTCCACCATCCTTACTTCTTCAGTCTTTCCTTTTCTACTAGCTCCTTCTCTACTGCCCAGAAACATGCTCATGGCTCCCCCATCCTAAATGAATCCTTCCATCCCTCATAATTGTGATCCTCTATTTCTTCTGCCTGTTGTGGATAAATTCTTAGAAAAGGCATCTCTAATTAGACTCCCTTACTCCCTCTCCTTTCACCCTCTTCTTAACTCTGTACAATCCAACTACTCTCTCTGAAATGACCAAATATCTCCTAAATATCCAATTCCCCAGCCTTTACTCCATCCTCATTCTCCCTGACTCTCTGCAGCCTTGAACGCTGTTGGGCATTTTCTCCTCCTGGATACCCATCTTTAGGTTTTCAGGACATCCTTCTGTCCTGGTTCTTCTCATATCTGACCCCTCCTCTGTCTCCTTTGCTGGATCTTCATCCAGGTCAAGCTCACTAACCATGACTATCCCACCGGACTCTGTCCTGAGCCCTCTTTTCTTTTCTTGCTATATCCTACTTCACTTGAGGATCTCTCGAGCTCACATGGAGTTAATGATCATCTCTATGCTGATGATTCTCAGATCTATGTTTCCTGCCTTGACTTGTCTGCAAAACTCCAGTCTCATATCTCTTACTACCTCTCAGATATCTCCAACTGCATGTCGAGCAGACCTCTTATACTCAACATGTTCTAAACCAAACCTGTTCTCTTTCCCCATACCCCTTTCCTTTCCCCTTCTAACTTCCTTCTTACTGTAGAGGACATCACCATCGTCTCGGTCCCCCGGCTCACCAGTTAGGGTGGCATCCTCAGCTCCTCACTATCCTTCACACCCCTCCCCATATCTAATATGCTGCCAATGCCTCTTGATTTGACTGTTACAATATTTCTCACATATGCCCCCTATTCTGCTCCAATACTGCCTCACAACCTCCATAGTCCAATCTCCTGGGCTACTGCAATGGCTGTTGTGGGGTCTGGCTTCCTCAAGGCTCTCCTCATTCCAATCCATCTTCCATCCAGCCACCGAAGTGATCTTCCTAAAGTGTTGGCCTGACCATGTCACTCCCTCCATGCCCCCCCCACTCAGTTATGCCTGATGGTTCTCTATACCCCCAGGATCAAATACAAAATCCTTTGTTTGGCATTCAAAGTCCTTCATAACCTGCTCTACCCTCTCACCTTTCCAATTTTCTTATAGCTCACCCCTGCTCCTGTGCTCTCTTTGATCCAGTCTCTGTCTCTCAACCCCAAGTATTCTCTCTGGCTGAAATTCTCTCCTTCCTGTGCTGTGACCACTCACCTCCCTGGCTTCTTTCAAGTCCCAATTAAAATCCCGCTATCCACAGGAATCCCCGCCTCCCCATCCCTTCTTCATTCTGGTGCCTTCCCTCTGCTCATTATTCTTTTGTATTTGCCCCATATGTAGCTTGTTGCTACACATGCTTGCACACAGACTTGTGGCTACACAAGCCGCATATACTTGCATGTTGCCTCCTCTCTTTGATTATAGGCTCCTTGAGGTCAGGGACCTTCTTTCACCTTTCTTTCTATCCCTGGGGCTTAGCATAGCGCTTACTACAGCACCCTGGCATACATTAGGTGCTAAATAAATGCTTAGAGACTGACTCTCAGATCTCCCTAGCTCCAGGACCAGCACCACTTAATGGCTTAATGGTTTGCATGCTTGCTGATGCTCTCAACAGCCCTGGGAGGGTAAGGGCTGTCTCAAGTCTCATTTTTCTGAGGGGAAAGCTGAAACTTATTGTAACACGGCTCTTAAGTGATGGAGCTGGGCTTAGAACCCAGATTTCTTGTGACTCAGGTCCATTGTCTTTCTGTTGACCACTGAAGGCCCTGCCTCAAGGGGTCTGGGGACTGAGTGAGTATCACAGTCTAGCAGAAAGTAGTGATGTTAAAGGGAGTAGAGCGGGTGCTGTTTTCTATGTATATTTGCATCTGGAGCACCATTGTCCAAGCAGTTCTGCTGTGCATATGCATTCTGAAAGAATATCTCCCAATAAAAGTTTCAGAGCTTGGGGACAAAATGGAGATGGGGCACAGTGCTCACCAATGTCATCAGTAACACATAAAAATGATAAGAACCCAATAAAAATGGGAGGGCAGTTTAATGTGTTAGATAGCTGAGAGATCCATAAATACTTCACTAAATAATAACTCGGCCACAGCCTTGGGCTGTTGCTGTCCTGTCCCTCCCAGTTCTCTGGGCCCAGAGATGCTACTGTAGCACAACACACACAATAAACATAGCCTTTTCATCTGACAGAGCTGGAATTGGCTTGGAGAAGGCAGTATGGGAAGGGCTGCAGCTCAAAGTTATTGGAACGTGGGACAGTTCTCAATGTTCCTGTTCTTTCTCAGGAAGAAATCTCACAGAAGCAAAGTCAAAATTCAAATTATGCACAAAATGTTTCCCAACATATAAATTGTGTTGGAACCAATTTATGTTTTCTAAACATTCCCTATAGCAGAAATGCTTTTGGTTTGATTGATTGATTAATTGACTAAATGTGCTTCAACAAATGGCCGTTTCTAGGAGCAATACAACATCCCCTAATGATTGAAGTGGTTTTGTAACTTCTTTTTAGCTATTGTTACAGAGCCTAATCTGTAACTGCAAGGACAGTGAAAATACATCTCTCAAGGTTCAGAACCTTGTCCAGTGGATGGAGGTGTTTGAGAGACTTGGTGAAAGATCCATCGCTAATTAACTCAGTGGATATGGCTGAGCACATCAGCGACACCTCATTCTCAGTTTACCCATCTGTAGACTGGAAGAATTATCATGTCAATCATTCACTGATCCATCTTTTTGTCCCCACTGTGTAACATATTCTTTCTAACTATTTTCTCTGGGTCTATTGTCTCTCTTCTGCTGTGCTGAATACTCCTTACAATGTACTGATGGGGAGCATGGCATAGAGGTCAGAGAGCTAGCCTTGAAGCTAGGAAGATTCGGGCTTAAGTTATGACTTTGACAAACACTGACTGTGTGAACTGGCCATGTCTCTTCCCTTCTTAATACCCTAACAGCTCTAAGAACTTTAAGTTCTGGAGTGGTTGACATCTGCTTCTACATCATTGGTGATGGGTAGTTTCCACATTGAGAGAGTTCTCCACACTAATGAAGTCACATATCCAGACCTCCCACTACCACAAAGAAAAGAAGGAAAGTCAAGCAATCATACAGTGCTTTACACAAGAGGCACTCAATATGTTAAAAATAATGATATCTTTTTTTTCTGAGCAAGGCAATGTAGATTAGTGGGTGGGAGGCTAGCCTTAAAGTCAGAAAGTCCTGGATTCAAATCATGCCTATGACACATACAGCTTCATCTGGCTCTCTTTTAATTTTACATAGTGTGGTCTTTAATATTTTGGTCACATATACTTTTTTAACCTATTGAGGTATATCGTATATGATATTTATCTAAACTTAATTTTTGCTAAGTTGTTTCCCAGTTTTCCCAGTAGATCAGATAGTTAGTTTTCCCCCTGCCCAAGTAATTTTTGCTTAGGCTTATCAAATAGTGGGTTGTAGATTTCAGTTATTTCTGATTCTTGGTTTTCTAATCAGTTCTACTGATTTCCATTTCACTTTGTTAAAAACCAGCACCAGATAGTTGGCAAATGCTGCTTTATGATATAATTTGATGTCTGGAAGAGCTAGTCCCTTTTTGTTCCTACTTTTTTTTCCCATTATTTCCCTTGAGATCTTAGACCTTTTGTTCCTCCAATTGAATTTTGTTATTATTGTGTCTAGCTTTATAAAGTATCCCCTTGGTAGTTTGATTGGTATAGCATTAAATCTGCAAATTAGTTTTAGGAGGTTATATCATCCTTTTTAATACATTATTTTTAATTAACTTGCTTCTGTGGGATGCAGTAAAGATTAAGGATGGCACTGCAAAGGTTGGAAAAGAAACCATTCCCATTTTCACAGAGCGACATTAGGAGAGATTTTCTGTAGATACACATCATCTTCTGGGTCAAAGAGTCCAGATGCATGATTTAATGATTGGTTTTCTTATGTCTGCCATTTGTTAAAAGCTCTTTAATGTCAGAGAGGGGAAAATTGACCCACATTGATTTTAGAATACTTTTGCCCAGGTTGGTTTCAACAGAACCCCTGCTGTTCAGGGTTGTTGAGAAAAGCATGACTCCAAAGGCCAGATGATGTCAAGGTTTAAATAGATTTATTCATTGATCAGCATTATATTGTCTAATAACTTCCTCAAGATGCTGTTGATTATGGAGAAACTGTTACTTTGGAAAATCTTTGTACTTAAAATCAAATTCTTTGGAACCATCTATTCTTACAAATAAATATCTTCAATCGATGCCTGGATATATTTACCTTTTTCAATAGTATATTCATGATGAATCCCTTTAGGTTACACAGGGCCATAACTTGTCAATGTATTTTCCATATATTATCCTATTTGAATCTCACAATAACTCCCTGAGACAAAATCTAAGATCACAGGTATATAGAGGTCTGCCGAACATTGAGAGGATTCTAATCCAAGCTGCTCATTTTACAGATGAAGGAACAGAGGACCAGAGAGGTAGGCAGTAACAGAACTGATATTGGAAGCCAAATCTACAGTTACTATCATCCTCATTTGACAGATAGGTAAACTGAGGCCAGACTGAGGAGTTAAGTGACTTGCCCATCTAAGATAGTTTATATGGGAGGAGGGATTTGAACCCAGAATTTCTTGACTCCTACTGCAGCTGTCCATCCTTTAGCATAAACATCCTCCCTGAAGTAGAGAGCTGCCCTCAAAGAGAACAATTTTTAGCTTTAATTTTTCTGTTGGCAAGGATGAGAATGCTGGAGAACTTTATCCGTAGTCCCTGTCGACTGTTGCTGGAGTCAGCCCACTCCCTAGAAGTAACTCTCCCACAGGACCCAGGTACCACAGCAGAGAGATTCTCCTCCTCTCCTTTAGCTCCAATAACAGCAGGCTGTTCTCCTCCTTGGAGCAGTCGGGATGTGTGAGGGTCACTAATTCACCCGACTGTCTCTTCCTTCTTTCTTTGCCAGCCTTTGCAGCTCGACTGTGACCTCTGCGCCATTGTGTCCAGCTCCGGTCAGATGGCAGGCCAGAAGGTGGGCACCGAAATAGACAGGTCCTCTTGCATTTGGAGGATGAATAACGCCCCCACCAAGGGCTATGAGGAAGATGTCGGCCGTAAGACCATGATCCGCGTTGTTTCCCACACCAGTGTCCCTCTCTTGCTTAAGAATCCCGACTACTTTTTCAAAGAAACCAACTCCACCATCTACGTGATCTGGGGGCCTTTCCGGAACATGAGGAAAGATGGCAATGGCATTGTGTACAACATGTTGCGAAAAGCTGTTGAGATCTACCCGGGTGCCCAGATTTATGTGACAACAGAGAAGCGCATGGGTTACTGTGATGGAGTTTTTAAGAAGGAGACAGGGAAAGACCGGTAAGCCCTGACTATGCCTTCCTTCGTGTCTTGTGGGTAAATCCTAGCTGAGGGAAGGTCCCTTTGCATGCCAGCTATAAAATGAGCACCCGGTTATTTTTCAAGTTGATTGTTATATGTTTTTGACTGTTATGAGTACTTGATGAGCCAGCAGCTAGGCCCCATTTAGCCCACCTACGCTACCTTCTGTTCATTCCATTTTGATTGGCCTGGGGCCTAAAAAACACTGGATGCTTTCCTGAGACATCTTTAGAGCTCCCCCCTCCCCCTTCCCGTTCAATTTGCTATTGATTAAATTAGAATTTTAGCTGAAGTGGGAAGCCCAAACAACAGTATTCCTAAGCACAGAAATGTTGGGAGACTTGAGGATGATAAATTGACCTAACTTCTTCTAGAAACCAGGAGAAACTTTACCTGAGGCTACCGACAGAACAGGTTATTGATTTTCTAACAAGGTTGAGTAACTCCCTGCATGCAAATGTTCTGTGCGATCCTGAACAAATGGCTAAGCATTGTCTCACGTCAGAGCAGAGTGCCATATTGAAATGCTGCCACACTTCAAAGCAGTAATGTTGGATGATTATAGCAAAGTGAAAAAGGAAAAATGCCTTCAATACTCAATTATCCAGGGACCAGGATGGGTAATTTGTGATACGTGTAGCTCCTCTTCTTCCTCTAATTTCTCCTTGTTCTTTATCCCCTTAATCAAAGGTCTCCTGCTATGGATACTACCAAAGGGAATGAGTAAACCTCCGTAAGATTTCAGTCATGTGGAGAGCAGCTGAATGTGTTGGGATTTCCCATGTAATAAGATAGTTGAGGTCTCCACTGCCATAATCTTAAACGCACATTTGGAATGGACCTAGGATTTCGTTAGTTGAGGGAATTCCCAATGAGGAAACTTCTACCAATGCAAGTTGATGTACCTTCTCTGAAATGTCGTCTTAGAGAATTGCCCAACCACTTGGAGATCCAATGATTTGTCTAGGATCATTGAACCTGTACATGTCACAGGTGGGACTTGCACCTGGATCTTCCTGGCTTCCAGGCTGCCTCTCTGTCCATATTCTCAGAAACTTCCACCACAGACTGCATCAGTATACTTTCTTCTCTGCCTAATGGCCATCCTAGTAATTGGACAGTCTCAAAATCATCAGTGGTGTGTTACTCCCCAAGCCTGTCTTAATTATCTTTGCATAGTTACTCTCCTCTTCTGGAGTGGGAATTCCTGCAAGGTCCCTCTGATACTTCCCTCTAATTCTATGCTGCCTGAAGATAAGATTGGCAGGAGTTTTTGTTAACCCTGTCCTTTTCGGTTCTCACCACCCGACTCCTCCTTCCCACTTCATTCTTTTCCCTTTCTGTCATTCCTCTTAGCACTGCCGGAATGAGAGGACATGAAGCAAAAGGGAGAAGAGTCAAAGTTGGAATGAGTCAGTGTTGTTTCTTATTTCTTGTCCTTGGAAAAGGCTGTTTTAAGGGAAATATTGAAATCTGAAGCACAAAAGGACCTTTGAGTTATGGTTTTGCCTGTCTATGATATAACATTTGCCTCTGTACAGTTGCATTGGATAATTTCTATATTAAAATCTGTTACCTGCAGAATGATTTTTCCCATCACTCAGTTTTAACAAACAAAACTTTGGATTACATCCAAGCAGAGCACTCTTCCATGACTTCTTTTGGATCTCTGGGTGCTATTCCAAGAGCCGGTAATCATTTAAAACTGTTCAATCTGCCAGGTTGCTCTGCTATCGATTCCTGGAGTTGATTTGTATTTATCATTGATTATCCTTGAGCACTCAGAGACTGCTCAGCAGTATACAAAAGCTCAGGCAGACATAGTTCGGCAGGTCCCTCAGTTAGCCAGCCTAGCTGGAAGGCTCTTACTCTTAGATATGTAATTTTCAAGCATAGGCTGTTTAGGGGAGATAGGCAATGGGTGTGGAGGGGAAGGGGAATGTTGAATTGTGCATTAAGATATATGCCTGTGCTCTGTTTGAGGATGGGTGTGAGTCAATGTGACTCCACTTGGTGCTTCAGGGATACTTGGTGCTCCTTGAGGAGCCAATAGGAAATGGGAGGGATCACCAAGGGAAGAATGGGGAAGTGAAGAAATGACCCAGAAAACCTTCCTGTAGAAGGGAGGATTTGAGTTGAGTCTTGAAGGAAGTAAGGAGGCAGAGAAGGACTTCTTCAGGGAATTAGCCATCCTTTGTACATGGCAGCAGAAATGCCCTGTTTCACTTCCATTTTATGCACCAGCTTCAGAGGCCAGTGCAGAAGCTGGTGCATTCTTTGGACTGTGAGATTTGGTACCTTCCTCTTTGTGCTCATATGTATCCCCTTCATTGTCATGTTTACAGAAACACTGGGAGTTAGGTAAAAATTCTAAACAACCGATTGCACCTTGCTCTTACTTGTGTTGAACATCTTTGGAGCAATCGACCTTTTGGAATAGGCAGACACATTCAAATTGTTTCGAGGTAGTCCTGTTTGGGGATGGAGATTCACTCTAAAAGTGTGAACAACCTGATTTTGAGCTCTCTCATTCCAAGCCTGCTCTAACAGGGTAGCTAGGTGAATTTCATGGGCTGATTTGATAACTTCAAACGAGGTCTGCTAATGCGAGTCTGCTGCTGGTGAAGTATTCAGTCACTGAGTGGACACTGGTGTTCAGGAGAGGCTGGGGATGCTTTCCTCCCATTAAAATAGGAGGTAGCTGGGTGGTATTCTGTGTGGGGGGAATATCCTGGTCAATTTCCATTTCACTTGGAGGTCCTTGGGGGAGTATGACTGCTGCACAATGACTTGTTGAGCCCCCATTGTTAGCCACAAGTCTTAGTGAAGGATAAAGTCACTGACATGATGGACATTTTACAGGACTTTTAAATTTTATGTTGCAAATTGTTACGGTTCCAAATGATAGAAAAATTTATTAAATACATTTTATATATATATATATAAAACTACATTTGTTAAACATAACGGAAAATGTGCCTTCATACATTTCTGATTCATGTCAGATTTTTATGCTAAAAAAGAAAAAAACAATCTAAAAGATACAATCTATAACTTATATTTGAAGATTTCATTTTTTCCTCCTCGTCAAGATTCCCTTCTGGGATAGGATATAGTGTTAACCTGTCCCATGGGGCAGTCAAAGAAAGGCAGGTTGTGGCATCTTAGACAAAATGAAGTTGTTTAGACCCTGTAGGAGACAACCAAGCCCAGTGACATAAGCCTTGGGGGTAGAGTCTGATGCTTGACTCCAATTACAACTCCTTTATTTTCTATCTGTGTGGCTTAATCACTTAACATACCTGTGCCTCAGTTTCCTCAATGTAAAATGAGTACATTTGAGAAGATGCCCTTTAAGGTCTGGATACTTGGTCTATCTTCAACTTGAGAAAGAGTGCCAGAAAACAATCAAAAAGATGAAGGTCCTGGTCCTTCTGCCTCTGAGGCCTCTTGTTCCACCTTTGGGACCCAGGTTCCTTTGGATTGTCTCAAGCTTCTGAGGATCTGCTGTGGTAGCTCAGTCTTTCCCTTACCTTCTATCTCCATCTTGAATTCTCTCTCAAGGTGTGGGTTGTTCTGCCTCCATGTCTGACTCTTTCTTGACCTCTGGCCATGATTCCCTATTGTTAGAGATGATTCTCCCCTCGACCAATAGAGCTCCCCCTACCTCAACTGACTGTACAGCTAATGAAAAATTTATTCAAGGCTACCCATAGTATGACTAACCCTTCTGGCAGCTGAGGGCCGGTTGCCTTATAGTTCTGTCAAGTTTTATGGACATAAATCCTGGAATAATGGCACCTGCCTGAGTCTCTGCCACTTGGGAGGCTGGGATGGCCCATCTCTCAGTTCTGGGGTTATTACCTGCAGAAGGCTGTGGCAGTCAGGTGTTCGTGTTGTTTGGCCTCAATATGGTGAGTATGTGTAAGTGGGTGACATCTGGCCTTGGTCAGAATCCACACGGGTAAAATCTCCCATGCTGATTAGACTCCCAAACTTAGAATTACTACCACTACTACTGCTACTACAGACTACTGCTACTACAGACTACTGCTACTACAGACTACTACTACTACTACTACTTCTATTACTATTACTACTGCTACTTTACTGGTGCTGGCAAACCACCAGACTGAGTCTGAATTCAGATGCTGACATCTTTGGGCGAAATAAGGCAAGCAGGGCATGGGCAGGAGCAGCTTGCCTCTCCCTCTATGGATATATTCGCTCATATGACCTCTAGGGGTCCTCTCTGCTTATCTCCAGTGCCTAGAACTTCTTGGTACTTTGTCTACCCATTTGACTAGGAGAAACTGGAGGCACAGACTGTCTTTTGTGTTCCCAGCATCCTTCTTTGTATCCCAAGCGAAAGGTCCCCATTTAACAAATGTTTGTTGGCCAACAGACTGACAGATTAACTGATACTCATGGAGTGCTTAAGAGTTGGCTAACCACCTTCTATGCTTTATCTCCATTCTAAATCTGACAACAACCTTGAGGGAGAGGTTAAACATATTTTTATTCCCTTTTATAGATGAGGAAACGGATTAGGGTGAGGTCAGTGACTTGCCCACCCATGGTCACGCTCACATGGCTAGCAAGTGTCAGAGACTGACTTCAGATGAGACTGTCTGATCTACTAGACCATATTGCCTCTCAGTAGTCCAATGATATCATCAATTCTGAAGATCCCTCCACCAAAGAAGATTGCCACCCACCAAAGACTGCCCTTCCTATGTGATTTCTATCCACATCCTCTCATAAGGCACGTCAGCTCAGTGGCCCAGTGGACAGAACTCTGAACTTGGAGTCAGGAACATCTGAGCGTCCATCCGTCCCAAGACAGCAAGTCACTTACCCTCTCTCTGCTTCAGTTTCTTCATCCATAAAATAGAGATCATCATAGTACCTCCTCAGTACCTTACAATGCTATACCAATGATTTCTGTTAGCCCAAAGTGCACCACATCTACATTCTGGAGGCCCTATTACCTAGCCTCTTCCTGACACTGGGAGGGAAGCAGGGGTCTGCTTGAATACACCCGTGCCCTGCCCTATCCTGTCCTCAGTGCATGATCACTCTCATCTAACACAGAAAAAGAACAGACAATTATGAAATTTCTCAATTCAGCAAATGATTTACTTGTTGCCTGGTTTCAACTTCCCTGTGAGGAAGGTACTGTAGTTAGGATCATTTCTGCTCTACAGGTGAGAAAGCTGAGTCCCAAAGATATTAAAGGAATACTGGAGAGAGAGAAAGTCTGTCTCTCTATTCACAGAACCTCAGGTAGCAGCCTCCCACTAACAATTAAACTTTGTGGGACCCTGGACGACTCAGTTCACCTGCCTGGACTTCATTGTCCTCATCTGTATGATGAAGGTGGTTAGATTTAAGGGCCACTGAGGTTCCTTTTAGATCAAGAGCTGGGATCCTATGATTCTGAACAATACCCAAAGTCATTGAGGAAATCATCTCAGAACCTGGATTCAGACCCACTTCCACCCATTTCTAGTAGGTATCAGAAGCACGAGACCACCTCATTAATCACCAGTCTATCACTTTCTCCACCATGTCATTAATTAATTAGGACCTCTTATTAATTAATTAATAATAACTGAAGAAGTTGTAGCCCTTATTAGAACAGCAAAGCTGATTCTGGTCTGAAAAAGTGCCTGCAAATAGCCCTAAATCGACCTTAATCAGCTGGCACCAATGTGGCCCCCTCCTCAGAGATGGGTCAGCAGCCCACACGTCAGGGCTACACACTTCATGCCTCATGTGACAGGGATGGCCCTGCAGAGAGGGGCTTTCAAGGATCCTACTGAAAATAGCCTGGTGAGGTCACTAGTGGTCAGAGCATGAAATGGTTCATGTCAAGGAAAAGGAGGAAGTTAAAATATGTGTGTATGTATGTGTGTATATAGATATGCATGTATATGTATGTATACATATGTGTATAAATATAAGTACATGTATTTATATGCATGTGTACATGTATGTTTGTAAAATGTATGTGTGTATGAAGTAATCTTTTCTCACTTTCACTGAAGATACGAATCATCTCTTCCTGAGGTGGTCCTGAGACATTCCCTGAAATGGCCATAAAGACATAATGTGCTCTGGCTGGGCTCAGTCTCAGGGACCATTACTTTCAACCGCAGACTTTCCCTCCCTTCCACATAGAGAACAACTACACACACACACACACACACACACACACACACACACACACACACACACACACACACACCAGTGTACTTTAGTAACATTAGGGGCTGCCTTATTTTCATTCAGTTGTGGTCAGAAAAATGAGATCCGTAGTTTTTCTTAGCAGGGAAAGATGTCTTTTACTTGCCTCCAAGTTTGCTAATCTTAAGAAATGTTGCTTCGGTCTATATTGGGGTCACTGCGAAGCCAAGCTAGGTAAGTTCTACCTAATTTAGGTTTCTGATGGAAAAGTTTCCGCAGCTCTGCTCATGGACACCAGCCCTTACTCCGCTTTACCCAAAGGTTGGCTAATCTATTAGCTTCTTCGGAGTTTGAATGACTGGGCAGGCGACTTTTAATAAGTCCCTGACAGAGCCATTCTTCAAATGCAGGTTTCCATTTTATTTTCACATCAGCAGACAGGCATGTTTGGAGGCGTCACTCACAGTTCTGTTTGCTGTCTGTTGGCCTGTTCAGAGACCTTGTACAACCAATCTGAGATCCTCGGCACCAGTCTACACTCCTGGGTGTATGGGTCACCTCCACTGAAGGCAGAAAAATGACCCCAGAAACCTGGAGAGCTTCAGAAGGGGTAATGAATCCACGGAATCATGGTTAGGTAAAGAGGGTGTGTGCATGGATGTGTCTATGTGTGCACTTTGTGTGCATATGGGGACAGCCAGTCATCCCACACAGAGACAGAGTGGTGGAGTGAAAAGGGGGCTTAATTTGGAGTCAGAGGATTGGAGTTCCCGTCCTTGCACTGTCATTTTCTACTTGGTGACCACAGGCAAGTCAACTTGCCCCTCTGGCTCTTTTGTCTTCTGCTGTAAAGTAAGTGAGTTGGATCAGATGACCATGGAAGGCCCTTCCAACTCCAACCCTATGACCATCCTGTCTACACTGGCTCCAGAATCCTGCTCTTTGTACCCATGCTTTCTTACCTTTGGTCCTTGGCTAAAGGCTGAGCTTTCTACCCAGTCTGCAATGGGTCAGGTTTGAATTTCATCCTCTTCTCCTAGCAATGCCCACCACTCCTGCAGGCGACGTGTGGCCAAAAGTACCAATATAGATGACACTTTCTACCCCTCCCCCACCCTTGTTCCTAATTCTCAGTTTCTGGCATGAAGATGTCAGGAAGTCAGGAAGACTAAGGATCCAATCACACTTCAGACACTGTGAGCTCTGCAAACTTCAGCAAGTCATTGAGTCCCTCTGAACCTAACCTTCCTGAGCAGCAAAAGGAACCTTGTAATTCCAGTAGTTCTGACCTCATGGGGTTGTTGTGAAGATCACTGGAGAAGACATGGAGACCAAACACTGGGCAAAATTCTCATTGCATCTCTCTCTCTGTCTCTCTCTCTCTGTCTCTCTCTCTCTCTCTCTCTCTCTCTGTCTCTCTCTATTTCTCTCTTTTACACATACACACACACATGCATACTCCCACACACACTCACATGTTGATATAGATTAGATATAGATACATATATGGCACTGATTATGTTTTGTCATATGTGACCCAGGCTACCTCACTTTCAAAAAAGGGCTCCAACTGTGATATTAGGCTTTCTTGTATTCTCTCTGGCTTGCATTGCCCCATCCTAGGTTCCAGGGAAAATTTGTAAAATTAAATGATGCTATTTCTTATTTCTCAGGTTTTTTTTCTGAAAGGAATCATCCAAGTCCTTTTTAGAAAAAGAACTCAGTGTACAAAGTAAATGTTGGGTATAGAATAGTTATTTATTTCTTTTCCCACCAAGGAAATATATAAAGCCCAAAAAATTCACAAGTAATAAATTAACAAATGCTTAAAAGATGAAGAAATTAAAAAAAATCACCTAGTGAATAAATTGTTAGACATGGAGTCAGGAAGAATTTGATTCAAATCTTACCTTTGATATTTATTTAACCAGGTGCTCCTGGGCAAGTCACTTAAGTTTTCTTAATCCTAGTTACTTCATCTGTAAAAGGAGGAAGTTGAATCTGATGACCTCTAAGATCTGTTTTAGCCCTACATCTATTACCTTATGACTCTCAGAGGACTTTTAGGGCTGCTGAACAGGTATTTCCACATTGAGTTAAAATCCACACTTATTATTTTAGCAACTCACGCAGTCCCTTTCTTCTAGTCAGCCAAACATGACTTGGCATCCCCACTGTGACCTCAGATCCTCTAAGCATGGTATAGTTGCAGCAACAAGGACAGGCCTGACGGGCACCATTAGTACAGTTTCAATGGGGAGGCAAAATGATGCGCTCATAGGTCACTGAACAATGATAGAAAGGACAGTTACTTATCCCTAATATATCAAGAGTATGCAACAAGGACATAGGAGAAAGTACTTGGTGCAGAACCCCCCTTCCCATTGTCTCCATGTGCAAATGTGTCTGTTTAGAAGTGTAGAGTGGAAACTTATGGGGGCTTCTGGGATCCACTAAGTCTGAAGGGCATTGATCCCACTTGTGTGATTGGTATATAGGAAGCATTCAGTAATGCTTTTACATTCACTCATTCATTTTTTCCTGATTAAATTTATTTTCAATTTTCAACATTCACTTCTACAAAATTTTGATTTTCAATTTTTCTCCCCATTTCTGTCCTCCCCCTCACCCCTGGATGTATTCTGGTTATCCTTTCCTACAATCTACCCTCTTTTGCTACTCCCCACCCATCCCCTTCCCTTCTATTTTCCTGTAGCGCAAGATAGCTTTCTATACCCCATTGCCTATGTATCATATTTACTACTTACATGTAAAAACAATTCTAAACATTCATTTAAAGTTTTGTGTTCCACATTCTCTCCCTTCTGCCCTCCCCAATGTTCCTTATTGAGAAGGCAGGCAATTCAATACAGGTATACATGTGTAGTCATGTAAAACACTTCCACAGCAGTCATGTGAAAGACTAACTCTCTTTCCCTCTATCCTGTTGCACCTTCCATTTTTTCTACTCTCTCCTTTGACCTGTCCATCTACCAAAGTGTTTGTTTCCTATTACCCTTCCCCCAATCTGCTCTCCCTTCTTTTATACCCCTCTTTTATCCCCTTCCCCCCCTGTTTTCCTGTAGGGTAAAATAAAGTTCTGTACTCAATTGAGGGCATATTTTATTCCCTTCTGAAGCCAAATCTGATGAGAGGCAAGCTCACTTATTCCCTCTCACCTTCCCCCTCTTCCCCTCCTTTGTAAAAGCTCTTTCTTGTCTCTTTTGTGTGAGATGATTTATTACATTCTACCTCTCCCTTTCTCCTTCTCCCAGTACATTGCTCTCAACTTACTTTTATTTTTTTTAGATATTATCCCCTCATATTCAGCTCATCCCATGCCTTCTGTCTCTCTCCACAAACACACACATATGCACATATAAATATACACATACACATGTATACATGCATGCATGCATACACATATACACAAACACACACACATATTCTCTCCAACCACCCTAATACTGAGAATGGTCTCATAAGTTACAAATATCGTCTTTCCACATAGGAAAGTAAACAGTTCAACTTTAATAAGTCCCTTTTGGTTTCTCTTTCCTATTTACCTTTTCATGCTTCTGTTGATTCTGTATTTGAAACTCTGGTCTTTTCAACAATAATACTTGGAAGTGCTCTATTTCAATGAAATTCCATTTTCCCCCAAAGTATTATAATCAGTTTGGTTGGGTAGGTGATTTTTGCTTTTAACTTTAGCTCCTTTGACCTCTGGAAAATAATATTTCAAACCCTCCAATCCCTTAGTGTAGAAGGTCCTGAATCTCATGTTACCTTGATTGTGTTTCCACAATACTTGAATTGTTTCTTTTTGGTTGCTTGTAATACTTTTTCCTTGACCTAAGAACTCTAGAATTTGACTGCCATATTCATAGGAGTTTTCCTTTTGGGATCTCTTTCAAGAGATGATTGATGGATTCTTTCCATTTCTATTTTAACCTCTGGTTCTAGAATATCAGGGCAGTTTTCCTTAGTAATTTCTTGAAAGATGATGTTTAGGTTCTTAATTGATCATGACTTTCAGGTAGTGCAATAATTTTTAAATCATCTCTCCTGGATCCATTTTCCAATTCAGTTGTTTTTTTACAATGAGATATTTCATACTGTCTTCTATTTTTTTTGTTCTTTTGGTTTTGCTTTATAATTTCTTGATTTTGCCTAAAGTCATTAACTTCCATTTTCTCCATTCTAATTTTGAAGGAATTATTTTCTTCAGTGATCTTTTGGACTTCTTCCATTTGGCCCATTCTGCTTTTTAAAGCATTCTTCTCCTCATTGGCTTTTTGGGTCTGTTTTGCCATTTGGCTTAGTCTCATTTTAAAGGTATTATTTTCTTCAGCATTTTTTAGTTCTCCTTTAGCCAGCTGTTGACTTGTTTCTCATGACTCTCTTGCGTCATTGTCATTTGTCTTTCCAGTTTTTCCTCTGCTTCTCTTACTTGATTTTCAAAATCTTTTTTGAATGCTCCCATGGCCTGAGGCAATTCATATTTTTCTTGGAGGCTTTGGATGCAGGAGCCTCAACTTTTTTGTCTTTTTCTGGTTGTATGTTTTGATCTTTCTCATCACCAATGATGTAAAAAAATACCTCTTTATAGATAAAAAACAATTTATAGTCTGTTATTTTTTCTCTTTGGTTTGCTCGTCTTCCCAACCAAACACTTGACTTTTGAGCTCTTTGTTAAGTGGAGAGCTCCAAAAGTAGCTACCTTTTCAGCCATGGCTGCCACTGACCTGGGGCCAGGACAAGGCTTGGGCTGGGGCTAGAGGTGGGACCAGACCTTGCTCTCCTCTCAGCCAGGTAAGAGACCTTCCCCACTGACCTTTAAAGCTGTCTTTGGTGTTTGTGGGTTGAGAAGTTTGGAAAGCAGTGCAGCCACCAGTAATTCAGTCCCCTAAGCCTCCTCCAGCTCTGTTCATACTGGCATAGTCCATGCCAAACTGTACTCTTCTCTCAGCAAGTGTGATAGACCCTTCCTGTTGACCTTTCAGATTATCTTGGTTTTGAAATTTGCTTCAATCTGACATTTTGTGACTTCTGTTGCTCTAGAATTTGTTTAGAGTCATTTTGACAGGTTTTTGAAGGTTTTGTGGAGAGACTTCAATCAAGTCCATGCTTCTACTCAACCATCTTGTCTCCTCCCCCTCATTCATTATTTTACACAGACTTAGAGGTTCAATAATTCAGATAATTGGTCAATTCACTCATTTAAGCAAGGGGGGGCATACATTTAATCAGAAAGATCTGAATTCATTTGGGGCCCCAGACACTCACTGGCTGTGTGACCCTAAGCAAATCCTTAACTTGTCTCTGCCTCAACATTCTCACCTTTAAAATGGGGATAAAAGTGTCACCTGTTTCCCAAGGTTGTTGTGAAGATCAAATGAAATAGCATTGTAAAATGCTTACTATAGTACCTGGTACCTTATAAGTGCCTAAGAAATCTGTCCTTCCTTTCCTCCTTCCTTCCTTAACTCAACCTTCCTTCCCTTCCTTCCTTCCTTCCTTCCTTCCTTCCTTGCTTCCTTTCTTCCTCACTGAATCACAGTCAGCATCTCAGAGTTGGAAGAGATCTCAGTAGCCATCTAGTTTAATCAATATCCAAAAGGAATCCTTTGCTATAATATTCTCAACCAATAGTCATGAAGCTTCTGCTTGAAGACTTTTAAGGACAGGAATCTCATCACTTCTTTAGCAATCCCAATGACTCTCATGGTCATCAGGTTTTTCTTGACATGGAACCTCAGTCTTTGAAGCTCCCCCTCTGCTCGTGGTCCCTTCTTCTGGGATCAAGGAGAACAAGCTTGATCTCTCAGCTATATTCCCATTAAGCATCATAATAGTATCATATAGCCACAGCCAGACTTTCTGCTAATTACCCATTTGTGTATCAACACCAAGGGCCACCAAAGACAAGTTCTGCCCCAGATTCATTTGTCATCTTTTTTTTCAACTTTTATACCTTTGTACTAGCTACTGCATCTGGTGCCATTTGGATGTTTCATAATAGGTGATTATTGGCTCATTGATTTAGAGCTATCAATATAGAGGGGTTGTTACAAGGTGCCTGGGAAGGAAGGAATGCAGAAAGGAAGGAAGGAAGGAAGGAAGGAGGGAAGAGAAAGAGAGAAGGAAGGGGAAAAATGCATTTATTCATGTAGTATAATTATCCAATCCAAGGGTCTTCACCTGGAGTCCATAAAGTTGTTTATTTTTACTATTTCAATATGATTGATTTCCTTTGCAATCTTATGTCTTTGACTTAATGTCTTTAAAAACATTATTCTGAGAAAGGGTCCAGGCCACAACAATCTTTAGGATGCTCTGCCCTAGCCCAACTGATTTATTTTAACCTGAGAAAATTGAGGCTTACAAGAATTAGGTGACTTATCCAAAGTTACCGTAGTAGAAAGTGTCAGAGGTGGGATTTGAACCCAAGTCCTCTGGCTTTGGAGCCATTCTCTTTCTATTGTACTATTATGAATTTGAAAAAGGAATGAAAGCATTTGAGGTTTAGAAGATTCTTTAAAAGTACATCCTGGGCAGTTCCTCATGTAACTCCCAAGTCTTTACCTGCCTCCCATAAGTCTCCTCTACCTTTCCATCAGATACTCTGTCAGTCCAGACAGAGTTGGAGTCACTACTCTTCCCTGCCCGAGGAGCTTCCGCCTGCTGCTCCCTCCTGGGTCTGACTCATTAAGTGTTTATTACTCTGATGAGATAGGAGGTTGTGTGTGTATGTGTGATTTTATTCTTTTTTTTATTTATTTCTCACAAATTATATTCATTCCCAGTTCAGATTGACATTATTAGATAACTGCACTCATCATAGTTTTACCTTCATTCATATGCAGTTTCTCTTGTATCTGAATCATCTGGGCAAGGTGGGGGTGGACCACATTTATTAATGGAAGGAATATTTTGAGCACAAAATTTCATTCACGCAGTGCCTCACCTATGGTCCTAATTTAGGACTTATGCCTCATTCCTTTGGAATTTCTAATCCTGTGAGAAGAATTGCTCACTTGTTAATAAATCATCTTCGAATTCCACCCCCCCCCCCATTCCTTCCTCCTTTCCTTGGAGAAGTGGGGGACTCTGTATGCAAAAGGCTAACTTCACTGTCAGAGCTGATCTCTGGGTTGGGTGGTTTTCTTTGTTGCATTTGACAGAAAAAGAAACTGAGACATAGAGAAGGGGACTAACTTTCCCAAGGCCACAAAGAGAGCCCAGGCACTTTTCAACTTGCTTTTATGGGTGGAGCTAAAAGACCAGAGTTGAAACTTCTGCTCAGACAGGTCACAAATGGAGATAAAACTCAATCTCCCTCTCTGTAAAGTGAGGAGGTTAGAGGAGTTTAGCCCTCTGAGGTCTCTAGGATCATGTGAAGTGACTCATACTGCAAGTGTCAAAGACAGGACTCCCTGCTCAGGTCTTTGGTCTCGGAGTCTAAAGTGAGAGGATTGATGCAGACTGCCTCCAAGGTCCTTTCAGTTCCAGCAAACTTCTCACTGTCAATTCTGTGCAGTTCCCTTGAACCACACTTCTCCTTAAGCCTCCATTTCCTTATCTCTAAAATGGGAATGATGCTAGTGTTATTTATTTATTCACAGGGTTGTTAAGCAACCTTACCCAATAAATACCAGTACTTTGTACAGTAAAATATCCTATCCCCTGTTAAAAGTAGAAAACCCATCAAGAGGATATTTGCACTTCTGTATCAAATGATCTGTGTCTGGAGACCATAGGTCCACAGATAGGGGCAAATGTAGACCGGAAGCAGACTTAAGGATGGCCCCTGCCCTGTTCTCCAAGTAAATAATTACAGCTCATTAATTCTACTCCTTCCTGCACCTTGCAGAATTATAGAATTTTGGAGCTGAAAAGACCCTGAGGGTCCACTAGTTAACCCTCACAGGAACATTGGCCCTCTTTTCATCCCATCTAACTAATGGTCCTCCAGCTTCTGCCTGAACTCCTCCAATGAATGAGAGTCTTCCGGCTCCCTAGGTATCCTGTTCCAACTTTGGGAGAGTTCTGATCATTTGCACTCATTCTTTTACATAGAGTTAAAATCTCCTGCTCTTTATTCTCCACCCATGACTGCTGGTCATGCTCTTTGGGACTAAGCGGAATAACTCTTCCATGTGACAAATTCTTGCAAACAGCTCTCATATTCCTACCTAAGACTCCTACCAGTTAATCTCTCTCCCCCGTTCCTTTAGCTGATCCTTGCGCATCATGGTCTTCAGTTCCCCACCCACTACCATCCTGTCTGTCATACTGTTAACATACTGCACTTGTCAATGTCCTTTGTAAAACATGGTGCTGGTAGCTTGTGAGAAGAGTTAGCTATTGGCAAGTTTTGGCCACCCATTGGGAAGAAGGATCAGGGAACAGTTTTGCTAGAGAGGAAAACAGTCAGGAAGGTAGTAGGGGCCCAATTAAGAACTGTGTTCAAGGCTATCTGTCCTTGTGGATGATATTCATGTGAGTTTTCAATCAAACAGTTGCTCAATAAACAGGTCTTCACCCCATGCCTATTATGTGCCAGTGAAACTGAAACAGTCTCTCCTCACCAGAAGCTTTGCCTCTGGCCAGAAGTAAAGGATGATTTCCCACCCAGAGGAAAGAATTCTGGATTAGCTGGAGGTGTGTGCCACCTTTGTTTCCTCCCTCCCCATATCCTGAGTACATACACATACACATACACAACCTGATTTTAGACCCCAGTGCTGAACATCATTTTGGAAAGGATACTCCAAACTCCAGGCCTTTCCACACATCACACAGCCAAGAAAGAAGGACACTGGAAGCCAGGGTCTTTAGGGCAGCAATCAGTATCAGAAATATTTACTTAAACCAAGTCTAGATATACAGCGAAACTTAGCTCAATGATTCCTAGTTCCACCCCTTGGGTTCAAGCAGAATAAAACATTTCCTGCCCCCTAAAACCTGTCTAGGACTAGAGAGCAGAGTCCGTTTGTCTTTCCCCTCACAACAGAAGGGAAGATAAAAGTAGCTAGGGTTTGGGGGTTAGGGTGGGCATCCATAATCCAGAAAGGTTTCTGGGGAATACTTGAAGCCTCTATCATTTACTCCATGTGAGGAAATTCAGTTTGGATCCTCCCTCCATCCCCCAGCTCACAACCTCCTAACTTAATAGATGAGTCCCAGGGCCTTGTTGGAAACACATGAAGGTCTTGCCCAGACACAGAGATGGGATTTGAGTCTAATCCATTTTGATTCTTCTAAACCCAATCCTCCTGTGCTTTGCACACAGTAGGTGCTTTATGGGCATATGCTAAATTGAATTGAATTCACAAGAAAGACAGTGAGCAACTGGCTAATCTTGTCCCTATAACAAAGAAGTCCTTAGCGGGTCGAGGGCATATTTTCTGTTGGTGCCAAGCACATGGTAGGTGTTCCATAAATATTAAATAAGAAGAAGTATTTCCTAATTAAGATGAAGATTTTTCTCTATTAGGCAGATGGTGCTCAATAGGGGTGGCCCATTATTTACTAGTATGACAGAAAGTGCTGGCAATTGTGTATGAAACATTGTTCTCGCCTCAGATCCCCATTCCGAGGGAGAGCAAACACCAGTCACAAGCAGCTGGATCAGTATCAGCTCATGTTCTGTGAGAAAACCATGACTGGGGAAGGAGTCAGTGTGTGTGTGTGAGTGTGAGTGTGAGTGTGAGTGTGAGTGTGAGAGTGTGTGTGTATGTGTGTGTGTATGTGTGTGTGTGTGTGTGAGTGTGAGAGTGTGTGTGTATGTGTGTGTGTGTATGTGTGTGTGTGTGTGAGTGTGAGTGTGAGAGTGTGTGTGTGTGTGTGTGAGTGTGAGTGTGAGAGTGTGTGTGTGTGTGTGTGTGTGTGTGTGTGTGTAATTATTGGTCATCATTGTTGGCTTAAGCCATGCAAGGAGTTGATATAACCCAAGTTTTGGCTCAAGGGTTTGCAATTTGCATTAAACCTACTCTTTTTAACTTCAACTTTCAGTATCAGTTGGATTGAAAGGAGATTTTTTCCATGAACTCTCTCAAATTACTCCACGTAGTTATAGAAGCCAGATGTTAACACCACCCCTGTGTCTGCTGTGCTTGTGGTAGTAGCTAAAACCTCAGTGGAACCGAGGAGACTTAATTATGTGCTCCCAAAATACACATGGCTTTATGGCAGTACAGCTCACCCCAATGAAAATAAGAGTCTAATTTCATCGAGTCTTGTAAATTAGAGCAAGAGGGGTGATGAGCAGGCAATTCTCAGTTCTTGGGAGAAGTTAATTTTCTTGTCAGCACATCCCTGTTCCGAAAAATCAGCAGACAGGGACCTCCCAGAGGGAGGGAGAAACTCTGTGATCGGATGTCATCCCTATTTGGAACATCTTGCTCTCCAAAGCTTCCATGCAAATGAAGCTTTTTTTTCAGGATGGAAAACTCTTATATTTCCCCTCCTGGATCGATGGGACTTTGCATGAAGCCCTTCTTCACTGAAACAATAGAAGATACTTTGCCCACATAAAAAAAAACAAAACTCTATTTTCGGGAGACCTCAGTGAGCAAGATGAGAAACAGCCTTAGGAAATGGATAGAGAGCTAACCTGGAATCCAGAAGACCTGGGTTCAAATCCTGATCCAATCTGAAACATATTAGTTAAGAGACTTAACATCATCATGGATAACATAGACACCTACCAGTTGGGAACAGCTGAAAACCATAGCAACAAAAACTATCGGTATATTGTGAAATATTACTGATATGAGAAATTTAAAGAAATATATGAAGATTTGTATGAACCACTGCAGAATGAAAGAAATAGACTCAAGAGAACAATATAGGGAATGACAACCATCCTATAAATGAGGTCTGGGTATGTGGGGCAGGGTGGGGGGGGATGGGAGGGGGGTGGGAGGAGGTGCTGGCAAGAGGCAGTAAAGTAGTGCATCCCTAGGACTGGAGGTGCCAGAACAAGATCTGTGTCATCAGTCCCAGCCTTTGGAACCAAAGAAGGGTTTAATCCAGGCAGAGAGCAACTTCGCATCATTAAAGCAGGGGGAGGTCCAGCTAGATGGATCTAGAACTCCCGGATGAGGGCACCTGCTGTACAAAGTGCAGTCTTGAGCAGTGGCCTGGAATGTGGAGGAGTGGATGCAGTTACTCACCCAGGGTCCCACATCAAGTATAGGTCAGAGATAGTGCTCATACTTGTTTTCTGGACTTGAAAGCAAGATCTCTATGCCCTCTATCCCTTTGCTTCTTATCAGTAAAGTCGGTTTAAAACAAAGGTAAAACACGTCTGAGTCTTGGGCTATAATAGAAGACTACAATTCATGGACGAGTTGCCGATCTGCACCAGTGAAGGTGGTTTCCATACTGGGAGCTACCCTCGTCACCGGATCCCAGCCTTGTGCCCTCTTTACCATCCTGACCAAAACTGAAAGACCAGTGAACATGGGAGATCTGTGTGTGTTATTGGTCTTTGACTCAGGAGTAACTGAACTCACCCACAAGTATTCTGGCTTTCCTCATGCAGTGTGTAAAGCACATTCTTGGTCCAGTTGGGGACCATCCAAGGTCTGGGAACGTGTTGGGGTGTTATTCACAGACTGTTTCAGCTCCTCATTTTTTAACATGTATAAAATGCTCTCTCCTCAGGAAGGCAGTAGGCAGGAAAGGAGAGCACAGACCCATCCTGCCAAGACAGAACAAACCTCAACTGCCACAAAAATCTGTTGGCCAACAGGCTGAGCGAAAAGCCAAGTGGGCTGGGCTCTGCAGGCAGCTAGCCCAGGCCCCACCCCTGAACCCATGCTCTACCTAGGCATCCACTCTTAGATTCCATCTGGGGATTGGTGAGGATGCTTCCCTGTCTCACATGTGCCCTGACAGGAAACACAAGACAGCCATTGGACACATTCTAGGGAGCAGGCCTGGAATGCAGATGAATTTTATTGGGAGCCTGGGTGAATCACCTCATCTCATGCCTAGCCCAGTGCCCTAAATGAAGCTGTTGCTCAAAAACATTCTCTTTTTTTAAATTGAATTGTTCATATATTGTAAAAGGCCCAGAGTTTGAAGAGATCTCAGAGGCTGTTGAGTTCAATGCAAGACTTGAGTTTACTTATCTATTAATTTGCAGTATCTCTGCTCCTCCAAGAGAATGCAGCCCTTTTGAGTGTAGAGGCTGTGCCTCAAGGAGGCCAACACTCAGCACAGGTGTCAGTAGGAGGCAGGTGCTAAGGAAATGCTGACTCATTTAGACCTCAGTATAGTCATTAACTCCCCTTCACACCCAACAGGATGTAAGTCCTTTGAGAGCAAGGGCAATTTGCTTTGTGTCTTTGCCTGTGTGCCTTGCACACACTTGAAGGATCACTGATTACGTCAGTGTGGAATAATGTACAGTACTGGAAACCAATCCACCAAGACAGGCTACCACCCATTTATAACCTTGGAATATTAGTAGCTCACCTATGGCTAGAGCTTTGCATCTAATAGAATGTAAGCGCATTGGGATGGGGGGACTTTACCTTGCACACATGTGAAGGATCTGTGACTTTATCGTTATTGAGTAACTTAGAGTATGGGCAGCTAGGTGGTGCAGTGTACAGAGCACTGGGACTGGAGTCAGGTAGGCTCCTTTTCATGAATTCAAATCTGGCCTCAGACACTTCCTAGATATGTGACCCTAGGTAAGGCACTTAGTTAGCCCTGTTTGCCTTGGTTTCCTCATCTATAAAATGATGTGGAGAAGAAAATGGCAAACTGTTCTAGTATCTTTACCCAGAAAACTTCAAATGGGTTCAGGAAGATTTGGACATGACTGAAGAACCACAGGTTATGGTATGAAGATACCACCTGCCCAGACAGGTTACAGTCAACTATAACCTTGTAGTATTAAGAGTTCAATCTAGCTAGGATTTTGCATCTGGTAATATGTAAGTTCTTTCAGTCCAGTGAAGGACCACTTCAGTTTTGTTTTTGAATTCTCAGCTCCTGGTACACAGTAGGTACTTAAAGAAAGCTTGCTTATTGATTATCTCATTAAGTAATGAGAAATTAGTGGTCTGGAGCACACAAAGGTTAAGTCCCTTAGGATCACCTAGTCAGTAAATGTTGGAGGTGGAATTGAAAGGCAGGTTTCCTTAGTTCCAAGTCCAGGGCTCCAGTCTCTACCCTAGACTGCCTCTAATGCGTACATGGAATGGGGCAGGTCTGAACTAAAATTTCATTGCTATGGATAACTCCCAATGAGAAGACTCAGTTGAAGTGCAGATCACTCTTATACAGTCTTAGAGAGTGGCCTGGTAATAATTCTAGGTGAAGGGATTTACAGGGTAAAACAGTCTAAGTAAGAGGCAGGCCCCCAAATCAGGACTTCCTACCTTGAAGCATAGGTCTCCATCACTTTACCACTTTGCCCCTCCCCTGGGACAAGTGTTTAGTAAATGTTGGCTGCAGAACACCCCCACCTGCCTGCCAAGAAGGCATTCAGCCTTGGTTGAGAGAAATCTTCAGTCCACATCTGGATGGTCCCAATTCTCAAGATCTTTTGATTTTCCCTTTAGCCTGAATCTACCTTAATGCAGCTTTCTCCCACCCATCCATCCTAAAACTTCCCAGCTGTAATTAGGCAGGTGAATGCACTCTTCTTTAATGACACATGTGGCTTTTCAGTGCTGAACACAAATATTCTTCATTCTTTCAGTTCCAAACACCAGTCACCTCTACATTTCCTCAACACCTGCTCTGTGCCCAGCAATGTGTCAGAGACAGGAAACAAAATGAAGTTTAGATACTAATCTGCTCCAGTCTCCTTCCTCAATGAGTTTGATGGTCTGGCGCTGCAGGTTGGAGAGGAAACATTCATTAATTACATTATAAAATAATACAGAAGTGGAGGCAACATGGTGTAGTGGTTAGAGTAGAGGACCAGCCTTGGAGGCAGGAAGACCTGGGTTCAAGTTCTGCCCCCACATGTGAGAGCTGGGTGTCCATGGGAAAGTCACTTAGCCTCTTGATGCTCTCATATCTCTCAAAGACCAGTCACAGATGAGTTTCTTATTAGAATTTAACTTATGGACTTTCCTACTCCAGTGAAATCACAGGCCTTCATGACCATAAGTAACCCCAAAGTATGTCAGCAATAGATAAAGTATTATGCCATCACTCACTGGTTTGGTTTATGTGTTCATGCAGCAAACATTCACGGAGACTATTGTGTGCTTATGCAAGGAGAATATGCTGTTCACCATCCTCATACATGACCAAGAATTTCAGTCAGATGGGCCAACAAGTCAGCCATTCCTCATGGCCAGTTCCTCATGCCTGCTCCTCTTAGAGGGATCATCAATTATAGGCAAATTGGTTTGGATTCATTCTCCATTTAGTGACACTGAACAGGGCAGGACTTACCAGAAAGTCAGTCAGTAGATAGGGGGAGCAGACATGGCCAGATCAAGGTATTCCACTTCGAGAATGTGTTGTGGAGGAGAATGAAACTGGATTCTTCTCCTCAGAGTTTGTCATGGAACAGCAGCATGTTGGCCCATGTCACCTACACCAGGGCTGAAAGAATATAACTTGCCTTGAAATCAAGAATTGCAGAAATAGGAGGGATCTCAGAGGTTCAACTCTGTGACTAAATGTTGAATCCCACATAAAATATCCTCAACACACTCCAGTGAAAATCCTCTGTTGGCTGTCTATGGTAGTAGAACTAGGTGGAAACCTTGGGCTCCCAAGCCATGGCTCCTGTGCTGCCTCAGATCATCTCAAATCCTGTTTGAGAATCTGCATGAAATAGCCCCAGTTCCTTCACACGTTGTGCCTTCAATAATACTAACAATATATATGTTATATTATATTAATAATATATTATAATTGTACATAGCTACATATGATTGTATATAATATAGCATGTAATATGTTATATATTATATAATTATCCAATAATAATAAACTATGCAAGAGAACTGTGCTAAGCTCTAGGAATCCAAATGCATGCAGGAGGCAGGCCCTCGGCCAAGGACCTTCCATTCTCATGGGGGAGGAGAATGAACAAAAGAAAGCTGAAAAGTGGAGGAGCAGGAAGAGGAATGAAGGTCCATGGGAAAGGGGCATGGTAGAGAGAGTCCAGCATGCAGCCTGGAGAAGAATGAAGACATGGCTGGCCTGGGCGACAGCCTGAGGAGGAGATTCTGGGAGAAAGAAGGCAGCCTGAGGGAGATCCCCAGAGGGAGAGGGCGGGCATTCAGGGGCGAGGAGGTCCTTGTAGCTTGGTAAAGAGAGTCCAGAAAGTCAGGAGAGCAGCCTGGAGAGTCAGCCAGTGAATAAGCATTTATTAAGCACAGATGTGTGCATGATAGCTAACATTTCTACAGTATTACCTGTGTGTATATGTGCCAACCAACAGTCGATCAACCTTTATTAAATGCCTCTTCTGTGCTGGACACTGTGTTACGTCCTGGAGGTAAAAATAAGGAAAAGCAAGGCCTTGTTCTCAGGGAGTTTGAAGGCAAATGTGGAGAGACAATATACAAGAGGAGGTTGAATGAGTAAAAGGGGGAGGGGAAGATTCCAGGGGGTGTGTGGAATGATAGGCATGGAGCCCGAAGCCAGCAAAGCAGGAGATGGAACTTGGAGAGTGAGCATGTATCTATGTATGTATGTATGTATGTACATGTGATACATATGTATCTGTGTATAATCCATCTGTCTCTATTTTCTCATTTAATCCCCAAAATAACACTTTCACATAGGTGGTACTGTTATCTTCATTTTGCATAGGAGGAAACAGGCTGGAATAGGTGTAGTAATTGGCCAGGGGTGACATAACTAAGTCATGATCTGAGGCAGGATTCAAACTCAGGTCTTCCTGGCTGTGAATTCAGGGTTCTGTCTGCTCCTCTGAGCTGTTTCATCATCCTGTTCTCCTCCTATAACTCATCCACCTGGTCATCCACATTTCCCGAACATGGAGCACCCAGCATGGAACAATGGAACACCAGTTATCTGTTGTCTCACCAGGCAGAGGGGGACAGGACTGATCCTTCCTTCTTCTGTGTCCAAGGGCTCTTAATGCAGCTTAAGAAAGCTTTGGCATCTTGGTCCTAAGGTCACTTTGGTTCCACTTTGTCAAAAAATTCACTCAGCCCCATCACATCAACTCTCCACTCCCAGAGCCTTTACTCAAACCATTGTACTACTCTGTCTCTCTCTTTGCTATCCTTTGAGACTGGATCCTAGAGAGCACTTCCCATTTCATTCAGCTCCTCTTGTGGGAGGGCTGACACTTACTAGAGTGGTCTCTGCTGGACAGTCCAAACAAGAGCCAGGGGCCTTTAGAGGACTTTGGCTCGTTTTCTTCAACAGTGAAATCTACTTAAGGCATTTTCCAAGGAACAAATGAGTAAATGCATCTTAACTAGAAAAATCTCTCTGGAAGAAAACTGAAGTGTAAGGTACACCTTTTTAGTCAGGGCCTCCAAGTCTCAGGAGCTGTTGCAATCAGACTCCGTGTGCGTGTTCTCCTTTTTCCTCTTGAAATGTCCTCAGGCAAGTGACCACAAAGCGGCTTTACTGTCATCAGCGCCTTGTTCTCTGTATGTTGCTTGGCCAATCTCCCTATAGCCATCATGTAGATTCTGACACTGGTCATCCTTATGATCATATGGATGCATTAATAACTTGGTCGCTATGGACATATTGCAATGGAAAACCTTATAAATAATTGCCTACTAATGGGAAAATTGAAAATATGTACAGTATTCTAATGGTTATAATGTAATCATTAAAATACCAATTATGTGACAATGGAAGAGCTCCTCACGCATTAGTTTATCTTTCCAGAATGTTAATAGCTAATGAAATTGTGACAATTACATGGAATTAAGTTTAGGACTATTATTACCCTTCTTGTAAACGGGACTATCTTTTGTTCAAAACAGTGTATCTGGGGCCATTAGTGAACTCCAAGTCCATCTCCATTATAGGCTGGGGAATGTAACTGCTCTTCCTATCATCATGTCTGACTTGATTTGTTTTGAGTAAATGAACTGGAAATGTGAATTCTTTACCAAAGAGAACTTTTTAAGGGTATTTGGTAATGTTCTTTAGCTGTGGAGAAAGTAGGTCTTCCTATGCTGACTTGAATAAACCTTACTCGATGTTTTCCACTGGAATAGGGAATGTGTTGTTAGGAGAATTTCCTCACATCTTTAAAACAATCATTGTCCAAACATGTCAGTTCTGAAAATAACATATTGGATTTCTTACACACTTAAAAAAAGTCAGCTATATAGAACAGTTGTTCATATTTCATAATATCGAAAAAAAATAGTGAGCTATTCCAAATAATCCAGGAATTCGTCCCATTTGGCTCTGGACTGGTCAGAACACACCTACTGTCCAGCTCAGTCTTTCTTGTCCCTTGGAATCCCTGGACCAAAGAATGTCACAGTTGGTAGGACCTCTGAGGTTACAAAAGGCAGGGCCAATGGTTCAGTGTGTGCTGAGTGAGTTGGTGAATGAATAAAAATTTTATGGAGGGAGATGTTACTTCCACTTGAAGACGTCTTCCTTAACAGACCTGCTTATCAATTAACTAGAAGCAGCGTGGTACAATGGTTAGAGAACCTCAGACTCAGTCCTATTTCCTATGACACATACTGACTGTATGACCTTGGGCAAATTATGATGCCTGGATCAGTTGTCTAAGGCTGTAATTATAAAACAACTGTTAACATGCTGTGGTACAGAACATATCCTTACAGGAAATTTGTCAGATCAATAAAGCCACATATCCAGATATAAACAAGCAAATAAATATATTTCATGGGCAACCCGAGGAGGTTGCAAGTTGCCCATCATTTCAAATATTGAACAGGAGGCTTGATGACAATTTTTCAAATATTATGGGGAGAAGGTTTGTGCTTCTAGGCAAAAATGCTCAAGGGGACTCATGGGTAGTATTTTAGGTATCTGGGAACTTGGATGGGGAAAATCTATCTTTATTTTCATAATCCTTAGGTTTCCTTTTTAATTCTGTGTAGTTTATGTTATTTCTTTTTTTGGATTTTTCAACTATTGTTTTCAATTTTTAGAAATCACTTCCATGTCTTAAATTTTCTCCCCTTCCCTCCCCCACCCTCCCTAAGATAGCTTGCAATCTTATATGGGTTCTACGTATACATTAAACACATTTTCACATTAGACATGTTGCTTAGAAGAATTAAAATGAATGGGAGAAAACCATGAGAAAAACCAAACCAAATCAAATCAAAACCTAACACAAGAGAAAATAGTCTGCTTCATTCTGTGTTCTGATTCCATAGGTCTTTCCCTGGATGTGGATGCCATTTTTGCCTCAAGAATCCTTTGGGAATATTTTAGGTCCTTACATTGCTGTGAAGGGCTAAGTCTATCAGAAAAATTCTCATACGCTGTGGTTGTTACTGTGTATAATGTTCTCCTGGTTCTGCTCATTTCACTCAGCATCAGTTCATATAAGTCCTTCCAGGCCTCTCTGAAGTCCTCCTGTTTATCTCTTCTTATAGCACAACAATTTTCCATTGCATTCATATACCACAACTTGTTCAGCCACTCCCCAATTGGTGGGCATTCTCTCAATTTCCAGCTCTTGGCCATCATGAAAAGAGCTGCTACAAATAGTTTTCTACATGTAGGTCCTTTTTCAATTTTTTATAATTTCTTTGGGATACAACCCTAAAAGTGGCATTGTGAGGTCAAATGTTATACACATTTTTATAGCCCTTTAGGCATAGTTCCAAATTGCTTTCCAGAATTGTTGAATCAACTCACAGTTCCACTAACAATGGATTAATGTTCCAACTCTCCCACATCTTCTCTAGCATTTATGTTAACCAATCTAATAGATGTGATGTGGTACCTCAGAGTTGTTTAGATTTGCATCTCTCTAATAAATAGTGATTTAGAGCATTTTTTCTTATGACAACAAATAGCTTTAATTTCTTCCTCTGAAAACTACCTGTTCATACCCCTTGACCATTTATCAATTGGAGAATGATTTGTATTTTCGTAAATTTGACTCAGTTCATTATATAATTTAGAAATGAGGCTTTTATCACAGACACTAGTTTGCAAAAATTCTTTCGCAGTTTTTTGCTTCCCTCCTAATCTTGGTTGCATTGACTTTGGGCAAAAGTTTTACAATTTAATCCAAATTATCAATCAAAGTTATCCATTTTGAATTTTATAATATTCTCTATCTCTTGTTTGGTCATATATTTCTCAATTCTCCAAAAATATGACAAATAAAGTATTCCTTGCTTCCCTAATTTGTTTGTAGTATCCCCCTTTATACCTAGATCATGTACCCATTTGGACTTTATTCTTGTGTACAGTGTTAGGCACTGGTCTATGCCCAATTTCCACCACACTATTGTCCAGTTTTCCCAGCAGGCTTTGTCAGACAGTGAGTTCTTGTCCCAGAAGCTAGGGTCCTTGGGTTTATCAAAAAGAAGACTTCTATAGTCATTGACCACTGTGTCTTGTGTACTTAACCTATTCCACTGATCTAAACCTCTGTTTCTCAGCCAGGAACAAGTGGTTTTGATGGTTGCTGCTTTATAATAGAATTTGATATCTGGTATGACTAGGCCACCTTTCCTAGCATTTCTTATCAATAATTCCCTTGATATTCTGGACCTTTTATTCTTCCAGATGAATTTTGATATTATTTTTTCTAGTTCTAGAAAATAAATTTCTCTTAGTTTGATTAGTATGGCTCTGAATAAGTAAATTAATTTAGGTGGAATTGTCATTTTTGTTGTATTATCCTGGCCTACCTTTGAACTACTGATGCTTGCTTGCCCAGCTACTTAGATCTGACTTTATTTGTGTGAAACATATTTTGTAATTTTGTTCATATGGTCCCTGGGTTTGTTCTGGCAGGTAGACTCTCAAATATTTTATAGTGGCTATGCATTATTCATTTTAAAAAAAGGTTCTTCCAAGATGAGGTCCTTAGGCTTCCTCAGCCCACCCAAGGGCTTTGTGACTCAGAAGATAATAGAGACAGTAATTCTAGATGATCTTACACTTCACTTCTAACTTCAAGACATTTGAATTCTAGTTCTAGAGTTTTCTTTTCCTCTCTTCATCTTGGGCTTAGATTGCCAACAGAGATAGAATTGGATGGGCTGGCTAGAGACCTCATCCAACAGTGTGTGTATCTCATACAATGAATCATACTTGTCTGCCCTACCTCCCCATCTCTCGGCAACTTCTCTCTCCTACTCCACCCTCAACCTTGCTCCTAGTTTTGTCATTTGGTGTAGGGCAGAACAAGCCTCCCCCTTCCCTGTGCCATCTGAAACCCTTTCACCTCTGGGCAGTGCTCTACTTCCCACCCCACAACCTTGGGGGGCTTTGTCTGTCTCTCCTATTCATCTCTCTTTGTCTCTCACTATGTCTTTCTCTACCTCTGTCTCTTGTCTCTGTCTCTCTCTCTTACACACACACACACACATACACACACACACACACACATCTTGGTGAGAAAGCAACCATTGAAAACCCTCCATGACCCTAGGGAAGCCAGGATACTGACTTTCATTTTAACCATACTTATTTTGAATGTTATCTGCATTAAAAAATGTGAAACTATCCCTTCATGGACCACTTCCCCCCTTTTCAGCTATGAGTGATTTACCTGTTTTGAATTGTAGACACTGAGCTGTGTAAATGGAAGCACCTTCCCCTTCATTTCAACAGTTTTAAACGTCTTTAGAGTTGTGTGGATATGGGTTATTTTAATTTAATTTTTTTAAGAAAATAGAAACCCTACTCCTTTCAGAGCTTCTCTAGCTGGCCTGTGAGGGTGAAAATATAGCCTGGCCCCCACATTCTCATTATGTTGTACTTTCTCCTCATGGTGAGGGCACTTCATCTTTCCTGTTGTCTCTTGCCTGTTATCTTTCCTTCTCCTGTTCTCCTTTTGGCTCCAACTCCCTCTGCTTTCTCTATTATCTCTCCTTGTTCTTTGACAGGGCTCATTCCTCTGACTCCTTTTATGCTTTTCTGTGGCGTGTTTGTGTAGTTTGGGACGAGAGCTCTGTCTTCTCTCCTTTTGCAAAGCTCTTTGTCCTCTGTGTGCTTCTGCCTGAGCTGGTGATACTTGTCTCTTTGGGGAGATTTTTGTTCTTATTCTGATTCAGGTTTTCCTTAAGTCTGTTTCTTTTTAAATCAGAGATGGAAATGGAGACAGAGAGACAGACAAAAAACAGAGAAATAGAAGAGAGGAGAGAAGAGGAGGGGGAAGGAGAGGGAGAAGGAAGGAAGGAAAAAGAGGAAGAAGAGAGAAGAGAGATGGAGAGGAGAGAGAGAGAGAGAGAGAGAGAGAGCGAGCGCTGGAGCCTGGTTCCTTCTTCATTATGCATTAATGTATGTATATAATATGCACATTGTAACTCTGAATGCATCTCTGCCTTTGGTTCTCAGCCCTCACCCTTATCACATCTTCTATGCTCTCCATCTCTGGTCGCAGAGATGGAGATAACAATAACAGCTTCCATTTACATAAGGTTTTATGGAAATGTCTTATATAAACCTCATGTATCCCTTACATAAATCTTCTCATTTGACTCCTCCAACCCTAGGAAGTAGGAAGGTAGGGATTATAGCTTTTAGTCACTTTATTTTATAGATATGGGAACTGAGACTTAGGTGACATTAGGTGACTAGCCCATGCCCAGATGTCTAAAGCTTGCACTTCGTCCCCATACCCTCGGGTCATGGTTGTTCTGGTCACGATGGCTCCCAAATTCTCCAAGACCAGATCTCCCTAGAAGTTCTAGCCAAAAGGCCAGAAATCAAAGGAAAGAGAAGGAGGAGCCATGCAGGAGCCCAAGACATCTCACCCATTAATCCAGTTTGTACAAAGCTGCTCTTAACATACAACAGGGATGCATGAAGATTATCTTTCATTGTCACAACGCTGAAGCTTCTTTCTTGTGTCTTTCTTCACAAGGCTGTGGGCACTTTACTGCCATTCTCATGGATCCATGAGCAATCCTCTGAGTTAGGTGGCAAATGTTTTCAAGATTTACCTTCTCACACATCAAAGATTTTTCAGAAATAGATGGGCAGCTGGCACACCAAGATCACCTGAGATGCTGGGAGCAGGGTCAGAACAAACTCCATGACCTCTTTAATGATGCCCTTCCAGCCAGTCACTCAACAATGCCCCACTGGTACAACCCATTAACACAAGGTGATTTCTTTCTTCCAAGTCAGCAAAAGTAGAGGTGGCACAGGAAATAGAGCATGATTCCTGCAGTCAGGAAAACCTAATTGGAAATTTGGCTTCAGTCAGGATAAGTTCACTTACCTTGGTAGGGCACTTTCCAGGCATGTACACATTGACAATGAGGTTGATGCACACATTACCAGAGCTACCTCAGTGTTTGGGAGGCTCCTAAGAAAGGTATGGGAGAGTAGAGGCATTGGAGTGACTACCAAATGGAAGGTCGACAGAGCCTTTGTGCTGACCTCATTGCTGTATGCCTGTGAAACATGGACAGTCTACTAGTGCCATGCCAGAAAATTGAATCACTTCCATTTGAACTATCTTAGGAAGATGCTGACCATCACCTGGTAGGATAAGGTACCAGACACTGAAGTCTTTGCTCGAGCTGAACTGCCAAGCACTCACACCATGCTTCAGAGAGCACAACTCCAATGGGTTGGCCACGTTGTTTGAATACAAAATGTACATTTGCCAAAAAGATTATTTTTTGGAGAACTTTCACAGGGCAAGTGATCACATGGTGGTCAGAAGAGGCGATATAAGGACGATCTCAAGGTTTCTCTCAAGAACTTTGGAATTGATTGTATGACATGGGATACATTGGCACAGGACCTCTCAACATGGCATGCCCACATCAGAGAAGGTGCTGTGCTCTATGAGCAAAGCAGAGTCAAGGTAGTTCAAAGGAAACATAGGATGCACAAATTTAGATTATCTACCCCAAATGTCCACACAGACTATCTGATGCCCAATCTGTGGTAGGTCATTCCAAGCATGTATTGAACTGATCAGCCACAGCTGGACACACTGCAACTTCACTTTATCATAGTGATGTCATTTTGGCTCTCTTCGAGAATGAAGGACAACAACCAGCAATAATACTCTGGGTAAGCGACTTAATCTTTGTCTAGCGCCTCAGTTTCCTCATCTGTAAAATGGAGATAATGACGGCATCTGCCTCCCAGGGTTTATATTTACAAAGTTCTTTGCCATCTTTAAAACACTAAGCAAATGTTAGCTATTGATTGTACCATCAGAAGGAATTGGGAGTGCATAAGCTAAAACCTGACCCAGAATGATCTAATATTGTTTTAAGTCAGGTTGCAGAATCCTGGAATATGTCATGAAAACACGGGTTGAGGAGGAGAAAATAAATGTTCATCAAGCCCCTCTTATGGGTTAGGCACTGTGTTAAGCACTTTACAAAGGTGGCATTTGATCTGCACAGCAACCCTGGGAGGTGAGTGTATTATAATTCTAATTTCATTTAGTTTTATTTTTATAATATACCACTTGGTTTATAGACTGATGACTACAAGAATACGTTTGACTCAGAACCATAGAGTGCAGCCTTGAAGGGTCTCCTCCATCCAGGTATCTCATGCCACAAGGTATTCTAGGGCACACAAAACTCTAAGATTAGTGGGACCACAGAGATAGCTTTGTTCAGTGATCCTTCTCATATCAATGTTAAGTGAGCTGAAAACTAATAGTATAAAGCATATGCTAAAAATAAAGTATATCCCAGGATAATGAGGGATGTCTTGTGCTACATCCACCTTTCCCTGCTTGGAAAAGTTCTAGAAGGTGGTATTTGTGGAGGGCAGGATGCTGATTTCATCAACATGACTAGCTTTCTTTAATTATTTTCCTCATTTTACTGCTGAGGAAATTGAGGCATGTAGAAGGGAAGGTATATGACCAGGGTGTCATAGACAGTAAATATCTGAGGTTGAGTTTGAGCTGTCTTTTTGACTCCAGACCCACAAGGGTTTTGGTAGAACTGGACATGTTTTGGGACTGTCAGTAATTAGTAATAAGAGTCCCCCAGACACAGAGATTACAGGAACGAGCACTAGAAGACACATACGTGGGCTTCTATTCCACCCCTCTCCTTTCACAAGAGAGAAAACTGAGACCTGAGCAGGGGCTGTGGGTGGAGTCTGCCATGCTCAGTTTGGAAATCATTTCATCAAATTCTCAATCCCAACCCGCTGACTCATCACCAATACCTTGCAGTTAGTCAACAAGCCCTTACTATGTGCCAGGTACCAGGCTAAGTGCTGAGGATACCAAGAAAAAGAAAAATAAAGTAGAGGAAAACATACGATACCTCCAGGAGCTCCTAGTATAGCATAGCATATAGACAAAAGCAAACATCTCTTTTCACACTAGATGCAAACAGGAGCAGTGGGGGGTGGTCTCCAAGGAAGGTGCTCAGGTTAAAGAGGCCTGGGAAAGATTTCCTACAGAAGAGGGGATAGAAGCCACTGGGGGCAGGGAGTCCTTGGTCTGGCCTTTGTATTCCTGATGCTTACACATAGTACCTGGACGCTCTAATAGGAAGCTCTAATAAAGCCTTGTACATGTGGTCAGGCCATAAATGCAACAACTGAGTGTGAAAAGTTCCAGACTTAGCTCTTCCACCTCTTTATTACCTCTATTCCTGTATCAAACATTAGTAAAGTGCTTAGTGTAGTTCCTGGCACATAGTAGGTGCTTCTTATATGCAGGTTTCCTTCCATTATTTCTCCTCTCTGGACCTCAGTAGCCTTTTCTGTAAATAACTGCTTGACCTGGTTGGCCTCTGAACTGTCCTCCAGTTTTAATCTGCCAGTGAAATTGAAGTCACACAGCCAAGTCAAAACCATGAAATTGGAATAAGTGGAGAGATTTGGACAAGTCCCTTTCCAAAATTCAGCATTCCTCCCCAACCCCTGCCTCATTTTGCCGGAATTCAGGCTAGCAAAATTCTATTAGGTTTGACATATGCATGTTTTAATGAAGGGTCCTGAATAACAAGCATCTACCTTGCCAGGGAAATGACTAGACTGACCTGCTTGTGCCGGCTAGCAATAGAAAGAGTTTTCCCCCATAATGTTATTCCAAGTCAAAGCTAAAGATTTGAAATGACTCCCCTAGAGTGTGTCCCTCCCCCTAAGTAAGCATTCTCCCTAGGGCTCAGGGAAGTAGCTTTCTGAGTTGCTTTCCAGTTCTGCCAACTCTGATGGGTTCCTGGTTAATTGGCTTAATTATTTCCACATAATGGTTCACATCCATCCAGGATCTCAGCAAATCTCCATTGATAACAAGACTCCCTGCATCATACTCCATGCACCTTCTGAAGTGTTCAGTGGGGACTTTGAAATGCAAAACCATCTTGTCCATTCCTGAGAATATCTCAACAGGACCAAGCACTTTGGCAAAACTTTAGTCACCAACTCGTTGCCAACTTTCTCTGTGCCATTCTGGAATTTCTTGAGCCTCTAAAATGCAGACTGACTATAAGAACCAGAGTTAGAAGCATTTCCGGGGGGGGTATACACAGGTGTGCATCTGGGGGAGAGGCACTCGTTCACAGGGCATGGGGGTAAGGGGATGTCAGAGAGGGACGTTATTACAATGGGGCTTCAGGGAAGGCAGTCTGGGGGAGGATGAGGAGAAAGGAGTCAGAGAGAGGGGGAAAAGGAGCAGAAAGTGCCCCCACTGGAGGTTGGGGCCCTGAGGTAAAGCACAGCTTGTCTGGCTGGTTGTACATTCCTGATGATCCAGCAGGGGCCACTTACCCCAGTAGTTTAATTATCCCCCACTGGAAGAAAAGGGTGAGAACTCCTCAAGAACGACCTGGAACGTTCATTGGAGTATCACAGTTCAGGAGTTTAAGACTGACAAGAGACTCCATCCCAGAGGAAGAGAGCTACCTCCACGTTTCCATGGAAATGCCCATAATTGAAATGCCTTGATGGAACCAGGCTGCATAAATCTTGCTACTCCAAGCCTCTCATTTCTATTTTTATCTATCTCCAGTTCTGCAAGTATCCTTTCATTGCCACAAATAGCGAAGATAGGTTCTTAACCAAAAAAGTACCCTAACTGCACCAAAGTTGTCTTAATACTAGAAACCTGTCCTATTTCTAAATGAGTCTGGGGCATCTTTCGCTTGTAATTACTTTGTAATGAGAGCAGTGTGTCATAGGGCATGGAGGACCATGATCTGTAAGGCCTGGGTCCAAGGTGTGCTCCGACACCCCCGCCTGACCCCTCCTGGCCCCTGGGAAGCCCTAAAGTCCGAAGTTTCCGACGCGTTGCCTTTAGCATAGTATTGTGATGGAAGTGAAGTTCCCTGCTGGGACTTATCCCTAGGGATGAAATCACAGATCTGGGTCCAAAATAAACCAACCCAAAGCACCAATTACAAACTTTGGGTGAGTCTGTCTGTGGGGTCAGAAATCTTCTCATAGAAGATTCCATCCACTAAGGTACAGTCTCTATCAGGGATCATACCTGCCTATTTTTAGGGACTGCCTTGATGGTGGCTTGTGGCCAGAAGGCATTCATAGCATACAGCTAACCTGGTAATGAGCCTCCCAGCAGTGAATGAGGGCAGGATTATGAGGCAGGCAGATCGAAAGACATATACATACATATGTAGCCAAACATACCTATATGTATATAGAAATAACAGTACTGGTGATGACTGTGATGAGCTGCAAAGCACTTTACAAGATTTGCCAATGTTTGCATGACTAGTCTTCCAGGGATTATATGCATAGACATGTATACAAACACAGAGACACATACACATTGTGTAGATACCCACAGTATTAACCCTAATCAGCCATCATCTATCTAGTGCTTACTATGTGCAGGCACTGTGCCTACAATTTTTATCTTACTTGATTCCTGCCACAAGGCTGGACGTTGAGGGCTACTCTTATCCTTGTTTAAGTGACTTGTCCAGGGTCACACAGCTAGTGTCAGTAGCCACATCTGAACTCAGGTCTTCCTGACTCCAGCCTCAGCACTCTCTGTACTGTGCTCCGTACAGCTCTAGATCTATACATACCTATGGGTGCTTATATTCCATTTCTGCTCCATATAGGGAGCCTTCCTAGCTTTTGAGAATTTGCCAAGCCTTCTGTCCCCCTGGTATCAGGCTTGGAGACCCTGGAGTCTCCCTCCATTCTGTGGCACAAGGGCTTTAAGTGGTGGATACACAGAATTATAAATTCACCACCCATGGTGTTGTCATTTTCCTCCAGGGCCAGAGCAAGGTGAGGGCAGAGTCTTATTCTTCATTGGCTCGTGTCTTCCAGGGCCAGGAACTTTTACCCACCTTGGGCAAAGGGGAGGAATGAAGCCCTTGCATGCTTGGAAGGGCATTTATCCAACCTTCCCAGAGACCTGCCATCGTCCCCGTTCTGAAAGCCTGAATTCCCAGCCTGAGCAGCTTTGTCTACTTTGCTTTGATAGATGTTCAGCGGTTTCTCTCAGGAAACTCTCCTGTTGTCTGATCTTATGATCCAGCGGCCCTTTCCGATTTCTAACCTCAGTGTATTCTCTGATAAACAGTGTTCTTTGGGCTCCCATTAGAGTAAAAGAGAGTCTCTTCCTCTTGTTTCCTGGAGAGGAAGCTGCAAAATTACACAGCCTAATATTGATTATTCAGTTTCGGGTAGACCCCTTTTAAAATCCCCTGAGTTATTTTAAGTGAATGACTCTATCAATGCAGCTGATTACCTAAGTATTTCAGAGTTGAGTTTTCCTAAAAGTCTTTTAAAAATCCACATCCAATAACCCACATTTTATGGTGCTATAAGGTTCTTCAGCTATTTGCTTCACACTAACCCTGTGGAATAAGGGAGAAAGAGTGGGTGAAGATGACAAAGGCAAACAGCCTTTGCATTTGGAGTCAGAAAGAGGACCCACAGCCTCCCTCTTTCACACCTGCTTGGCCTGGACCCCTCACTAAGTTGCTCCCTCTTCCCAGCCACTATGGGCCCCCAAAGCTCAGCTCCAAGAATCCTTGGCTACAAGTAGAGGAGGGAAAGAGAGAGAAATCCCCTCACCCAAGATTTGGGCTCCAAGTAGCCTTCTTTACTAAGGGGTCCCTGAGTTGTGGCAGGCCACTTCAGCCAGCCAATGGTTAGCTGCCTTCGAATACCACCAAGTTTCCTCTAGGACTTCTAACCACAGCTCATAAAAAGGTGGCAGAAGACTAACTCTGACTTGTTACTGTTCAGTCCTGCCTGACTCTTTGTGCCCCCACAGACTATGGCACACCAATGCCATTTATGGCATTTTCTTGGCAGAGACACTAGACTCATTGGCTATTTCCTTCTCTGGATCATTTTAGACCTGAGAAAACTGAGGCAAACAGGGTTAAGCAACTGTCCAGGGTCACACAGCCAGTCAGTGTCTGAGGTTGGATTTGAACTCAGTTCATGAGTCTCTCTGACTCCTGATATGGTGCTCTATCTGTCTTGGGAGCTGTGATAATTGTATTCTTTGCTGTTGCATACCTGAGGTCTGTCATAGTGCCTGGCCTGTGGTAGGAGAATAATGGATATGTCAGTGGATTATAGCAGGGAGAGCATAGCAGATCAAGTCTTAGGTGGGGGTGATTGCTGATCCCTAGAATAATCCTGTCTCACCACAGCCCACTTTCTCCATCTCTTTCTGGCGAGGGTAGGGGTGGGCTGGGGACAAAATGTGTCCAGGTAAGTGAATATATCTAATGTAGACAAAATAATGATGAGTCCTGAAGGACTAGAAGTGGAGGATGAAGGAAGTAGATTTTGAGAACATGCTTGAGAGAAGTGTCTGGGGTCCAAAAGTGGAGCTGAGAAGTGAGGACACCCTTGGCTTGGATCCAAAGGGATGAGTAATGGAACGTCTTGCATAGGGGAGTCATGAGCTGCCAAATTTACCCAAAATGTCAAGGCCTGAGTAATTGTATTGACCAGAGGGTTGAAAGATCTGATGGAGATGGATGGGGAAGGACTTTGAACGGTCTCTTCTCCAACAGGCCTCAGGGAGCAAAGGAAGAAGGTGGCCACATGGCTGCTTTGAGAATCACATTTTATGTTATGCAAATGATTGGATTAGAGAGTCAAGGTGAGAGACCAATGAAGAGGCTAGTGTAATAGTCTAGGCTGAATGATTTTAGGGTTTTTTGTGAGATGAAATTCTTCGACAATCTGGGGAAACCTATAGACCCCTTCTTAGGATAATGTTTTAAATGAATAAAATAAAATATGTAAGATTACAAAGCAAATCTACTATACTGAAAGACAAGTTATCAAAATGTTAATAAAACAAGTTCATGGACCCCAGGTTAAGACTTTCTCTCTTAGGATAATATTTTAAATGAATAAAATAAAATATGTAAGATTACAAAGCAAATCTACTATACTGAAAGACAAGTTATCACAATGTTAATAAAACAAGTTCATGGACCCCAGGTTAAGACTTTCTCTTGTAGATGAAAGAACCTGGATTAAGGTTGTTCTGTGTGAACAGAAAACCCTGGACCCAGGAGAGATGTCAGGGAGGCATATTGGCTTAGGCTTGGTAACTGGAAGAATCAAGAGAAGGCGTTGGATATGAAACTGAGCAGCTAGAAGAATGATTGTGCCCTTTGTAGAAAGGTAAGGTTAGGAAGAGAAAGATTGAAGTATATTCTCATTGTGTAGAATTTGAGATTCCTATGGCACTGCTAGAGGCAGCTAGATAGTGCTGTGGATAGAGTACCAGGCTTGGGATCAGGAAGACTTGAGTTCAAATTTGACCTGACACTTACTAACTGTGTGACCCTGGGCAAGTCACTTCACTCTGTTTACCTCCATTTCCTTTTATGGAAAATGAGCTGG
>CM053770.1:695197332-695215815 GCA_028658325.1 Potorous gilbertii
TTCTTCATCTCTCATTTAATGTAGCGCATTTTTCTATACCTTGGGGTGCTGCTTGGGACTATAGATCCTTTAATTGACCGAAGTTCTGTCAGCGCCACGCTGGGCGTGCGTTGTTGTTTAGGTTTTCTTCAGTCATGCCCTCGTCTGTGACCTACTCCTTGCGACCCCTTTGGAGTCTTGGCAAAGACACTGGGATCGTTGACCATTTGCTTCTGCAGCTCATTTTACGGATTAGGAAACTGAGGCAGACCTGATTATATGAGTTGCCCAAGGTCCCGCAGCTGGTAACGGTTTGAGTCTGGATTTGAACTCAAGTCTTCTTGATCTCAGACCTGGCGCTCTCCACTATGCCACGTAGCTGACCTGCCGGTGTGTGGTAGGTCCTTACTAAATACCTCCCTACTGATTACATTCCCTGTCTTCTCCGGGCCGTGACGGAAACGTTCTTTGGTCTTTGTTTTAGTTTTATTGATTCCGTGGATTCGCTAAGTGATGATCATGATGAATCCCTTCCCCTTTCCCCTCCACCCACGTCGCCGCTGAAAGCTCTGCCTGATTTCTCCGTGTCCTTCTTCTGGCCCTTGCACAGCCTGAGCACCGAGGCAGGACGCCTGGTTCTTCCCCTGACCCGCTCCGTGATGTCCGGACAAGACGTTGCTCTTTGCTGAGCCATGGGCGTCTTTTCTCCTAAAAGTCTCTTTAAACTCTGGGGTGCTGGGGTTTTCCATCTTGGTATCCTCCCCCGAAAGGGCACCATTGTTTTAGTAAATGGAGGTTGTGCTCCCGTGTAACCGAAGGGCGGAGGCCCGCCCTCACTTCCACCCTCTTTGTCCTGGACTGGTTCTTGGACTGCTGAATGTCATTGCCAAACGTTTGTTCAGGGACTGACCATTCTCCTGGTAGAATCCCACATGATCTATTCCAGGGCTATGGGGAAGTCAGAAATTCTCTTTTCTCTTCTCCCCCCTCCCCCACAACTTCCAGGTCACTCTTCCAAGTAGGCCTGGAATTCCAGGCTAGAGGCTCACAGGTGAGAGACGTTGGGTGCTCTGGAAATGATGCTGTCTACTCTACTTTGTATCGTCCTAACGGAAGTTGTGATAGAAGGAAAAGATCTCTCAGTCCAGAGTCAGAGAACCTGGGTCCAGTTCCCATCTCTAAACATTATTCCTTGTATGTTCAAGGGCAAGTCATTCAATATTCCTGAGCTTCCTAATCTGTAAAATGAATTTATTGGACTAGATGACCTTCGAGTTCTCTTCTACTTTACATCTCTTATCCCACTAACCTGTAGCATGTTCCAAGCTACATCTAGCAGCCGCAGAAGGCAATGAGGTTTTGTCCTAGGGTGCCAGCTGAGCAGAAGATATCTTGGCTCCCTAGAAAGACTAGTTTCCATATGTCCTTCTCATGGTCATCACATTTTCATCCCTCCCATCTTGGTCTTCTGAAGATTCACGTGCCCTCTCAGGATCTTCTAGCTTCCTCATCAGCCTTTGATGGTCCACTCAGACCATCCACTCTATCGCTACAGCCAGTTGGCTACTTTCCCTTACTCTCCATTCCCTGTTGGAGTTCTCCAAGAGGAGTTTGACTCCTTAAAGCTCTAATCACATTGCTTTCTACTCCTTAGTTTCAGAGCATTCCTGAATTAGGAGGAATCACAGCTTTTCTTTTTCTTTTATCCATTTAAGAAACATGCTTTTTGGGGACCTGGATTATGATCTTAGGAAGACATTTTCCCTTGACCTCTCTCACTTAAGGTTCACCAGGAGGTCATGCTCTTCTCTGGGGATTGATGCCACAATTCATTTCAATTCAAAAGATGTGTATTAAGTTCCTATTATGTGTCAGGCAGTGAGAGAGGAAAGAGTTTAGATAAGACAAGGCCCCTGTCTACTAGTAGGATAGAATACTAACACAAATAGCTGTGATACAAAATAAGCCATGATGAGTGCACTAGAGGTTGGGCAGCCCAATGGGGTGTGAGTATTGTTAAGGATGCAGTTCTCCCCAGCTGTTGCACATGTCAGAGAGAGGACTGTGCTTCCTATACCTTGGAAAAACGTATTCAGAAACAGGGCTGGAAAGAAAGTGCATCCTCATCCTGTGGAAAATGACTAAGTGAACTGTGATGCTTGTGTATGAAGGAATATTACTGTGCTGAAAAATACAACAAATTTGGGGATTGAAGAAAAGGATGACAAGACTTATATGAATTGGTGCAAACCAAAGAATGCAGTATGCAACTATTAACCCAATGGAAAGGGAAAGAACAACCACAAAAGTCAAAGGTTAAAACTGATCATGAAGGAATCTCAGTCCCCAAGCCCAGCCCCATGGAAGGGCCAGGAATGGAAAGCTACCTTCCTCCACTTCTCTGAGGAGGTGGAAAGCTGTGGGTATGGAACACTGACCACCATCATATGTTTTAAACATGGTGGTCACTTTGAACTATTTCTTCTGCATCTATTATTAGGTGTAGTTCACTAAGAGAAGGAAGGGAGGGATAATTTGGGAAATATAGCTGATGACATAAAGCATTATTAAAATGTATTTTTCTAAAGAGCAGGGATGGGACATATAATTGGCACCCTAATTAGTGGCTTTGTGTCAGGTGGTGGGTGGCATGACTAGATTGTGAGCAGCTTCAGTCAGTTTCAAATATTCATGTGTGAAGTTCATTAATAACCCCTCCCCCCACTTTGATGCAAGGAAAGATGAAATCTTTAATTTGAAATGGCCTCATTTATTCTTGAATTTTTAAAGTTGATTTTTTATTGAGATAGAAATTAAGAGTAGTTTCCATCACTAACATATATTTCCTAAAGCATCTGCTAGTAGGTGCAAAGGAATCCATCCTAAATATTTATTTGTCTGAAAATGCCAGGGAGTCAACACTTCACTTTTTTTCCAAAGAAGCATTTTTTATAAACCTTCCATCAATAACATCATTTGCAATTTAGATGTCTGAAAAGTATAATCCTTCCTGCTGCGTCTCTGAAAGTTTGCTTCATATTTAATGGCTGTAGACACTTTAGTTCCTAATTAAACGTTATTGTTTATGATGTACCAATTCATTAATTCATGTGATTTTTTAAAAAATGTGAATTCTAGCTGATTTTTAACTGCTATTTTGCTATTTCCAGTCTTCATCTGAATGTGACAAGGTACTGATCATGAAATGCGCTTTGGGATGGGATGGGAGAAGGTGAGAAGAGGGGAAGTGAGGGAATGATGCAGTGATGATGATGATGGTTGCTCGTGTTCATATAATATTTAACATAGTTTCATATAATATTTAACATAGTTTCTCACTTAAACTGTATAACCAGTGGTGTTCTGGTAAATGTTTCACAACCAGCTCCCTGAAAACATGCATATAAGCACCCCTTTAAGTTTAATCTCCATCATGGACATTTTATCCCTCACTTTATAAAGGCTAGACATCAACAAGATGATAAGTCAGGGCCTATTTATAATGTTTGCTGATGTCTGAAGTGTAAATGCTCACCCTGACAGTTTCAAAGTCTGCTCTGCCAGTCCAGTTCGAGCTCACTCCAGAACACTCCTGACATCATACCCTCTGAAGTAAGAGCTACTGTTATCCCATTTTACAGATGAGGAAATGGAGGCTCAGAGAACCTAAATGCTTTGCCCTGGGTAACACAAATGGTGACTGTGTGAGGTGAGATTCAGACCTTAGTCTTTCCATAGCAGCCAATTCACTAAACTGTGTTGTTTCTCAAAATGTGGCTGACTTATTTTGGAGGAGTTATGGGAAGTGGCAGGAGGCACACCTGGTGTAAATAGCAGATGACATCACATTTCCATCACTTGCAAGACAAATGTTCTCACCTTTCAAAGCCCCCCAACTTTATTTTTCTGTCCCCAGGTTTTCATGAGATGACAGAGAGGGGCCAATATTGCATGCCATAAAATCTTCATTGGGAAGATTTTAAAGGTCTTTATACTGAGAAAATGGAGACCCTTGATGGAGCTGATCAGTTCTGGTCATGGAAAGATTCACCAATTCTCTCCCCTGGCAGTTGTAATTGTGTTTGTGAAATAAGTGTTCATTCTGCTCTAACACACTGGATTGATTGAATCTCTCTCTCCCTTCCTCCCTCTCTCTCTCTGTCTCTCTGTCAGTCTGTCTTTCTCTCTCCCTCCCTCCTTCTTCTTCCTCCACCTCTCTCTGCCCACCCTTCCTCCTTCCTTCCTTCTGTCTTACCCTATCTCTCTCTCTTCCTCCCCCCCTCTGTTCTCTCTGTGTCTTCTTTTTCTTTCTCCTTCTTTCCCCATCTCTCTCTCTCTCTGCATTTGTCTTTCTTTTTATGACCCCACTTGGGATATTATTGACAAAGAGTGATTTGCCATTTCCTTTTTCAGATCATTTTATAAATGAGAAAACTGAGGATGACAGAGAGGAAGTGACTTTCCCAGAAGCACCCAGTTAGGAAGCATCTGAGCCTGGTTTTCAACTCAGATCTTGTTGACTCCAGGCCTGGTGCTCCACCTTGCTGCCCCAGAATAGTGCTTTTAACAAATATCTACAAAATTTTCGTCATCTTGAAAGTTACCTGCCTCCCAAATGAAAGTGTGAGAGGAAGCATGAGGAAAGAAGAGAACACATTGAGTTGGAAGTAGGAGACATTCCTCTTCCTGATCATTTCAGCCTGTCATTTCTAGACTTCTTTCAAACATCTACTGCACTTCCAATCTGAAGTGACCTCAACTTTCTTAAATTTGGCATTTCATCTCCCACCACTACACCTTTGCACCTTTGCACATCATCCCCCTTACCTAAAATGCTCCCCACTTCTCACCTCCATCTCTTAGAATCTTTAAGTTTCCTTTCAGAGTTGGACACTGTTTCTCCTATAATAAAATCTTTCCCTCATCCTGCTAGTTCTTGGTATTCTAAAGTAACCTTGTCTATACTTATCTGCGTATTCAGTGTTTCTTTTGATAGAAAGTAAGGTGCTTGAGATCAGAAGTATTGTACGCTTTGTGTCTGTATTCCCAGAGCCTTTGTCTGGGCCATGCAAATGTAAGAGTTTAATAAATGCTTGTCATCTTGGATTGAAACTGCAGATACCTCCTTTCTTTTCACACTTTTTCCCAGAGCCAAATATGTCTATTGGTTCAATTAGTCTAGTTTGACAAGCATTTATTAAGCACCACTGGGGTCACTGATTAAAAGCATCTCTGCTTCTTTGTTCTCTTTGAAAAATAATCAGAATTCAGGGCAGCTATATAATGTTGTAGTTGATAGAGTATAGGACTTAGAATAAGGAAGACTCATCTTCCTGAGTTTAACTGTAGCCTCAGACACTTGCTACCTGTATAATCCTAGACAAGTTGCTTAACTCTGTTTACTTCAGTTTCCTCATCTGTCAAATGAATTCAAATGAACTGGAGAAGGAAATAGCAAACCATTCCAGTATCTTTGCCAAGATATCCCCAGATGGGGTCATGGAGAGTCAGACATGACTCAACAACAAAACAGGACTCAAGAGAACATTCAGCATGTTGAGACAATTGTATGCAAATAAAACTAGACACCCTTCTGTCTTCAAGGTCTCAATTACATTGGAGTCTGCCCCTGGAACCTGGCTACATTTTGGCTATGGGGAAGTTGACCTAGTATTAAACATATGGCTTTAATGGAAGTAAATCTAAGACTCCTGACTCTGTGAGTAAGCCCTGCTATCCACCTCTGGAAGCCAGGACAATCTGAGTTCAACTGCTGAATCTGACATATTACTGATTACTGCTTACTGGGCAAGTCCAATAATCTCTAAGCTACAGAAAAGGTACCAACTTGCATTGGTAGAAAGGATATGCTCATCTAATAATTCCTTATACCAATAAAATCACATATCTAGTCTCCATCTCCATGTTCATCCAGCATTTCTTAAACCAAACTGGTGCTAGGGCTTTAAAGACCCAGAACAAACAGGAATGGTCCTTGCCCCTAAGGGATTTCCATTTCTGGAGAAAACAGCATGTACACAGATAAAAACAAACCACGTAGAAGGTAGCATTAGGGATGCCAACAACTGAGGAAATGCTTGGTAGTCCTGTATTAGGTGATGATTTACCTGGTCTATAAAAAAAATACTCAGGATTCAGGGAGGCAGAGCTGAGAAGAGAGTATATTCCATGCATAGGGAATTAACCATGCAAAGACTTGGTGTCTGGAGATGAAATATAAAACGTGGAAAGTATCAATGAAAATAGAATGTATGAAGGAAAATAAGCCTGCAAGGGTTGACTACAATGAGAGTGTGAGGAGTCATAAATCACAAACAGGAATTTGTATGTATTTCTCAAGCTGATGGGGAGGACACGTCCTGAGTGTGAGAATGACATGTTCATGCTGGAGTCTTAGGACTTTCAACTTAGAAGCTGGAGAGAGGGGAGGGATTGGAGAGGAGGCTGAAAGCCTAACAGCTGAGTGACAAAAGAAATGTCCCATTAATCTTAGAATGTCTGGGGAGAAAATAGGAAAAGCTGAATTCCAACCAAGCCCTCCCCTAGCCAAGGCTGGTCATGCCACCCCTCATCTGCAAAGAGGGTAGGAAGGGAGACACACAGTTGTGAGGCCCAGCCTCCAAAGGAATATGAGGAGCCTGCCATGGGACCCACTTATAATCCAGTGGCATTGATTTGAAATAATTGTTTAATACCGTTGTCACCTTATAATGCCACCATCATGAGTCTTCTATTATAACAAAGGAAAACAATTCAGCAAAGAAACCATCACAACACTATTTGATGTCTAGGCACCATTCCACACCTGTAGCACCCAACTTCCACCAAGAGGAGGGAGGAGCCAAGATTCATTCTCATTCTTGTGGGACCAAGGCCATTGCTTCCCTGCCTGATTTTTCTGTCTGTTCAAAACCTTCCTCTTCTCATCTTTTGGGATATTTAGAAAAGAGGCAGTTACTGTCTTAAGGGAAGAATGAGGAATGTGGTGTGACCCACAGGACTACTGTGAGAATTAGCCAAACAAGGTATGCTCAAAGGGAATGAGCAGGCGAAACTTTCTCTGAAAAGAAGCGTGAATCTGCCTGAACAGTGACCAGGCGTCTTCTTGGGATTGCTGGACCTCAGGGCAAAAGACCCCATTGTTGGAATGACAGTCATCTGAGCTTCACCCAACCCTGATTACCTGAACGTCCTTCACACAGGAGCCATTTTGAAGGTCTAACTGCCTGATATCTAAGTGAGCATGTTCTTTCTTTTCTATTTTTCTCAAATCTAGCCAGTTCTTTTCCTATATATGCATCCTTCCAGTCTACCCCAAAGCCACTTTTTAAGCCAGAAGAGGACTACTGTTTATTCACTTCACATGTTCTCAACTAAAAGTCACACTGGATACCAGGACTGGGGATGCCATCTACCAATATTATATTTTGGGTTGGCAGAAGTCTCTGAAATTAAGAGAGAAGATCCTTGGCAAACCAGACTGTAAGGTCTCAGAAGTGGGCCACATGGGGAAAGGCAGGTGTTCCTGGGGACAGGATCCCAAAGCCCACATCTGTCACTTAACTGTTGCACATGACCTAATTATGATAAGGATCATATGAGAAACTATTGGCAGAGGTGATCACACCTTCCATCATTCCCAGATCTTTGTAATGGGGAAATGTGGTACAACAGAAAGAAAATGTGTTTGGAGTCCAAGAACCATCAGTTTCAATTTCCATCTGGCCAATTACCATCACTTTGAACTTAGTAAGTCACCCTCTCTAGCTTCAATCTCCCTTGATGTAAGAGGACTGACTGGCTGAGGGCTTTCGGGCACCCTTCAGCTTTTGATCCAATATCCTAAGGTGGCAAAAGAGCTCATTTCTACACTAGCTAATAGTTGCCTATCTTGGGCCTGAGAAAATAGCATTCTCAACTTTGCTGATGAGGAAGAGAAAGAGAGAAAAGGGTACATAGAGAGGAAACTCTAAGTGCCTAAGAATGTTTGTTGATTGATCAATTATTGAAAAGGGAGAATTCCCAAAGGAGAGTCTGTCATATCCCTCAAGGATGACAGATGGCAGAAATGGTGGTAGTGATGGCCTGGATGATGTTTCTTGGAGGCTGTATGCTAATGATTGTCTCATTTGTCATGAGCATCAAATGGATCATCGTCTTTGGAGTGTTTTGTAAACCCTAAAGCATCGTGTAAGCATGAGTCAGCAAACACTTGTTCATTAAGTACATAGGACATGGTTCTAAGCCCTGAGGACAAAAAGGTTAAAAAACAATCCCTACCTTCTTGGAGAAATGACAGGGATGATTGCAAAGAAATGTGGTCATTTACAGACTAGGCACAGGAAGATAGATGGTGTCCAGGGAAATGTTCTGGGGTTTGGGCTGAGAGTAAGGAAGAGGAGAGGGGCAGACAAGGGGAGGAAACCTTCTGACCTGATGTGAGGGTAACCTCAGGAGATCTCAGGAAGTGAATCTTATCAGGTGTTCCCTCCAGAATAACTCAGAACCTCTAACAGATCATTTAGGTACAGAACATCAGCATTGCCCAGGATTTACCAGGCCAGACTGATGCCAATGATGTGCTCCCTGCCCCAAGCAGTCCCCTGACAACTTCAGGCTCCTGTCAGTCAGCTTGAGATTGAGTCCCCTTCCCCCATTCTTGTTTGCAGGTTGCTGCTCTTAGGTGTGGAGGCCATGTTGAATATGTCAAACACTTGGGCTTCACAGAAAATTGATTACAGACTTGGCCCCATCCAAAAAATAAATCCTTTTGTTTTCTTTAGCTCATGTAAATATGGAATAACTTCTGAATGCAAATAGAGGTGACATTTTATTTTTCAGATGCATTTGAAAGTTGCCTGGGGCATGGTGGCGGTGAGTTAGTTGGTAAACATCATTCAGTACCATGTTGGGAATTCAGCAGCAGCTGGGGTCTGTGCCATGAGTGTCTAGGAAGCATTTCTGCTAACATGGGAGAAAGGCAACTAGTGTAAGACAGGGGAAAGCATGCCCGATTTAGGATCTGAGGGCCTAGGTTTGAATCCCAGCTCTGCTACTCATTAACTTGGTTAAATCAAAACCTCCCTGGGCTCCAGTTCTGCTTCTCTAAGTGAAGCCGTGGCAATAGACGACTCCTCAGCTCGATCTGCCATCCAACATGGCAAAAACATGACCAAATGACCTGGTCTGCCGTTCAAAATAAACAGCAAGCTCCATTAGCCTGATGGATGGAATTCAGGTAGATTGTCCTTATAATGATACTGTCACCTTCTCTTCCCCCACCCTAGCTTTTCTCCTTGACAGGAAGAAAATATGATTTGCCTCATTACTGTATAATGCTGTGTGGGTGACATGATAACCACCTTCATGCCAAGGAGTAGAGTTTGCACAATTAAGAAGACAGACTCACTTATAGAGATGTTAAAAATCATTAGTCAGAGGGCTGGAGCCAAGTTAACAAGATGGTGTTTTATGGAGCCTGGTCAGATATGAGTCTTAGGAGACTGGACTGGTCTTTTGGCCTCATCGGACTCTATGAAGGATGTGCATGATGGGAAATAAAGTTAGGCTAACAGCTTTGTAGTGTAAAGCTGGTTTCACTGTTCTCCTTAGAGCCAATATTATTGTGGGACATGAGAGAAGCACTCTCTCAGCTAGGGATCACCATAGTATATACCATGTGCAGACCAGAGTCAGAACACTTGAGTTCAAATCCAGTCTCAGACACTTACTAGCTGTGTGATCTCGGGGAAATCACCTAATCTCTGTTTGCCTCAGTTTCCTCAGTTGCAAAATGGGAATAATGGTATCTCCTGCTGTGAGGAAAATAACAAAGAGAGCAATGCTCAGCACAATGCCTGGCACATAGTAGGTATTATCTAAATGGTAGTAATTATTTTCTAATCTCCCTTCATTTATCTCCTACTTGTCTAACAACTGCTTCTCAGCCTACTTTGCTAAAAAGTTTTAGGGTCTTGTGGATAGAGCACTGGGCTTAGAGTCAAGAAACCTGGGATTTGAACCCTGCCTCAGATATTTGTTACATGTAAGTCTCTTGACCTTGCTGCCCTTATTAGCCTTATCTGTAAAATAGCCTTGAAATTGGATGCCTTTGTTCCAGCTCCAATCTCTGGTCCTATGATCCTCCTCCTCCTCCTCATGGACATGTGTTAAGGCTCTGTCCTGTCCTATCCTCCCACAGTGGAATCATTAACTCTCATGAGTTCAGCAAATACCTCTCTGCAGACCCCTCTGGGACCTGGGCAGCTGGCTCTCCAAGCCTAGCCCCATCCTTGAGCTCTGGTCCTACAGCACCAGCTGCATGTTGGCTGTACTGGTGGTTCCCTAGGCATCTCTCAATCAGCATGTCTAAAAGAGAACTCCTCATCAGTTGTGCCAAACACTCCCCATTCCATTAGTCTTATTTCTTCTGAAAGCACTGTCCTTCTAGTCCACCATGATTCCAAACACAAACTCTTCTCTCAGTCTTCTTTCACACCTTCTCAGTTACCACAACAAAGCAAATCTACCCCAACAATACATTGCATATGCTCCTTTTCCCCACACATTTATCACCAGCCAAGCTCAGGTTCCTCACTTCTCACTTGAACTATTGCTACAACCTCATTAGTGTCCCAACCTCCAGACTCTGCCTATCTCTTCCAATCAGTCTGTCCTGCCTTCCATCAAGCTGCCATTGTATTCTTGTCCTTCATTTTCAAAGAGGACCTTGACAATGGAGAGATGATGATATGATTTGCAGCTGACTTGTATTTAAGTGAGGGAGGGCTATTCAAAGTCACCAACCTGACTTCCTCCTTCAGAGTCATCTGGGTCCAGTGACCAGATATTCATCAGGATGACTGGATATGGCCGAGTCTGCCTAACTGCCGTATTGATTTTTGTAACACAAAGTTCTGACTTTATTGCTTCCTTTCTCAGAAAGTTCCAATGATTGCTTCTTGTCTTTAGCACAAAATGCAAACTTCTCTGGCTTTTAAATCTCCTTCATATCTAGTTCTAGTGAGGCTCTACAAGGTGGTGAAGATTCCATTTCTCCAGTCACGTGACAATCTTCCCCACCCTGACCTTTTGGCTACACCTTATACCTAGTATACCATCCACTCCTGCCCTTTTACCCAGGATGCCCCATCCTTGTTGTGAATCCTTTCTCATCTCTGTGCTATAGTGTCTAGAGTTTAGCGCTTACCTCAGGTGCCCCCTCCAGAGGAAGCCTAGCCTTATCCACTAGGTTTTAATGCCGTTAATCCCCAAATTAGATATATAATAGATACAGTCTCATTCAATACCTACTATGTACCAGAAGCCTTGTCAAATGAAGCAAATTATACATCCCTTCAGTTATACATCCCTTCCCCTCTGAGATGGGGAATGACAATGTAAAGAAGGGACCTAAAAAACAGAAATGAGGGAGAGGGAAAAGGGTACTTGTAAGGGGACAAAGTGATAGAGCAGGAGAAAAGAAAGAACTCAAAGCAGGAGTGGAGAACTTGTGGCCTTGAGGTCACATGTGGCCCTCTAAATCCTCAAGTGCTATCCAAACTCCACAGAACAAATCTCCTTAATAAAAAGAATTTGTTTCACTATTAATTACAGAGATGCAAATCAAAACAACTTTAAGGAAGCACATCACACCTGTCAGGGTGGCTAACATGACAAAGTAGGAAGATGATAAATATTGGAGAAGATGTGGGAGAGTTCAAAGTCTAATTCATTGTTGGTGGAACTGTGAGCTGATTCAAATATTTTGGAGAGCACTTTAGCGCTAAGCTCAAAGGGCTATGAAAATGTGCATACTCTTTGACCCACCAATACTGCTTCTAGGGTTGTTTCCCAAAGAGATCATAAAAAAGGGGAAAGATCCCATATGTACAAAAAAAAATAGCAGCTCTTTTGTGGTGGCCAAAACTGGAAATCAAGGAGATATTCATCAATTGGGGAATGGCTGAACAAGTTGTGGTACATGAATGTAATAGAATATTATTGTGCCATAAGAAATGATGAATAGGCAGACTTCAGAAAAACCTGCGAAGAATTATGTAAAGCAATGTTGAGTGAAATGAACAGAACCAAGAGAACATCATACACAGTGATAGCCACAGTGTGTGAGGAGTGTTTCTGATAGACTGAGCCCTTCACAGCAATGCAAGAACCTAAAATATTTCCAAAGGATTCATGATGCAGAATGGCATCCACATCCAGAGAAAGAACTATGGAATTGTGCAAAATGAAGCAGACTGTTTTCTCTTCTGTTATGTTTTTTGTGTGGTTTTTTTCATGGTTTCTCTCATTCATTTTAATTCTTCTATGCAATATGACTAATGTGAAAATATGTTTAACAAGAATGTATGTGTAGAACCCCCCTTCAAAAATATACCCAATTATTCAGTTGACAGAAAAGGAATTTATTCTGCAAAACTTGGATTCAATCAAAAGGCCACAACCGAGGACCTAGACAGTCACATGTGGCCTTGAGGTCACAGGTTCCCCAACCCTGGTCCAGAGAGTGAGTCCAGATGTGCATGGTGTGAAGTATACTGGCTATTGTTATTGTTGCTTAGTCATTTTTCGGTTATGCCTAACTCTTCATGATCTTTTTGGGGTTCTCTTGGCAGAGACACTGGAGTGGTTTGCCCTTTACTTCTCCAGTTCATTTTAGTGATGAGGAAGCTGAGTAAACAGATTTAAGTGACTTTTCCAGAGTCTCACAGCTAGCAAGTATCTGAGACTGGATTTGATCTTAGGAATCAGAGTCTTCCTGACTCTAGTCCCAATACTGGGCCACCTACCCACCCAGAAGTAGGCTAGGGTCCTTCCTAAAATTGTATTCCAGAATTTTCCTAGAATGGAGGATTATCAGGCAAGCAATGATACCCAGAGAAGGTGAAGGACAATTCCATTAGACCCATATGTAACTTTTTTGTTATTTGTTATTTTTCCCACAAGTAAATGTAAACTTCCTGAGGACAGGGACTGTTTAGTTCTTATTCTTGTGTCTTCAGTGACTGGCATAGTATCAGGAACATTTTAAGTATTTAATATACAGAAAGCCAGGTCTGACAAGTCAACCACACCCAGCTCAACATCTTGCTGCACATGAGTGATAGAATTCACCACTATGGCAGCAAGACTTACCTTGTAATGACTGCCATACTTCTTGTCACATTCTTGGTCACAAGCTCTCTCTCTCTCTCTCTCTCTCTCTCTCTCCCTCTCTCTCTCTCTCTCTCTCTCTATAAGACTATCATTTCTCACACACAGATTTACAGAATCCAAGAGCTGAAAGGTATCTCAAAGGTCATTTAGTCTGTATGCAATATACAGGAGCAAATGAACACAATAGCTTAGTATTTGGAAAACCAAAAGATCTCAGCTATTAGGGTGAGATCACTCTTTTCAGCAAAATCTATTGGGAAGAGAGGTAAGCAATATGGCAGTAAGCATACATAAAAACCAATATCTCATGCTATATACCATAACAAACTTCAAATGAGCACATGAATTAGGAAGACATTGTAAGCAAACTGGAGATGCATGGAAGAAATTGCCTGTAAGATCAATGGATAGAGGAAGAGTTCATGACCAAACAGGAGAAATACAGCTTTATGAAAAGTAAAATGGGCAAACTTTATTACAAAAGAAATGTAATTTCTTTTGCACAAATAAAATCAATACAGCTAAAACTAAAAGAGAAGCAAGAAATTAGGGGAAAGGTTTTCAGCAAGGTTTTCTTATAATTATCTTTTTGCTAAGATATACAGAAAACCTAGTGAAATTTATGAGAGTAAGGGCTAGTTCCCAAGTGAAAAATGGTCAAAGAATATGCATGAGAATTTTTTAGAGGAAGATATATGAACTACCAATAGCCACATTTTAAAAATGCTCTAAATCACTAATCATTAGAGAAGAGTGAATAAAAACAATTCTGGGGTACAATCTCACACTTATCAGATTGACTAAGTTGACAAAAAATGGAAAGTGACAAATGTTAGAGGGGCTGAGGGAAAGCAGGTACATTAATGGACTGTGGGAGGAATTGTAAACTAGTGTAGCCATTCCAGAAAGCAATCTGGAAGTATGCCCCAAATGCTATTAACTTGTGCATGCCTTTGGACTCAGCAATGCTGCTCCTAGGTTTATATTCCAAAGAGATGGGGAAAAAAGAGGGAAAAGCTCCATTTGTACAAAGACAGTTTTTACTGTGATGGCAAAAAATTGGCAACTGAGGATGTGTTCATTAATTGCGAAGTGGCTAAACAAGTTATGGTATTTTAGTGTGATGAACTATTATTGTGCTATAAGAAATTAGAAGTGCATGGTTTCAGAGAAACCTAAGAAAACCTCTATGAACTGATGCAGAGTAAAGTGATCAGAATCAGGAGAATAAGTCATAAGTAAGTTATTTATAAATATTTATAAATAATTTATAAAATGACAACAATATGATAAAGATGAACAACTTGGAAAGATTTAAGAATTATTCAACACAATTTATTATTATAATTTAGCTGTTTTTCAGTCTTTTCTGATTCCCCATGAGTCCTTTGGGGGTTTTCTTCTTAAAGATATTGAAGTCATATTGGAGATATTTCTTTCTCCAGCTTATTTTACAGATGGAGAAACAAGGAAATATGGTTAAATGACTTGCCCAGGATCACACAGCAGTAAGTGTCCGAGGTCAGATTTGAGTTCAGGAAGAATCTTCTCAACTACAGGCCTGTCACTCTATCTTTAGTGTGTCATCTAGTTACCCCAATTCAGCACAATGACCCACTACAATTGCAAAGGATGCATGATGAAACATGCTATTCACCCCTAGACAGAGAACTTATGGACTCAGAGTGGAGACTGAGACACATTTTTCTTCCTTCCCTTCCTCTTCCCCCTCCTTACTTCTTTCCTTTCTTCCTCCTTCCTTCCTTCTTTCCTCCCTCCCTTCCTTCTGTCCTTCCTATTATCTTGGATATGACTAATGTAGAAATTTGTTTTGCATGATTACACACACACACATGTATTACAGCTTTTGTTTTTATTGCCTTCTTTCTCTGATTCATCCTTCATTCATCCACCAAAGTGATTTTCTTAAGCATAGGTCTGACCATGTCACCTTCCTATTCAATAAATTCCATTGGCTTTCTATCACCTTTAGGAGAAAAGACAAAATCCTGTTGGGTGTTCAAGGTCCTCCCTAACCTAGTCCCCTCCTAAACATCCAGGCTTCTTGCATGTTTTGTCTGCCAAATACTCTGGTCCAGTGACTGGCTGCCTGACTATTTCACAAGCAAGGTCCTCCATCTCTTAGTTCTGGGAATTCTCTCTGGCTTTCTCTCCTGCCTGGAATTCTCTCCCTCCTCTGCTCTGACCACTGACCTCCCTGGCTTCCTTCAAGTCCCACCTAAAATCTCATATTTTACAGGAAGCTTCCAATCTCTCTTATTTCTAGGGCCCTCCTCTTAATTATTTCCCATTTATCCTGTGTAGGGCTTGTTTGTGTGTATGTGTGTGTGCGCCTGTTAATTCTCCCATTGGACTGTGAGCTTTGTGAGGAAAAGGATGGTCTTTTCCCTCTTTTTGTATTCCTAGTGATTAGCAGAGTGCCTGGCACATAGTAGGAGCTTAATGAATACTAGAAGATAATATTTATTCAATGACAGATGGATGAGATGAGGAAGCGAGAATTAGAAAATAAAAACAAAATAAATTTGAATGAACAAAAAATTTTAAAAGGCCATCTAATCTAAGTCATGCCCAAGACCAAATTCTCTCTACAATGCATTAACATAGTTCTAATGTAGTCTCTGCTTGAAGTCCTCTAGTGAGGGAATCGATGCTGTCTTTTACACATCGCAGGCTGCTCCACTTTAGATGGCTCTATTTTTAGAAACTTTTTCCTGACCTCAAGCCTCAATGACCCTCTCTGCAGCTTCCCTCCCCCAACTCCATTACTGCTACTTCTGGGACTGTGGTCAGGCAGAGAAAGTCCAGTCCTGATTCCCATGTGGTAGAAGAAAATGCACCTTTCAGGTTGAGCTTATTCAACTTAGTTCTCTTATCTATGACAGCACCTTGATCATTGTTGGTGTTCAAGTGGGAGATCAGCCATTTGCCACAGAGCCTTCTGAATGAGACAGGAGACAGAAGGTTCTCACATCCTGTTTTAAACTGGTTCATAGAAGGATTTTCTGTCCAAGTTTCAATGTGGCCTTTGAATATTTTCATTGAACCCAGTCACTCAAATCATCTCTAAAGATCCTACCTCTTCTCTTAGTGATATGGCAGTTGTATTGATTATCACTTTGCTAAAAATACATTTGCCAATCACACCTGAATACCAAATGCTGCCCTGGACCCTTCAGATTGCCTGTAATGAAGCTCCCAATAGTCACACTGCAGTCAGCTACTGCTTTCAATTGTACTCTGTCTTTACTGTGAATGTGAATGGGATTTTTTTCTCCAGCAAATTTGAAGAATCTAATTCAGAACCAAGTAGAACGGGGGAAGGGGCAGAGAAGGAAAAAGAAGAAACACTTTTGATCTTACCTGAAAATAGCCCTATTTGTCTGAACACAGTAAGATGTTTATTATTTGTTCATCATGATAAAACCTAGCACTTAGGTAGGGCTTGAACGTTCAGAAAGCCTTCACCTTCACTCACCTGCCTCATCTGAATCACTGAACAGCCCTGTGAGGGAAGGCACTGTTAGTATTCTCAATATCCAAATGAGAACTGGACCGAGAAAGGTTAAGTAGCTTGTTTAGGCTAAACTTGCTACTAAAGAAGTGTGAGAATCAGGATTTGAACTGAGGTCTCCCTGACTTCAAGGTCAGTGTCTACTGCACCAGGTCACTGCCTTTGAAATAAATGGAAAGTCTGATACTTGGATTCAAGATAATGACTTCTTATGTTAGGAGGTGGGAAGAGGAGTAGTTCATCTGAAATAGATCTGGGGTTTTCAGTGGTCCACAAGTTGTGCATGAGCCCACGTACAATATGTCCATTACATGATCACTTGACCCTGCTGTGCCCTGGTCAGCTTGGACTTGTTGTTTTGTGCTCTGTTCATGCCGCAGTGCCCTCAGCATTTACTGCAAACCTTCAGTGAGTACTACATTACTGAGGGTTTGCAATAAATGCTGGATGACCATTGCCAGGTTATAGTATAGTGAGAATTCTTTCTGGATATCATTTGGACAAGATAACTACTATAGTCCTTTTCAGCTAAAATCCATGATTTAGGGAAAGGAAAAGGGAAAGAAAAGGAGAAAAAAAGGAAAGGAGAAGGGTGAGAGAAAGGGAAAAGAAAAGAGCAAAAAAGGAAAAAAACTAAAGAAAAGGAAAAATGCCAGATATATGCTTTATTTTAAAAAATATATTTAATATTTCCCCCAATTACATGTACAAACAGTTTTTAACATTCATTTTTTTAGAAATATTGCGTTTAAATTCTCTCTCTCTTTCTCGTTAAGGAAGTGAGCAGTGTGATAGAGGATATACATGTGTAGTCTTGCAAAACATTTCCTTATTAGTCATGAAACATAACACAACCTCCTGCTCTACCCCCGAGAAAAATAGAGTTAAAAAAAGTATGCTTCAATTTGCATTCAGACTCTAGCAGTTCTTTCCTTGTTGATGGATACATTTTTCATTGTAAGTCCTTCTGAATTTTCTTGGATCATTGTTTTCCTGAGAATAGCTATTCATAGTTGATTATGTACAGTGTTGCTATTACTATGTAAATTGTTCTGGTTCTGATCATTTCATTTTGCATCAGTTCATAGTTTTTCTTTTTTGAGAACATGTTTTCTCTGAGAGCACCTTGCTTATCATATCTTATAAGATAATAGTATTCCATCATAATCATGTACCACAGGTGGGTCATTCCCCAATTGATGGGCATCCTCTCAAATTCCAAATTTTTGCCACCACTAAAAAAAGTAGCTACAAATATTTGTGTATGCATATATAGGTCCATTTTCATTTTTATTTCTTTGGGACACAGATCTAGTTGTATTAATGCTGGATCAAAGTGTATGCATGGTTTTATAGCCCTTGGGCATAGTTACAAATTGTACTCCTGAATGGATGAATTATAACTCCGTTGATAACTCCACCAACAATGAACTAGTGTTTCAATTTTTCTACATCCCTTCCAATATTTGTCATTTTTCTGTTCTCTCATGTTAACCAATTTGATAGTGGTAGGGCCATACCACAGAATTTTTAATTTGCATTTCTCTAGTCAATAGTGATTTTAAAGCATTTCTAATATAACTATAGATAACTTTGCTTACTTCATCTGAAAACTACCTGTTTATGTCTTTTAACCATTTATCAATTGGAGAATTACTTTTATTTTTATAAATTTTACTCAATTATTTAAATATTTGAGAAATGATGTCTTTATCAGAGAAACTTGCTGAAATTATCCCCCCACATTATTTCCCTCCATGCTATTCCCCCCC
>CM053770.1:695216315-695332892 GCA_028658325.1 Potorous gilbertii
TACTGTTTGTACATTGTCTCATACAACCCTATGATGTGGACACTGCCAGTGTTTTTATACCTATTTTACAGATAAGGAAGCAGACAGATATATTAAGTGGCTTGCCTAGCATCATACAGCTAGTAAGTAACAGAAGCCAGATTTGAACCCTGGTCTCACTGACTCCTAGTTCAATACCCTCCCCACCATGCAACTGTCCCTCATATAAGATTCCTCAAGAGCCATTAGAGAAGAGGTGACTTTCCTAAATGATCCTCATAGACTTTGAACCATCAACTTGATTCAAACACGAGCCCTGCTACTTCTTAACTGGGTGACCTTGAGGAAGTCACTCCCCCTCTTTTTACCTCCTTTGTAAAATTCAATTGGAGGGCCAGATAATTTGGGAGGTCCTGAGTCTTAGGAAGTCTGGGTTCAACTGAATCTTTGTCTCTTACTATGAGTGAGGATGGCTCATAAGTGTCTCACCCTGAACCTTGAGCTTGACCATGCAGAAATGGAATGTGTTTTGTGACCATACTCCTCCTTCACAGGTGACTGACAGCTACCTCAGCTTTCCTGCTCTGCTTTAAGTTCCTTTAGGCCAATGACTGTGTTCCATTTTTAGAGGAGTCCACATGCCTTAGTTTCCCCATACTCCATTGTAGTACTCCTTGTATAACAAGGAATCCTAACAAAGTTGTGAAAAGACAGTCTCTTCCTGTCTTTCTTCATTAGGATAAGTCAGGACAGAGTGGGTCATATGAGCAACAGCTAATTACCAAGGGACACATCTCAGAGAGACACATGACCAAAAAAGGATGTGGTACAATCCACCAACAGGAAGGGACAGTGTGTTCTACTGGTGTCCAAAAATACCAAGAGATATTCAGGAAATAAAGAAAACAAAACAATAGTAACACATGGGGAGGAGACCCACTGAGAGGAGTGAAATGACCAAAAATCAATCAGGATGGTGGGGTGGGGTTGTCCTGGCCAGTCTTTCCACTGGATCTACCCCCTCCTCCACCAATGAGCTCATATTCAGTTACATCAGAGTACTGATAGGTCAAAATGCACCCCCCGCAAATATCTAGACCAGGACCATGATCAGGGTCTAAGTCAAGTGTGGGGAGCTCTCAGCCTCGAGATAACACATGCCCTTGTAAGTCCTTGGGTGTGACCTTTTGACTGAGTTCAAGTTCTAAGAACAAATTCTTTTATTAAAGAGATTTATTCTGAGAAGTTTGGATTCCATCAAAGGACTATACTTGAGGACATAGATGACCACATATGACCTCAAGGCCCCAGATCCCACACTCAAAGGCTAAGTTCAGTTCAGATTCCTTGGTTGAGGACATTTCAAAGTGGTTCATGGGCTCAAAGTCATGAAAGTATGTCATCTGCTACATATGAGTGTTTACTCACACCAGATCATCTCATGTAATTACTTCTAATAATTTCATGAGCTTAGATGTGGGTGAAGGGACAGAGGATTAGAGAGGGAAGATAAAGAGGCAATGAGTTGGCATGTGTGTCTGTATGTGTGGGTGTGTGTGTGTATCTAAGTAGGTTGTATGAGCATATGTTCATTGTGTTTGTATACGGATGTATGTTCATTTTGTGCATACGTATGTCTGTGCTTGTGTGTGTGGCCAGGGGAAGAATTAGCCAAACACTGAGAAGGATGTTGCTGCTCACCCACCTAGCACAGTGGAGGATTGTGTAATCACCCATCGAGTCCTGGGCAACATGGATGGACACTTCAATATAAGGATTTTCCTCTGAGTCCCTGGTGCTCTGCCCAGATAGGTGAGTTTCCCCATATCTCTGGGTCCACCCATGGAAGGCCATTGGAAAAGCAACCTGGTCTTTTCTTGGGCCTGTTGACCCCAGGGCTGGCTTCATAGGATCTACTCTTTGATGGTGTTACTGCCCTCTGGAGGGAAGTGACTCAGTTGCTTATATGTAATCAGAAAAGATTGGACCAGATGGCCTCTAACCACCTGTCAGCTCACACTCTGTGATCTGAAGATGGAATTTCAGTCTTTGTATTTGGGGCAGTCTCTCCTTCAGAGGTCTCCAATTCAGAGAGAAATACATGAGGAATAAATAGGTGATTTCTAGGCATGGTCTGCAGAGGAACATTTCCATCTGATCATTTCGAACAATTTAGTTACAAATGGGATTTGTTGTTTGTATTTTTTTTTCTCTAAAGGGGTTGGAAGAGCTTTTGTGATAAAAGACAGTATGGTATACTGGAGATCTTGAGATCTGGAGTCAGGAAGACCTGGGTTCAAATCCTGTTTCAGAGATGGAGAAAGTGAAGGCATCTCAGACCTTGTGCCAGTCCCTCAATGGACCTCTCATATTATGGTTGTGGACATTTTCACCTCTGGCAGACACTGTGACCCATCTGTCCTGCATAACTTATGACTGCTGGAAGGTCAGAGTAGATTAGATTGACTGGAAAATCAGGGAATTCCTTTACTCACTCCCAGTTTCTTCCTGAAACCAAGGGCCTCTCTACACTCCCAATACTCTTTTCAAGGAGGCAATGGATGGCTGTGAGTCAGGGAATTGGCTTACCAAGAACTGATGATGCAACTGTCTGAAAGGGCAGCAGAAGGATGCGTGCATGGCACAGAGTGAGAAGCTGGCAAAGCACGACCCATAAGGAATTAGGAATGGGAAGCAGAAATGATTTCAAAGACATCAGTTGAGAAATGCAAGATTCAGAAGGGAGATGATGTAGTCACAAGGGAAGAGATTGAGGGTCCCTCAAGGAATGCCAACAGCATTGTATGACCCCCCACTCCCTCTTGAAAACCATAAGCCATCTAAACACCAGTTGTAATTGTTCTGAGTTGAGCAGACTTTAAACAAAAAATTCAGGCTTCACTAAATAAGGAAATTAGGGAATGATCTCTTGATTTGTACAGGAATCCTTTGCCTTCTAAAGTATTCACTAAAAATAGTGACTTCCCTTGGGTAGAAGTAAGCATTTGTTTACAGACCATTAACTCCACTCCACTTACACCAGAGATGGAGGAAGACAGCAAAATGTCAGGAGCTGTTGCCAATGGAAGATCAATGCTAAGCCAAGCTAAAGCTTCCCCAACTTTTCATGTATATTCTGGAGCAGATGAGATTTGGACTATCCCAATTGCATTGACATATTGCTTTTCAGGAGGGAGTCTGTTCTTTGCAGAGAAGAACATTTATTTATTTAAGAAAAGGCAAAATTTCATTTGTTTGCCTTCCTATAAAAACGGAGTTGTTCCTGTGTTTAAATAAACAAACAAAAATTTTTCCCTCCCTTTTTTAGGGTAAGAGGAGTTTGAGTCAAGAGGATTGGAAAGGAATTCATTCTGGGGGATAGAAAGAGATCGATTTGTTTGTTTTTTCAATTAAGAAACTTTTTTCTTCTCCTTCCCACCTTGCCAGCCCCCTTGGGGAAAAACCCAAAGTAGAAGCACACTCATAACAAATACGCACAATCAAGCAAAACAAGCTGACTGGCCTTCTGTACTTTCACCTTTCTGTCAGGAGGTCGATCTCTACTGGCCTTCTGGAATTGTGGTTGGTCATTTCATTAATCAGAGTACTCATGGAGAGAGAAGTGAACCATGGGATCGAGGGTTCAAAGTCTGAAGGAGCAGGAGAGACCATCTAGTGCAACCCCTCAATTTCTGCAGATCAACACACTGAAAAAAACAGAAATGAAGTGACTCACCCAAAGTCACAAGTAGCAGAATCCAAAGTGGAACCCAGTTCCTCAGTTTCCAAATCTAATGCCTTTTCTGCTTGTGTGCCCGAAAGCTTCTGAACCTCTTTGGTCACACCCAGGATCCTATTGAGGAGATTCCATGGTTTACTGGCATTATGTGTTATTTTCATGCCTAGACTATTTAGTGCAATAGCTCCTCCTGCCACAAATGACTCCTCACCTGTGAAAGTGACCTTCCCAAAACCCAAATCTGAGCGCATCCTCTCTGCCACCCCTCAATCCCACTCACTAAGCTTCACTGGCTCTTTATTGCTAGCAAGATCAACTAGAAAATCCTTTGTGTGGCATTAAGGCCTCTTACAACTTGACTCCTTCCTACCTTCCCAGGCATGGTATATTTTTCTCTCTTCCAAATACCCTAGGATGACATCATTGGCCTTCTCCATTTTCCTTGGGTACATATAGGTATACATATATGTATAGATATGACTAGACCAGTTATTTTGTCTGTATAGGGAACCTCTGATTGAGGAAACGCCCTCTATCAAAACAGAGTAGCAGCTTTTCAATTTATAGTTTGAGAGAATTGCTTTGAGCACTGAGAGATTGTTTCTTGCCCAGGTCATATAACCAGTATAGGTTGTAGTGGTGATAGATATATAGATGATAGGAAGATAAATAGATATATGATAGACAGACATGAGAGGTAGATAGTTAGATCAATGAATACATACATCTGTAGATAAATACATAGATACGATGGTTATAGATCATGGAGTCTTCTTTGATGAGGGCATTCCATGCCATGCTCATCAGTCCTGTGCCAGGATCTCCCATGCCATGCAGTTGGCACCAAAATATTTCAGAATAACCTTGAGAGTGTCCTTGTTTCACTTCTTCTGACCTCCATGTGAGCCCTTGCCTTGTGTGAGTTCTTGGCAAAATAGTCTTTTAAGTAAATGTATATTTGGCCCTTGAATAACGTGGTCCGCTCTTAAAAGTTGGACTCTGGAGTAAAGTTTGAATGCTTGGCAGTTTAATCTGTGAAAGGACCTCAGTGTCTGGTATCATACAGGGTATCTTCAGAATATTCCTAAGACCATTCAAATGGAAGTGATTCAGTTTATTAGCATGGAGCTGGTAGACTGTTCAGGTTTCACAGGCATACAACAATGGGGTCAACACAACAGCTCTGTAACCCTTTAGTTTTATAGGTAGCCTATTGCCTATTTTCTCCCAAATTTACCTTTGGAGACCCCAAACGCTGAGCTAGTTCTGGAAATGTGTGTGTCAACCTTATCATCTATGTAGACATCCCTGGAAAGTATACTGCCAAGGTAAGTGAACTTATACACAGTATTTGAAACTTCTCCATTTGTTGTAACTGATGGTTCCATGTATGGATGATGTGAGGGTGGCTGGTGTGTTTTCTTGGTGTTAATTGTTAGACTAAAATTAGAACAAGAGGTAGAGAATTGATCCATAACCTATAGCATATTGACTTCAGAGGTTGCTTTGAGTGCACAATCATCTGCGAACAAAAAGTCGTGTACCAACTCTCCCTCTCTTTAGTCTTAGCTTGTAGCGTCTTAGGTGATAATTTACCATTAGTATGGTAGTTGACCTCAATTCTATCTTTATCCTTGTTGAAAGTGTCTGACAACATTAAATAGTAAAATGGTGTAGGTGATGTCTTTTGATTTGCACGTAAATTGGATTTAAGTGAGGAAGGAATGGGTGGTGACTCAAGAGGCAGTGAATGACCTTGTCATATTCTACGTCTAACCAAGCTCTAAGTGCTCCATAGTGCCTACTTTAGACACTGTCTTGACCTTTGGAACAAATGGTTTTCATCCACTCATTCCACCAGGAAAAATCTTTGATTACACAGGCTACAACTTGTATGCAAATAGGGTACTATAAAGAAGAACTCGGATAAAGGGCCCCATCAAAGACATATATGGCCATAAAGCTAGGTTGAGGATTCTAAAAGGATGCCCTGAGACTACTTGTATGTTCACAATGTCAAGACAAAATGAGTAAAATCCTCTCTGACCCAGCAATACAACTTCTAGAGCTGTATCCCAAAGAGTTCATAAAAAGGGAAAATGACTCACATGTACAAAAATATTTATAGTAGCTCTTCTTGTGGTGACCAAGAACTGGAAATCTAGGGGATGCCCATCCATTGAGGAATGGCAGAAAAAGTTGTGATCCATGAATGTAATGGAATATTATTGTTCTATGAGAAGTGACAAACAGGTGGACTTCAGAAAAACCTGGAAAGATTTATATGAACTAATGCTGAGTGAAGCAAGAAGAACCAGGAGAACACCATACACCATAACAGCCACAGTGTGGGAGGACTGTTTTTGATAGATTTAGCCCTTCACAACAATTCAAGAACCTAAAACATTTCCAAACATTTCCACTCATGATGCAAAATGCCATCCACATCCAGGGAAAGAACTATAGAGTCTGAATGCAGATGGAAACGGACTATTTGCTTTCCTTTTCTTTTGTTGTATTGTTTTGTTTCTTCTTTCTCATGGTTCCTCCCATTAATTCTAATTCTTCTTTACATCATGACTAATGTGAAAAATGTTTAATATGAATGTATAAGTAGAGCCTATATCAGATTGCATGCCACCTTTGGGAAGGGGGAAAGGAGGATGAGGGAGAAAACTCAATGTTGAAAACTAAAGCTTAATTAATTATATGCAAGGAAATAAATGAGGAAAGTCCTTAGCATAATGGACGGTCCCGCTGTGGCAGAACATGAGCAATGGTCATATCAGGATGGGCTGGGCTATATTGCAGAAATCTCCCTCAATGGATGAATACTACCATCAGGGAGATTTTAAACCCATGGGAGTGTTTGAGACTTGTCTTTGCCTTCAAGGCCAACAAAGAGTACCCTATGATTCAGTCAGGGTTCACAACATCCATTCAAATGATGAAATGGTTTTACAATGCTCTTTGCAGGAGCCTATAGTCCAAACCAGCGTGGAGAGATGGTTCTGATGGGCACTTTCTCTGAATGTTTGATCTAATAAGTGGTGTGTAGTCATACAATACCCAGAAATTACTTTACCAAAGGACCCGTATACAAAATAATAACCACGATGATAATGTTGTGTTCCGCTCTGTTGGCTTTAAATCAGTTTTCCAAAATTGATTAAAACATTCAACAGGCTGCTGGGCTTCATCCAGGGCCATGTAGTGAATTTACTGCCTTCCTGGCAGTTGCCAAGGGTTCCAAAGAGAAGGTGCCTGTTCATCCCTCCCATCCTGGGGAACACAGAGAGAAAGATGCCAGACTCCTGGGAGTTCTCTCCTCCTTGATTAACTGTGAAGTAATAAACAGGAAAACAGCAACAATTCCTGCACAGGGGCATTAAATCTCCACCTTTATGGCCTACATTTGCCAACTGTCTCTGTCTTTGACAGATAAAGTGCATCCTTGAATGTTAAACTTCTTAGGTTACAGTTAAGAGATGTAATTAGATTTCAAGATATACATCTTCCCCAAATTTCTCCTTCTAGGGAGAGAAAGGGAGAAAAAAGCCAATTAAATCAGCTTCCTTCAACTTCACAAAAACCTGAAACAGGAATTGACATAAAATCCTAGCAAAGGAGAGCAGGCACATTTCTCTGCAATAGATTAAAAGTATCTTGAGGGTGGGGACTGTGTCTTCTCTCGGTCATGGTGTCCCCGGTCTACAGCACAATGCTTGACCTAGAGGAGATGCTAACTAGAGGTGGAAACCATGTGCTTGCTCACAGTACTATCAGGCTGGCAGAAACATCTCTTTCTTCTCTCAGGGAGGGGGATTGGCAGCCTGACTGAGTTAATCCAATGTCCTGCCATTCCTGAGGTCAAGAACAGTGTCCTTCCATTGTCTTCTTTCTTGGTTTTCTTATAGCAAGTGTCCTTTACCAGATGGGTCATGAAGAGTTGAACATGACTGAGCAACAGTAACAAAAACTGGGAACCAGAGTGAAAGACAAGGGGGAGACAGTCACTTCCCCCAAGCAGTGCACAGTCCATTAGGACAGATAGCATTTCTGCACATTAATTTATATACTCCATGTGTGTGCGCATATACACATGCGTGCATACACACACACATACACACACACACACAAGGATGCTTTCCACTGTCTGAGATAGTTCGTACTTCATAAATGGCTTTTGAATGAATGAAAGAGTACTCTCACTTTCCACATCCAAATGGGAATCTGATTGTTTCTAGAGGAAGTATTTATAATGAGACTGCGCAGATGAATTCTTAAATTTGAGTTCTCTTTTGGGAAAAACCCAGTAACAACAACAACAGAAAATCAGATATAAAAACCAAGGGATCCTGTCCCCCACTTCGTGTTGGTCCAGTTCTCTGGTCATAAATATATTTGTGCTATGAATAAGAGAGCACATCAGCCTTGGCACTCTGTTTGGGCTTTTCTGAATGGCATCTTTCTGGAATTCTAAGCAGGGGCCATCAATACCCCTGACATCCAGCTTAATCATAATGTGACCCCCCCATATACAGCCTAACAATATGTTTATATTACATAGACAGAAATTTTCTCTTAAAATTCCATTAAATATTTAACTAACACACTAAAGAATAACACAGCCAGCAACGTCTCTGTATCCAAATGGGAAATCAATCCTTTTTCAATCTAGTTGGGCAGCCTCTGACTGGACAGGGGAACAGCAGGAAGGGAAGGGAGGGGAAATTTCAGGCCTTGGGCCAGGGACAAAATGAAATCTGCATTGGTGTAGCTATGTTAAAAATTGCATCATTTACAGTGTGCTGACAAAGTGAAGGACCTACAGAATCCAAGTATTCAGGCTTCTCTTAGCTTTCAGGATCAAGAGAGATTTTCTGCTATCTATCACTCACACCATCACCTAGATTCCTTCACTTAACTTCCTTTCACGAAGTGGTGAGGTGGGTGGGGCACTAAGTACCCAAGAGTTGGGTGGGGCACTAAGTCAGAGTTTCCCAGTACCTTAGGTATTTGGGGAAGTTATGATTTCCATGTCCAAATAAACCTAGAGGAGGTGTGCTGAATTTACTCTTAGGGCCTATTTCAAATATATCTTTATATAGAGATGAATTCATGAGAAATAGGCTTTTCCCACCCACTATTTGTACAATTTGTTTTGTGAATCCATGCATAATGCTTTACATTCACCCTATTAAATTTTGATTAAATGAATTTTCTGACCTCTTAAGACATTCTTGGGTCCCAATTCTGTTGTCCAACATATTCCCAGTTTCTCTGACAAGCTTCATGAGGGTCACAGTTGTTGTCAATACTATTTAGAAATGAGGAAACTGAGGCTCAGATGTTCTAAACGGTGTGACAATAGTAACATGTAGAAAATGTCTGAGATGGAATTTAGATTTCAGCCTTCTTCCATCTGCTTCAGTGTTCATCCCCCTAAATCAGGGTGCCTCCCAAGAGGGCAACAAGGAGTTACACTGGGGAGAGAAGAAAATCCTATGATTAGTACTGATTAGTTCTGGATATTAAGGAGAGTGAAGAGATCATACCTGATTAGTTCTGGGTACTAAGGAGAGTGAAGAGATCATGTCTTGTGGTATGTGTGGCTATGTCAGGCAGGGGTGATCTGTTTAGATAAACCAAGGACCTGGTTGATCAATAGAAGTTGGGGATGAGGGGTACTGTTGCAAAAATTTTACTGCTTTACTGAAAATCTAGAGGAGATCCAGAAATAGCAAGTCAAAAAACTCATGCAGAGGCTTCTGGTGAGAAGGAGATATAGTGCTGTTTAAATAGAATGGTGACGAAGAAATTATTAAGGAATTTATTTAGAGGGAATGTTTAGAAGGTTATGACTCTTGGGTTAAGCACTCTAGTTTCTTTAATTTATTGTTCCAAGTGATATTTCCTTTTTTTTCTTATATTTCTTAGAAACTAGTGATCTAAGGTGATCAGTTTGATATTTGAAATAAAGTTGTTTTCTTAATTGAGGAAACCATTAACCAGATAGTATTTGCTAAGCAATTACTATGTGTAAGTTTCTGTGCTAGAGGCTGGAGATACAAGGATAAAAAACCTATCACTACTCCCAAAAACTTGCAGTCACCAGGAACATCTAAACTATCAGAAGCTCAGGAAGGAGAGAGTAACTTCTTCTTATCACTTTCATGGGAGTAAAAAAGATTTGTTTCCTTTTCATGGTTACAGCAAGCAAGACACCTGTTTTGCGTACACAAAGCCAGAGATTGACCAGATCCATCTACAATGCAATATGTCAAGTGTGCTTGTCTTAGTCATTCATATTGCAGCTATTAAGCACCTACTGTGGATAGGAAGCTTTGGGGATACAAAGAAAGACAAAAAACAGAAAGCCCCCAAATCAGTCTTTGCTAGTGAGGATCTCCCACTCTACTGGGGAAGATAATATGCCAACATCAGTCTACAAAAAAGCTATAGGCAGGACCCACTGAAAATATTCCTCAGAGGAAAGACATTAGCATTGCGTGGGTGGGTGGGGGTCAGGAAAGACCTCTTGCAGAAGGTGAGATTTTAGCTGAGATTTGAAGGAAGCCAGGACTTCAGATGAAGAGCAAGAGTATCCCCAGCATGAGAAGCAGCCTGAGAAACCATGTGGAGCCAAGAGATGGAGTGTCCTGGATGGGAAGTGCAAGGAGGCCAGTGTCACTGATTCAAGACGTACAGAGTAGAAAAGTACAAGAGTATTGAGAAAGTACCAAGGAACCAGTTGATGAAGGGCTTTAAAAGCCAAAAGGAGGATTTTATATTCGATTCTGCAGACAATGGGGAGCCACTGCAGTTTACTGAGTGGGGGCAGCACCATAGTGGGACCTGCATTTTAGGAAGATTTTTTTGGTAGCTGCATGGAAAATGGACTGGAGTGTGAGGGAGGATTGGAGGCAGGCACACCCTTCCCCAGCAGCTACTGTCAGTCAGGCATGGATGAGGATCTGCATCAGGGTGGAGGAAGTGTTAGAGGATAGAAGGGGCCAGTAAAGTTTGACTGGTTTTCTCACTTACGTTATGACTGTCTTGGACATATTTCCCAGTTTTTGCTGACTTCACTCTCCATAAGTTCACATAAGTTTTCTCTGGCTTCTTGGTAGTCTTCAAATTCATACCTTCTTTCAAGAAGCACATACTTTGTTCCTATTTTTCTCTATTTAAAGTGCTGATATGAATATTTTGTTGTATCTAGGATTTTTGTTTTATTTCGATTTAGCATAATTCCAAATTGCTTTCCAGATGAGTTAAAGCAACTCCAAAGTCTCCAACATGTAGCAAATCCCTTAGAACAGTTTCTCAATTTGAAGGCTAGGGACAGCCAGATGATGAGCCAGGAGAGAGTAATGGATGTAGAGACAGGAAGAACGAAGTTCCAATCCTTCCTCAGGCACACACTGGTTGGGTGACCACTCTCTCAGCCTCAGTTTCCTTCTCTGTAAAATAAGGATAAAAGAGCACTTGCTCCAGTGTCAGAAGGATCAGTGGGATAAGTTAGACAAATGTTTGCAAATTTGAAAGTGCTCTAGAAATCCTAGCTTCGATTGCTGTTGTTAGAATCCACAGTCATGAAAGATTGGCTAACCTGTGACCTGACAAAGACACTGGAGCTTAGACCCGGCTTGCAAGGAAGTTAGGGGGAGGCTGATGCTGCAACAACAGTCAGGTCTGGAGAAGGAGCCATTTCTTATTTATAGTTGGCATTTTGCCAGGAAGACCTCAGGGAAACAAAAGCCTCTATTTCCAATGTTGTGTTTGCTAAGGAAATAATGTGGCAAACTTTCATTTTTTCTCCTTTTGCACAATAAGTTTTTTTTTCCTAAACCTACCTCAGTAGGCGGTGGTTTCAGCAGTTGCAGTGACACAGAAATTGGAAAGTTCTTAATAATGTTGAAGCCATGATTCCTCTGAGGCCTTAGAGACACCATGTTGAACAAACCAAATCCAATCTTCCTGGGGCTTCTTGGGAAATGAAGATCTCTGTTGGGTCCTTGTATTGGGCTTCCCACAGAGCACACTGCTACCACCAATCCCTTCACCTCATCAAGGGGTCATTTAATAGAAAGTTTTCATCCTTATTTGCAGAAAGTCACAAGAAAGATAGTGTTTTCTCATGCTCAGAGCTGAGTACTTAAATTTAGGCCTGGGGGTGGGGAAGGAAGGTGTGATGTCTCAGAACCTTAGTCCCTCAGAGTTGGGTGGATCTTAAAGACCATTTTGTCCAACCCACCCCTGAATAAAAATTCCTGCTACAAAAACCGAAGAAGTGCTCCTCTAGACACTGTCTGAAGACTTCCAAAGGAGGGAAGCCTGCCTCATGGGGCCTCTTCCTCTAGAATGTCAACCTCTTGAAGTCAGGAACTTGGTTTTTTACTTCCTCTGTATCTTCAGTGCTCAGCATTGTACTCCATATAATAAGCATTTAATAGATGCTTGTTGATTTACCTCCTTAGGTAATCCATCCCACCCTTAGACATCGCCAATAGTTGTTATTCTTGATAGCAAGCTTAAATCCATCTCTACATGAGTCTAAATAATCTTAGGGCCTTCCATATGACCTTCCTTCACATACCTGAGACCAGCTACCATATCCTAGCTGTACGCCATTCTCCAGGCTAATGTCTGCCTACTTCATTCACCTGGTCCTCCTAGAGCAGAAACTAGTCCCTATCTTCCTTTTTTTCTATCTTCTCTGAGGGCTCTTCAGCTTATCTCTATCATAGAGTCATAGTGCAGAACTGGAAAAGACTGGAGAAACCATGTAATGCTGCCCCCTTATTGGACAGATGAGGAAACTGAGACCTGAAATCTTAAGTGACAGCCCAACAGTCACCGGTTGTAAGTGGCAGAAGCATCCCTCTTACCACCCCACTGGACCACACTGCCATTCCTGAATGGCTTACTCCAGATAAAGGATGCTACTTCAGGCTGTGTTTGTCTCACATCGTCCCCTATCACATGAGTGTCTGGTTAGCTGTCACTTCTCTATATCTTGTTCAAAAGGCATCACGTCTCAGTGTTCTCCCTTGTTTTGAGGAAATAATGAGCAGGTACCTACAGAAAAGAAAAGCTGAACCTGAGAATTTGGGAATCCCCCAGTGCTCAAGGCTATGTATGTGTCAGCACCTTGGAGAGTACTTTCTTTATGTTATCTTCTTTCTGGCATGGTAGAGAGGATACTGAATCTGTTGTCAGGAAGGCCTGGGTCAAAATTGGCTATATGATGTTAGGAAAGTCACTTTGCCTCTTTCTGCCTCAGTTTCATCATCTTGGTAATGAGGAGTTGGATATAATTGTCTTCTAAGGTCCCCTTTAGCTCTAAATATAGTCTTGTCTAATTTCTTTTTTTTCTACTTAATTTTTTTATTGGTAAGTAGTTTTTTTTTATTTTTTCAATTACATGTAAAGATAGTTGTCAACATTCATTTGTTATAAGATTTTGAGTTTCACATTTTTTCTCCCTCCCTTCATTTCATCCCTCCTCCCCAACATGACAAGCATTCTGATACAGGTTACACATGTGCAATCATGTAAACTTATTTCCACATTAGTCATGTTGTAAAAGAAAAAAACAGAACAAAAGGAAAAAACCACAAAAAAGAACCAACAAAAAAGTCAAAACAGTATGATTTAATCTGTGTTCAAAAGCTCTTTCTCTGGATATTGCCAGCATTTTCTATCATGAGTCTTTTGGAATTGTCTTGGATCATTGTATTGGTGATAAAAGCTAAGTCAATCATATTGATCATTGCACAATATTGCTGATACTGTGTACAATGTTCTCCAAGTTCTGCTCACTTCACTCAACTTCAGTTGAACTTCAGTTAATATAAGTCCTCTTAGGTTTTTTCTGAAGTCCACTTGCTTATCATTTCTTATAGCACAAAAGTATTCCATTCTATTCATATACCACAGCTTGTTCTGCCATTCCCCATGGATAAGCATTTCCTCAATTTCTAATTCTTTGCCACTACAAAAAAAGGCACTGTAAATTCTTTTTTTGTATATGTAGGTCCTTTCCCCTTGTTTTCATTTTAAAAATTAATTTGTTTTCAGTTTTCAACAGTATCTTCCATAAGTTTTAAATTTTCTCCCTGCTCCTCCCCAGAGATGGCATGCAATCTTATATGGGTTATATATATATATATATATATATATATATATATATATATATATATATATATACACATACATATATATACATTCTTATAAAATACGTTTTCACTTTAGTCATGTGGCATAGAAGAATTAAAACAAGTGGAAGAAACCATGAGAAAAAACAAAATACAGCATAACACAAGAGAAACTAGTCTACTTCATTCTATGTTCCTATTCCATAGTTCTTTCTCTGAATGTGGTTGGCATTTTGCATCAAAAGTCCTTTGAGAATGTTTTAGGTGTTTACATTGATGTGAGGTCTATCTGAAATAGTCCTTGCACATTGTGGCTATTACTGTATATAATGTTCTCCTGGTTCTACTCATTTCCTTCAATATCAGTTCATATAAGTCTTTCCAGATTTTTCTGAAGTGCAACTGTTCATCATTTCTTATAGTATAATAGCATTCCATCACACTCATATACTACAACTTGTTCAGCCATTCACCAATTGATGGGCATTCCCTTGATTTCCATTTCTTGGCCACCACCATAAATATTTTTTGTACATGTGACACCATTTTTATGCTCTCTTTGGAATACAGACCTCATAGTGGTAGTGCTGGATCAAAGGCTATGCACAGTTTTATAGTCCTTTGGACATAGTTCCAAATTGCGATCCAAAATTATTGGATTGGGTCACAACTCCAACAGTGCATTGGTGTCCCAGTTTTCCCACATATTCTTCATTTATCACCTATCAGTCAATCTGATAGGTGTGAGGTGGTACCTCAGAGTTGTTTTAATTTACATTTCTTTAATTAATAGTGATTTTGAGCATTTTTATATGACTATAGAAAGCTTTAATTTCATCTGAAAACTGAAAACTTTTCATATCCTTTGACTTGTATTTTTATAAATTTGAATTTATAATTGTTTATATGTTTGAGAAATTGTTTATATGTTTGAGAAATGAGAACTTTATTAGAAGCACTTGCTATAAAAATTGTTTCCCTTCTTTCTGCTTCCCTTCCAATATTGGTTGCATTAGTTTTGTTTGTGCAAAATCTTTTTAATTTAATGTAATCAGAATTAACCAATTTGAGTTTTTACAATGTTCTCATATTTCTTGTTTGGTGACAAATTCTTCCCTTCTCTATAGATCTGATAGGTAAACTATGCCTTGCTAATTTGTTTATGGTATTACTTTTTATGTATAAATGATGTACCTATTTTGACCATATCTTGGTATATGGTATGAGATTTTAGTCTATACCTAGTTTCTGCCATACCATTTTCCAGTTTCATCAGCACTTTTTGTCAAATAGTGAGTTCTTATCACAGAAGTTTGTAGCCTTTGAGTTGATTGGACAGTAGATTACTGTAGTCATTTGCTATTATGTCTTGTGTAATTAATCTATTCCATTGATCCACCACTCTGTTTCTTAGCCAGTAACAAATAGTTTGGATGATTACTGCTTTATAGTGTAATTTTAGATGTGGTAAGGCTAGGTCACCTTCCTTGCATTTTTTTCATTAATTTCCTTGATATTTTTGACCTTTTGTTCTGTCAGATGAATTTTGTTATTATTTTTTCTAGCTCTATAAAATAATTTTCGTAGTTCAATTGGTATGGCACTGAATAAGTAAATTAATTTCAGTACAATTGTCATTTTTATTATTTTATTTTATTATATTAGCTCAACCATAAGCAATTGATGTTTTTCCAATTATTTAAATTGACTTTGTGTAAAAAGTGTTTTGTAATTGTGTTCATATAGTTTTTGGGTTTGTCTTGGCAGGTAGACACCCAGATATTTTATATTGTCTACAGTTATTTAAAAAAAAATATTTTTCTATATCTTCTTGCTGAATTTTGTTGGTAACATATAGAAATGCTGATGATTGATATGGTCTTATTTTATATCCTGCAACTTTGCTAATGTTGTTAGTTATTTGAAGTAGTTTTTTTAATTGATCCTCTAGAGTTCTTTAAGTATACCATCATATTGTCTGCAAAGAGTCATCGTGTGTTGCCTCATCTCTTCTACTTAAAAAACAAAAGCCAGCAAAGGATAGAAGCAGATATAGGGAGATGGCGGGCCTTGCTCTCCTCCTTTCTGCCATGTTTATTTGAGGGCTGGTGTTCCATTTACAGACCATCTCCATCCCAGCATGAAAGTTGCCTATAAACTTTGTGCAATCGTATTGTCATTTGGATTCTCTACAGGAGACTGAGCCTGCATTGAAACAGTGCATGTATTAACATCTATCTACACATACATACACACACACACTCATACATATACATGTACATTTACACAAACACTCATACACATATATGCACATGCACACACACACAGGCACACTCACACATGCATACTCATACACACACTCACACACAGTTGCTCGCCATGGACAATAGCATTTTTTTCCATTCATACAATGACTGACTGAGAATTTCAACCACTAAGAGGAGACAGTGGTAAGCAGCATTGTAATGAGTATTCCAGAAGTACATTACTTAGCATGGAGTGGCTTTAATGAAGTCTTGTTTTCAATGCCAGGCCTTCCACTCCCCTGTCACCAGGTGTTTACCCAGCAGAATCATTTCGGGTGTGTGGGTAAAAACACTGCCGATGGTCTGCTCGGCTCCCCTGCACTCACCATTTCTGAGAATCTACCACACAAGCTCAACCCTTGCTTTTCTTTTCATGCCTAGAAATTAGAAGGTGCATTTTGGTGAGTAAAGAGGGTCAGCCTCCTGCTGTGGATGAACTTGTCAAAAGACCAGAGCTGGCAGTCACTACTTAAAGTTGTCCTCATTTGCCAAACAGTTGCTAGGTAAGACCTTCTCCCTGAAGGGCCATATGCCCACTTTCCATGTGGTCCAGACACTGAAGTATAAAGAATTAGTTTTTAAGCAAACCTGTTTTTCTGTTTTCAAATTCAGTCTTCCTTTCATGACATACTTTGTTGTGTTTGAACAAGATAAGTTCAATAAATCCACAGAGAAAGAATTTACACCTGAAAATGGATTTCAGCCTTGGCCAGAATAAATTAATTGATATATAGCAAGTCATACAGTAGAGGAAGTGTGGTAAAATGGTTAAAATTCTGGTCTTAGAGTCAGGAATTTAGGGTAAATTTGACAACTCAGTGTTGATTAGTCATTTCAGTTGTGTCTGACTCTTTGTGACCCCATTTAGAATTTTCTTGTCAGAGATACTCGAGTGGTTTTCCATTTCCTTCTCCGGCTCATTTTACAAACAAGGAAACAGGCAAACAAGGTGAAGTGACCTGCCCAGAGCCCCACAGCTAGTAAGTGTCTGAGGATATATTTGAATTCAAGTCTTTCTAACTCCAAACCCAGTTCTCTACCCACTGAGAGCTCCAGCTGAGAAGTCAATGGTCATTACGTGTCTACTAAGCACTGGAGAAACAGAGTCAAAAAGGAAACCAGTCCCTGTCCTCAAGCAGCTTATATGACACTGGCGTGGGAGTCATATACAAATAAATTAAGGAAAACATATAAAATATACATGAGAAACTTGGGGAGGGAGCCTAACTAGGGGAGGGAGTGGATCAGTAAAGTCCCTGTAGAGCAGATACCATTTTATGTGAATGTCAGGTATAGTTAGGAATCCACAAGGGGCAGGGAGAAGAGAAGACTGTGCGCCATGAGGGGAAGACCCTGCTTAGCAATAATATTCCTAATTGATAACAGTAGCAGCAATAGCTCAGATCGGAGTTGTGCACAGTGTTTTGCATGTGTTATCACATCTGTTACTCACAACAACCCTGAAATCTCAGGGCGACTACTATCCTCATTTTACAGATGAAAAAAGCAGCCTTCGCATTTAAATACCTTTGCTGGGTCAGAGCTAGGGAGTGCTGAAGTTCTGACTCCGTGTTCAGCCTTGTGCTGTGCAGTTACCACCTACCTGCCTAAACATCAGTAGCTGGCTTGCTATTACCCCCGGGACCAAATGGCATGCTCTCCTGGTTCTGCTTCTAGGAGACAAACAGAAAAGGAAAACTGATGGACTTGGCATCAGGAATACCTGATACAAAGCCCCCTTCAGACACTTGGTAGCTTTGTTCTTAACAATGAGGTTGCATTCTCCTTTTGCAGTCTTCTCCTGCATGCCTCCTCTCTGTGCCCTTGATGGCCCAAGGAGTCTACTCCAAAATCATCTCCTTGCATTTGGATTCATCTTCCCCCAAGTCTGGAATGTTACCAACCCAAACACTACTTTGTGAAGGAGATCTTCCCAATCCCACCCACTTCCTATGCTCTGTCTTGTAAGGTTATCTTTCTTCACTATATACGTACATACATACACACACACACACACACACACACACACACACACACACACACATATATATATATAAATATATATAATATGTCCTGTAACACATTTGTCTCCCTCATTTGCATGTCAGTTCCATGAGGGCAGGTCTTATTTTGTGGATTTGCCTTTCTTTGTATCCCCTTTGCTGGACACAGTTCCTGGCACATGGAAAGCCTTTAATAAATGCTTACAGCTGATTCAAATCTCACCTCTGATACTTTCCACCTGTGTAATATGGGCACTGGCTGGTGTACAACCAATACATACAACCCCCTAGGATCATGCAATCATAGATCTAGATTTGGGAGGGATCCCATAACCTTTCCTAATCCTCCCATCTTACAGATGAGGAAACTGAAGCCCAGTGAGGTCTAGTGGATTACCCAAGGTAGTAGATAGTATGGCTGTGCTAGAACTACACAAGTTGTACCTTTCAGAGGAAGGATCTGAAACCAAGTCCTCTGACCTCAGAGCAAGTGCTCTTGGGTTTCTCTTTGGACAAATAGAAGGACTTTCCTCACTGGGACACCCCGACACTTCAGAAACCAAAGCTCCTCCACATATAGAGGGTCACTTATTTAGCCAGGTGTGTGGATTTGTAGATAAACCCTGTACAACTTGAGACAACCAAAGGCTCTGTTTGTGTTCATTCCCCTTGGAAAATGGTCACAAGGATATCAAAGTCAGATTCTCAGGCAAATCAGAACAAGTCTCAAGCAAAATCATGTTGATGTGGGCTGAAAATGCAACTTCATTAGCAAGTCAGGTTTCTACAGACTCAGAGCTGAACATCTGATTCCTTTCAATAATATCCCCTCATCCAATCCTTATTCTCCTTCCAGGCCTACAATTAAGGTCAGAAGGACAGGGAGTGTCCCCCAAAGCTCACAAGACCACCTTTTTTGGATACATACATACACACATACATGCATACATACAATCATACATATATACATACAATCTATATATACGTTATTTTGCAGCAGGTTGTGTTCTTCCTGTGAATATCAAATTTCTCACCAGAAACAGGACTGAGTAATTGGGTGCCATAGGGCTTAATGTTCAACACTGACTCATTTTGATTAGACCCATATTTTATCCCTGGTGCTATTACCATCCAAAGTTTTTTATTTAAAGCCTTGAGACTCCTGCATACCAGGTTTTTGATGCATCAAAATTAGGGAAATCAGTTTCAAACATCTACTTTCCTCTTCAAGAATCAAGTGATGTGGTGTCTCGTCCATACCGAGGCAATCTAAATCCCTAATGACATTCTGTCTGAGATCTGTGTACAGTTTCAATCTGCTCTCCTTGAAAGAAACAGCTAGAGTTCAAGCAACCCCATGCCAAGCTGAGAACGAGCGAAGGCATGAATCTTTCAGGACAGATAATCAAGTCTTATCTGGAAAGAATTCAGGCAACTCACTGGCAACATTCCTCAATGTTTGTCACTCAGAGATTGCAGCCTTCAGGACCTCTTACTTCCAAACATGGTGATGGCTTATTAAAAAAAAAATGTGGAAGCTCAGGATTGGGCATCCCTTTTCTAAGACTTTTAGAAAGTCTGAATTGAGAGTGATCTAAGAAGCCTTTAAATCTAGACTGATACTAAACAAAAATCCATGATACTCTGAAAAATATGCTGGCTTTAGAATCCATGGGGATGGGTTCAAATCCAGTTTCTACTCTTTATTGCCTGAGCCACCTGAAACAAATTACTGAACATTCTTCAGATTGCTAATCTATGAAATGAAAGGATCAAACTAGGTAGCCCTGGAGGGCCCTTCCAGTTCCAAATCACCAGTCCTGGTATCACTGTCCAATTGCATTTTTGACCAAATGGAAGGCTCCTAAGGACAGGGTCTCTAGCTGGTTTTCATTTTTTTTTTATCCACTGTACCTGGCATAGTTCCTGTAACATATTAAGTGCTTTTATTAATTGATTAGTCACCGAACCTGTGCTTTAACCTACCTCCCAAGGTAGCTCATTCCACCTTTGGATGGCCTTCATTATTAGAACATCCCCCCACCCTTTTTATCATTATTCCACCTTTTATTCTTGGTTTTGCCTGCTGGAAACAAGCTGAACCAGCCCAATCTTTCTTCCAAGTGAATTGGGAGATGACCGTCCTACCCACCATATGTATTTCTTCATTTCTTCATCCAATCCTGGGATGGCCTGTTCTCTTCTCTTCTCCGCATCCCTGCTGACCTCTTTGGGCTGTGCCCTTACTTGATCTACTTGAGTTAGAAAGTTGCCCTGTCTTGCTTTCTCTATGGTATTAAAAGAGACAGTTCACACACACACACACACACACACACACAACACAGAGCCATTATACTCACCTCATTTTTGTATGCCTGTGAAACCTGGACAGTCTAACAGCACTATGCCAGGAAACGGAATCGCTTTCTTTTAAGTTGTCTTAGGAAGATGCCAAAGATCACCTGGCATGATAAGGGACTGGCTGGTGAGGTCCTTTCTTGAACTAAACTGCCAAGCATTCAAACCTTACTGCAGAGAGCGCAGCTCCAATGGACTGGCCATGTTGTCCAAATGCCAAAGAAACATTTGCTTAAAGACTATTTTATGGAGAACTCACCCAGGGCAAGAGCTCACATAGAAGTCAGAAAAGGTAATACAAGTACACTTTTGGAATTGATTGTGACATATAGGAGACATAGGCACAGGACCCCCCAGCGTGGCATAGCCTCATCAGAGGAAGTGCTGTGTGCTAAGAGTGAAGCAGAATTGCAGTACCTTAAAGGAAATGAATGGAGCCTTCCGAGAAGACTAATATGAGGGTGGGGAATGTTCCAGGTCCAGGGAAATATCTATAAAAATGCCCACTGACAGAAGATGGAATGTCTGCTTTGAAGAATACCAGGAGGCCAGTGTCACTCAATCACAGAGTAAGTGGAAGGGTAGTAGGTATAAGGGGGCTGGAAATGTAGGTTATGGAAGGCTTTGGATGTTCTACAAACAATTTCCTATTTGATCCTGTGGGGCAGACCCAAGACCATAGGGGAGCTGTTGTATCTGTCAGTGAAGTGAGTTTCCACACAAGGAGTTCCCTGTAATAATGAAATCATGTATCTGGACCAAACTCAAAACAATATCTCATCCACTGTTGGCCAAGATGAGCCGACAGGGACTTCCTGTGTTTGGTTCTGTCTCTGGGGCCTGGAAAGCAAGGGTTGATTCACTCATTTCAGCAAAAGAACGTCCAAACAGATTAATTTGTATATAATGAATAAGTTAGCCAGGAATTGGACACTTTCCCCCTCTCTTGAAACAATTCTGCTGTGTAGACACAGGCATGACTTTTGCCCAATTTATATATTTCCAACATGTGAACAATTTCATTTCCTATTCTGACCTGTCAGCATCTGCTTTATTTTGTCAAATACAATAATAAGGTTTTCTAAGTCTTATGACACATCACTTTTTCAAATGAAAGAAAATGACTTTCCCTGAGGTGAGTACTCGAGTCCACATACAAATAATAAACAAGAAAAATATCTAAAGAGAGATGGAGATTAGAATCTTTTGAGTCTAGGAGCCTCAACCCAGGTCTTGGCCCTGATGCTCATTACATGTACTACCTTGGAAAGCAACTTACCCTCTTGGACCTCAGTTTCCTTGTCTATCAAATGAAGGGATTGGCCTAGCTGACCAATCAAGCATTCTGTGATAGGCACCATGGTATAGAGGATTGAGGGGGCAGCTCAGGAGTCAGAAAGACCTGGTTTCACATTCTCCTTCTGATATATCCTGTCTGTGTTACCATGGGAAGGTCATGTAACCTCTTGGGCCTCCCAGGAAACTCTCTAAGACTAAATATTTCAAGCAAGTTGCCAATTTTTGTCAGTTGATGGATTGTTCACAAATACAAAAATCAGGCCAAATCCAATTTTAAATGTTCTCTTCCTATTTCCCCTGGAGACACTTAGTTGTCTGTGAGTCCTTATGTCATCCCAGCAGTCCTCATGGTGGAGACAGCATGGATCAAGGCCCCAAATTCAGGAATGCTGAGTTGGATGACCTGAGTTGGAATCTCAGTTCTCACTGCCTCTCTTGGTCTCAGTTTCTCCTCTGTAAAATTAAGGAGTTGCATTTGATGACCTCTCTGCTTTCTCCTAGTTCCATGTCTATGATTCTATGAGGGTCAAATACAGACTTTTTTTTGCCAAAGAAGCCCCACTCTGGCTTCCACAATTCAACAAATGAACAAATGTCTATGTTTATTTAAAGTCAATTCTTGGCTGTAATTGTGTGTGGTCTTCATTAAACACTCATGGAACAAGGCACCTGTTCTTAGTCATTAGCTGAATCCTAGAGAAGACCAAAATGAGTAGATTAGTGATTAGGCAAGTGAGGAGGCATTCCTCCCTCCAACCACCACCACCACCACCGCCCCAGCTTGTCCAAAGCATCCTGGAGCAATCTGGCTCTTAGCTTGACCAAGGGAGCAGCAGACAATTTTAGCCGGGCCCAGTAGAGGCTTTGTAGCTGAAATTCACTAGAGAAGAAAATTAAATTCCTCTTCTTATCAGTTAAAGTGGAAAACGTTGCTGATTCCTGCCTCTAGCCAGGAAAGTTAACTAAGTTTTGGAGAAGTGGATAATCTTTTCTAAATGGAGGCCCAGGATCGATGGGACTCTATTGAAATGTGCTGCCAGAGAGCAGTGCTGTGCAATCTGGGATTGCACTGGAGGTAGGGGCTGGGGGAGGGCTACCTGGATGGCATTGCTGATGGTGACTTCCTGTGCCTCTAGCTGGGCCAGATACCTTGGACAAAGACATATCAGTCAGTAATGGTTTATCAAAGGGCAGAAACTCCCTCAGTTTCATATATTATCAAGAGAGCCAAGGGCCCCCTAAGGCCAAGATGACCTTTGTGGTCTTTTCAGTCCCAGGGGGAAGGTCCAACAGCCAGAAGACCTTGACTCCACTTCACTGACCTTCTCCAGAAGACTCAGATCTTGGATTCTTCCTCTCAAGTCCTGTTCACCAGCAATATCAGGCCTACCATTACCCTTTCCACGGTTTAAACAACCTAAAGACTGAGCTGTCTATCTCAACTCTGTGCATTGTGAAGTGCCTAACTCACAAGTTAATGTAGAATCTGTAGAGAGGGAGAGTCTGCAGCTGGGGAAAGGGCCTTCATTGTTTTCCTGTGCAGGCCTGGATTATCTTGGGTATGGTACTTGTTAGTGGGTCCCTCTTCAGCCTGCAGTTTATACAGTTGGGATGGTTACTTCTCATGGTGCTTAAAGCTTGACAGCACAGACAGTGCTGGGCATTCCCCTTTCTGCCTCACATCCTTACTCATATAACTTGGGAAAAGAGACTCTCCATCCCAAGGGAGATTCCTGATGAATGCCAGGGCTGTTACGCATAGAGTCTAGTGAAGGTATAAAAGAGTTCAGAAGAAAGTTTTGTGGCAATTGGAAGAGAAGTCAAGGACTTAGGAAAGGGTCCCTCTTTCCCTCCTCACTTCCCCTCTCCCCTCCTCACCTCCCCACTTTCCTCCCTCCCTTCCCTCCTCTGCTCCTGGCCCCTTGCCTCCTTCCCCAGAGTTGTTCTCTTTCCCTTCTGGGAAGAAGGCATCAGAATAGCAGAAAGCTGCTATTTTCACCTGAGAAGCTGGTGGCTGGTCAGCAGCAGAGCCAGAGTGAAATATGGGGCAGGGAGAAGGGGGATCATCAAGGGGAGAAGAGACTAAAGAGAAGAGGAGGGAAAGAGAGAGAAACAGAGAGAAGAGGAGAGGGAGAGAATAGCTTTCCCTTTTCATTTTACTTTGGACAAGTGAAGGTTACCTCATCAGCGCTAAGGGGCAGGGGCCATGGATGCAGCTAAAGTTGGGACTTGCAGCCTCCCATGGTACTACACTCTTTCTGCCTGCCCAGGTGCATGTGGTGAATAAGGGGAGTGTGGGGAAGGAGAGCAGGCATTCTTTTGGAAATCAATAGTGTTCATTTTGCAAATGAAAGTTCTTGTTTAAAACCCTCTGTCAGACCCCATATGGGGTCTCTAAGATCTGATTTCACCAAAGTAGCCAGAGGCACTGAGGCTGACCCAGATTCTGAGAAAACATCAAAAAAGATCTCTGAGCCAATGAGAAAAAATTTTCCTAATTTGAAAGAGCATAGTATCTTATACATCACCATTAGTCTGAGACAAAGAACAGAAGGTATGGGGGGGCAGGGAAGAACACTTTCTGGGAGCACAGAACAGGTGGCCACTATCATAGGGGTTAGCTAGGGATATCTTGGGCAACTTTGCTGGGAGAAAGCCTTTCCATCTCCCCTGGGTCCTGTCAGATGCAAGAAAAAAAAAAAAACCAGGATCCTTACTTATCTAGCAGCTGGTGTACGTGTAGGAATATTCTAGCCAGAGTAGTAGAATTTTTATTTTTTTTTAAATCTCAGTGGCTGAGAGTTAGACCCAAAGATGCCGGCTCCAGAAACCAGGCAGATATCCTGGTTAAAACAAGGGCTTGACTTTAGTTAGTGTATCTTCCACCAAGCCAAAGTACTGGGGTTTCTCTGGGTGTGCATGGGGCAAAATTCAGCTTTGTTCTCATCGGCTCCTCCCTGGAAAGTTAATTGTTTGCTGCTGATCTATAATTGACGAGTTCCTTTCTCCACCACAGATATACCATATAATTCAAGCAAACTCCTCTTCAGGAAGGAAGATACAAATAGGTAATAACATCCCAAGAAGTGCTGAAATATTACTCCCTCGAGATCCAGGCTGTGCAAATTTCTTTGGCTTACAAAAGAGACATCCATCACACCTCCAAGTCTGTCTTGTAGACTTAGTTTCATACAAGTTGTATAATAACTCTGGAGCTGGATGGCATGTCAGGGAGAAATACTGGGAAGATGAGCCCTGGGGAGCTGGACTGAAACATTTTCAGTGGTAGTCACAAGTAGTGGGGGAAAAGAGACAAGTCTGAGAAGATGGGCTGCCACAAAGAATTGTCCCCAAAGATGCATCCAGTTCACACCTTGTGCCAGTCTCACCTGACCTCGAAGGTTTGTGTTATTCATCAGAGCTGGAAGCCAGGTTATTGATCCAAGAAAACCATATCATTCTTTTTTTTTTTCTGGGATGGCCCCTTCCATTCTTTCTGCATTCAAGACTCAACCCATCTCTCTATGAGGTCCATCTCAAATCTTGTCTCTTCAATGATACTTGTTTATTTTTTCCCCTGATAACTCTAGGTCACACTAATGTCTGTCTCTATTGAAATCTACCATTAAATGGGGGTTCTTTATAGGCACATATATGTATATACATATAATATGTTCATTTGAATGTTAACGTATGTATTTATGTGTACATATATTTATATTGATTTAATCTATAAAAATATATTTTGGGTAGAACTTGACCTTTCATTGGCACAAGGAGCTCCTTGAGTGAGGCAATCACCTGCTAGACAACTGAAAGTCCTCTATTCTTGTCCTGGGCATTGAGAGGTCAAGTGTCTTGCCTTAGGTCACCTGGATCACACTGCCAGTAGGAAAGAGAGAGAGGATGCTCATTCGTAGATAAGGAGAAGATATTCCTTTAAAAACTGATTTTCCCTTCCCAAGTGCTCTCCAATGATGAAATCACAGGTCTCATCCAAATTGCAAGAGCTGCTCTTTAGATTCTACTTGTGCAAACATCATTATATTCATTTTACAGCCAATAAACTAAGGTTCAGAGAAAGGAGTGATAATCTGAACTCCTAGAATTAGCAAGTGGCAGAATACCAAATTTTTGGTCTCTGAGGGATGGAAGCAACCTGGATATCTACCTAGTGATGCCCATGTGAACCCAGAGATCCCCCTGTGACATGTCTGGCAAATGGTCTTCCAGCCTGTTTGAAGACCTCCATAGAAAGAGAACCTACACCCTTCCAGGCCACCTGTGTCCTTGAGGAGACTTTCATTGCATAGAAAGTGTCCCCCAGACATCCAGCCTTATCTGCTTTTGAAACTGTCCCCGCGGCTCTGGGCTCTTCACTGTGGGACCAACTAGAACTAGTTCAATCCTCCATACACTTGAAGAAAGTCCTCATATCCACCCAGTCTTGTTTTGTTTTTGTTTGTTTTCCCCAGGTTAAATATTCCCAGTTCCTTTGACCAATTAACTTAGATCTCCTGGCTTTGAATTGACACCTTCCAGTATGTCAAGATTCTATTCCTTAAGCCTGAGAATATGTTTATTTTATTCTATTGGTTTGACCTACCCATGAGCAATTAAAATATTTTCAATTGTTTAGGTCTGATTTTATTTGTGTGAAAAGTATTTTATAGTTGTGTTTACATAGTTCCTGGGTTTGTCTTTGCAGATAGACTCCCAAGTATTTTATATTGTCTAAAGTTATTTTAAATGGAATTTCTCTTTCTGTCTCTTGATGCTGGAGTTTGCTGGCAATACAAAGAAATGCTGATGATTTAAATGGGTTCATTTTATAGCCTGAACACTTGCTAACACTGTTAATTATTTCAATTAGGATTTTAGGTGATTCTGTAGGATTCTCCAAGTATATAACCATATCATCTGCAAAGAGTGATAGCTTTGTTTTTTCATTGCCTATTCTAATTCCTTCAATGTATCTTTCTTCTTTTATTGCTATAACTAGCATTTCTAGTACAATATTGAATAATAATGGTTAATGGGCATCCTTGCTTCACCCCTGATCTTATCAGGAAGGCTTCTAGCTTATTCCCATTACAGATAATGCTTGCTGGTAGTTTTAGATAGAAACAACTTATTTTACAGAAAGTTCCATTTTTCCTATGCTTTCTAGTATTTTAATAGGAATGAATGTTGTAATTTTTAAGCTCTCTGTTTCCCCTTCTCTCAGAGTGTCTCTTTTCCTCACACCTTAATTTTTTTTATATCATCTTATCATAGTCAACACATACCCATGTCTTCTGTCTATATATATTCCTTCTGACTTCCCTGATAATGAGCATGTTCCATAGAGTTGCAAGCATCATTTCCCTATGTGGGAATGTGAAGTTTAATATTACTGAATTCCTTATGATTTCTCTTTTTTTACATTTTTATGCTTCTCTTGAGTCTTATATTTGAAAGTTATGTTTTCTATTCAGCCAGCTTTTATTCATCAGAATTGCTTGAAAGTCCTCTATTTCATTAAATATCTATTCTCTGCCTTCCCCTCTCTCTCCCCCACCCAAAGAATTGACTCTACTCAGTTTTGCTTGGTAGGTGATCCTTGGTTGTAATCCTAGCTCCTTTGCCTTCTAGAATATCATATTCTAAGCCCTCCGATCCTTCATTCTAGAAGCTGGTAAATCTTGTGTTATCTTGACTATGGCTTCACCCTATTTGAATTATTTCTTTTTGGCTGCTTATTTTCTCCTTGACTTGAGGGCTCTGAAATTTGTCTAAAATATTACTGGGAGTTTTCATTTCGGGATCTTTTCAGGAAAAAATTGGTAAATGCTTTCAATTTCTATTTTGCCTTATAGTTCTGGGATATTAGAGAAGTTTTCCTTGATAATTTCTCAAAATATGCTATCTAGGCTCTTGTTTTATATCACAACTTTTAGATAGTCCAATACTTCTTAAATGATCTCTGCTGGATCTATTTTCCAGGTCAGTTGTTTTTCCAGTGAGATACTTCACATCTTTCATTTTTTCATGCTTTTGATTTTATTGTTTTGGTTTTTTTTTTGATATTTCATGGAGTCCTAAGCTTCTACTTGCCCAATTCTATTTTTAAGGAATTATTTTCTTCAGTGAGTTTTTGTACTTCCTTTTCTGTTGGGTCAAGTCTGCTTTTTAAAAGTATTTTATTTTTCACCAATCACATGTAAAACAATTTTAACATTTGTGTTTCTTTTTAAATTGTTTTAAATTTGATCCCTTCCTTCTGCTCCCCACTTACCAAGATGGTAATCATTTTGTTATAGGTTATACATATACAATCATAAAAGAACATTTCATTATTAGTTGTTTGGTCCAAGAAAGCTGAGAGAGAGAAATAGTGTGTTTCTGTGTGTGTTCAGATGTCATGACTTCTTTCTCTGGAGACAGATAACATTTTCATCATGAGTTCCTTGGGATTGTCTTTGGGTAATTATAGTTCTTATAACAGCCAAACGCTTCATTGTACAACATTGTTATTTCTATTACAAAGTTCTCCTGGTTACACTCACTTCACTTTGTATCAAATCATGTAAGCCTTTCCATTTTTTCTGATATCATCCTGCTTATAATTTCTTATAGCATAATAATATTTCATTACAATCATATACCACAACTTGTTTAGCCATTCTCCAAGTGAATTCTGCTTTGTAAGGAGTTTTTTCTTCAGTGGAATTTGGTGCTGCTTTTACCATTTTTCCTTTTTTAAAAATTAATTATTTGTTTTCAATTTTCAATGGACACTTCCATAAATCTTAAATTTTCTCCTCCTCTTCTCCCTTCCCTCCCTGAGATGTCATGAAATCTTATATGGATCCTACACATACCTTCTTATTAAACACATTTTAACTAACATTAGTCGTGTTGCATAGAGGAATTAAAATGAATGGGTGAAACCATGAGAAAAAAACAAAAGAAAACATAACACAAGAGAAAACAGTCTGCTTCATTCTGTGATCCTTTTTCTGTTTTTTTAAGGTGCCATTTTCTTCAGTAGTTTTTTCTTTCTTTACCACGCTGTTGACTGTTTTCATGATTGTTTTGCATTGCTTTCATTCCCCCCACTTACCCTTTACCTCTCTTATTTGATTTTTAAAGTCCTTTTTTGAGCTCTTCCAGAGTCTGAGATCATGTGACATTTTACTTTGAGGCTTTGAACGTAGCTGCTTTGATTTCACCGTCTTCTAAGTTATGTGTTTTTCTTCCCTATTACTATAGTAACTCTCTACAGTTAGGCTCTTATTTTGTCTTACTCCTTTTTCCTGTCTATTTCTTGGCTTTTAAGTTGATATTAAAGTTGAGTTCCACTCCCAGGGTGGTGGGGGAACTGTTCCAAGCTGCAGTTCTTTTTGTGGTGCTGTTTTCAGAATTAATTCTGGGGACCTATAAGTTTTCAGTTCTTCTAAGGTGGTAGAAGCTAAGAAGAGGTGTGGTCACTGTTCTCTTGGCCGATGCTCTGGTCTGTGAGCAACCACAAACATTGTTTATTGCCCTAGAACTGTTACCAAGGTCCCTGTTCCTGTGAACCTTCCTCCCCCTTACCCTGGAACGTCAGCTTGGAACCACATTGTCAATGAGGAAGAGTTCTACACTCAGTGCCAACAAAAGGTCTGCAGGAATCACCTTCTGGTCAATTGTTTCATCCTTTCACTATCTGTGGGCTGAAAGTTCCAAAAATCACTGCTGCCAATTCAATCGTCCCCAGACCTGTTGCTTGGTTTTTGGGGCCTGTTCTCTTCTGCACGGTGTTTCACTTTTGCTCCAGTTAGACAGTACTTTCCTGCTGGCCTTCTAGTTGTCTTAGGCTATAAAACTGTTTTGTCCCATCTTTCTGTTGGTTCTGCTGCTCCAGAATTTATTTTGAGTTATTATTTTAGCATTGTTTGAAGGGCAATTTGGGATAGGTCTAGCGATTTTCCACCTTTACTTGACCATCTACTAAACATTTATTTTCATATATGTATTCCTGTATAATTGATTTTTTGTAAGATTATGCATTTTATGAATCTTAAAAGATGATTCTAAGAAGGGTGGGAGTATAGGCTTCTCCTAACTTTCCAGTCTTCTTACACCTTTCTCTCAGACATACTCTTTGATTCGGTAACACTGGCTGTTTCACAAAGAAGACACTTCATTTCTTGACTCTGGGATTTTTCTCTGACTGTACCCTGTACCTGGAATGCTCTCCCTCTTCCGTTCTGACTACTAAGTTTCCTTGCTTCCTCTAAATTCCAAATAAAATCTCACCTTCTAAAGGAAACCTTCTCCAACCACTGTTAATTCCATTGCATTTCCTAGTTTAATTATTTCCTATTCATCCAGTATGGAGTTTAGTTTGTATATATTTGTTTGAATGGTGTGTCCTCTATTAGACTGTAAGCTCCCTGAGGTTGTTTGACTCTTTTTGTATCCTCCTTTCTTATCACAGTTCCTGGCACATAGTAGGTACTTAATAAAAGTTTATGAAATTGAATTGGATTGAATTCCCAAGGCATTTGTGAAGCAAACAAGCAAACATAAGGTGAGCCCCTGCCTCGGGTCAACTTCATCTCCCCAACTATACTGTAATCTTTGATAGGGCAGGGATCAGACCTTAGACTAAGAATTCTACTCCTCAGGAAGTCCTTGTTATTTCATTAATTTATCAAGAAGTTGGAAGAAAAGTAGAAGGCAGGACTTCCGCACTTAGCCTTGAAGTCATTGCTTTCTAATAAAGTCCTTTCTTTTCTTTTTAACCTATAACTCATAATTGTACAGTAAGACAGATATTAAGGAAAAGAGAGTTGGAAAGGGGAGTGAGGGAGGAAGCATCACTTCACATCTGTAAATATCTCCACTTTCCTTTCAGCAATGTCCTCCTCTGTCTAATTGAGGCATTGTTTTCATACACTTCCCCCTCCCTCCCTCTGTACACACTCTTCAGATTCCATAAGAATACTGCCAGGCTTCTTGAAAAGGCATTGCTGGGGATGAGAGGCAATGGTACCTAGCTTCTATCAGCATGAGTAGGGATCTTTCACAAAGCTGGGCCCCTTAGTCTTCCAGTCATGCTAATCTCTGAAAAGGGTGATAGGGCCCAGTCCATTCCACTAATTCTTGCCATATAGACCCAAATTTAAACATTAAAATTTCCTAAGTGTAATACCACTTATGATTCACATTATCAAGAGTTTCCTTTTCCCTAGATCTTGAAAGATCTTTCTTTCTCTTTTCCTCCAGCTTCTGCTTTTCCTACTCCTCATTTGAATGCTATGTATGAAAAACCCAGTTGCAGGAAGGTAGGGCCATATTAAGGACTACCATTCTCCTCAGCATGAAGGGGGCCATTCTCTCATCCCTGGGCACACGTAACTCCCATTAGTGATAATGAAAGCTATGGGCATGCTTCAGTGAGATAATGGACCCCTGCAGGATTGCACCAATGCAGCAGGCTTCCCAGAGGTCAACATTCCCATTTTTTAATGCCTGGATTCTGCTCAGGCTAAGAAACAGCTCTTAACTCCTAACTGTTTATCAGTTTTTCCCAAGATTCTCCTCAATAAATGTCAACCTACTTGCAGGGCAAAGCCAGTGGACTATTTAAGTATATGAGACCTGCTTCCTCTACCTAGAAAACATGAAGGTGACGGGTGCCATTGGAGGCCTTATGGTAGACCAGGTGTTGGGCTATTTTAGAGTTTACTGTTGTTCTTAAGGCAAGTCAAAAAGTGTGCACTCATCTCCTACAATGTGCTGAGCACTGAGGTTATGAAGGCAAACAAATAAAACAAGAAACCATACTAGTGGTCTGGGAGCCACAACAGCCACATTGCTAGTGGTTGTTGTTTCATCAGAGATGGGAGCTGGAGTTGAGAAACTCCCTCTCGCCATGAAATTCAGCCTCTTCTCTGAAGCATGGTCTCAGAAAGTAGCTTGAGTCCATGGGTAGGTTAAGGAAGTCCCTGTGCATGGACACACACAAGTCTAAAGACAGACTTCATAAGCTTTAAATACCAAGCTGAGGGTTTGCATATTATCCTAGAAGTAATAGGAAGGCCTTGGGTCAGAGGAGCCCAGGAGCCAGTGGCATGGTCAGGGGGTGTCTGGGATTACCCAGCCAGTATGTATATGTCCAGGAGGTCACCCAGCCATTACCTACCTGCCTGAGGTGACATCTAAGAGGGAGCCCAGGGTTACCCAGCCAGTGCATGATTTTGGGGTGATGTATGCATAAGAGGGCACCCAAGGTCACACAGCCAGTACATATTTGGCAGGGGTGCCTTGAAATCAGGTCTTCCTGACTGCAATCAGTGGTTTCCCCTATATGCCATTACCTCCCCTGTAGAAGCAACGTTAAGAATTACCATGAGTTCCATGCTCACCTTCCTGGTTTCATCCTTAAAGAGGTATGAAATGATGAAGTGAGATAATGGAAATAAATCTAAAAAGAATACAGTTGATCAGATGGGAGGATAGAAGTGAAATCCTTTGTAAGCTTTAGAGTGTTCCATGAAGTCTACTCGTGACTTTATTTTGAGGGAAATGGTGAAATACAGCTTCTCCATGGTCAAGCTGGGTGAGGGAGAGATGTAACATGTATTTGCCTGACTCAGGAATGCTAATGGTGATGTGATTACATTTGCCAGCTCTCAAAACCCTGTTGGTAAAAGTTTGTCATCCTGCAGAAATCCTCTGCTCTCCTGAAACGCTCTAATTTGCGCTAATGATCGAGGGGCCCTGTGAGGATTTCTGAATTCATTAAAACCACCTGTTTTGTCAGTCATCAATAAATGAGAGAGGGCTGGATTATGACCTTGAGGTTATTCACTCCTTTGGAGAGGGAGGTTTTTACTTTGGCATGCAGTCATGGCATAGTGGAGAGCTAATTTTGGCATTTGCTCTTCAGCGCAACTATACCTAGGGCAGGATGGCGCTGCCTTTTCTTCAGGTTGCTAAAACTTAGGGGATTCTGACTCCCTTAAACTCCTTCAGCTGCCCAGAAAAAGAGGAGCCAAATTAAAGTCAGAAGATTCCATATGGCATACTTTGCCCCCACCCCCACAGCCGCTTAGATCTACCTCTGCCTTGACTCCCATACCAACCCCCACTCCTGTCTCCTCTGCACATTCAGGGTTACCTAGAAGTGTCTTGGGTGTCCCAGGCATCAGAATGGCCAATTATGGCTCTGTCTCTGGAAGCGGTAAGGCTCCTCTTCATCTGAGTCTGGGGTGGGGGGAGGGGAAGGAGATGGTTGCATTTACACAAGCATCAGATTTGAAAATTAGACTCTGAGTTCATCTGTATTGAATTCTAATTTGAATAATGTGTGGAATTACTAGATTGCATAGACTATTCCAAGGATAAAATAATGGAATCAGACAGACATTCAAAAATGGAGGATTCTCTCCGTGTTTTCAGCAAACGGTCTGCACTGCTGAGCACCCAGGATGTAGCGCGTTCCCAAATCATCCATAATAGTTCTCTGTATTGACTGAGTTGAGCTGGTGGAAGCCTTGGCTCACTGTGCTATGGATCACATCTGATCAGCTGCCACATCTTGCAGGTTCTTCCTCCATGATCTGCCTTGTGACTCTCTCTAGGGGCTTAACCACCCACTAGGCCATTGTCATCATCTCTCACCTAGATTGTTAGAAGAGTCACCTATTTGGATTCTGGTTTCCATTTTCTCTCCTTTGAGATCCATTCTTCATCCAGCTGCAAAGTAAGCTTCCTCAAGCACAATTGTGACCATGCCGCTTGGTTCAAAGTGCTATAGGACTCAAACTCGTTATTTATTAATATGTGCCATGCACTGTGCTAAGCATTGGGAATATACATGTGGTCGGTGACAGCCCGGCCTTCAGGGAGCTTATATGCCAATGCAAGAAGAGGCTGAAGTGAAATTGGGGGTGGAACATGAAGGACCTTAGCTGAAAACATGATTAATAAGGTGTGAGGACATAGGTGTCTTCCTTTCACAGAGGTTCTGAAGATTCCTCCCTCCCATCAGAAGGAAAGGTTGTAATGGTAATTGTGAAAGTTAAGGATCTTCCTCACATATTAATGGGCCTGTTCATTAAGGGAAGTTTGATTAGGGTTGTTTTGTCTATCCTTCATTCTTGAAGAAGACCATAACATCAAGATGATGACATGACTTGCAGCTGCCTTTGATTTGAGTGAGGGAGGGATATGCAAGGCCACCAGCCTCAAGTTCTCCTTCAGAGCCATCTAGGTTCAGTGGCCTGATATTCATCAGGATGACTGGAGACGGCTCAGGATGCAATGTAGAGCTTGATTTAGGGGAGATTTGTTCTGTAGGAAAGCCTACACCTTTTGTTAATCTCTATGGAGGCACTGGTTCTTCAGGGTTGTGATGCCCTCTGGCTCTGAAAAGTGTATAAATGCTTTGAGGTGAGATTTTACTTTGGGGCTTACTCATTGAAATTGTTTGTTTGGCCAGACAAGACCCTGGGCAGCCAATAAGGAGCCCCCAGCTTTGAAAGCCCAGACTTTTGTGCTTCTGTCTGGTAACTATGTATGGATGGTCAGGTAGTTGGATCTGTCTGTTAATCTCTGATGTATACATTGCTTATGGGCAGATAGTTGGAAGTCCTGTTTGTTGATCTGTATTACTCTATATTCTCTCTGAAGTTCAGGGTACTGACATTTTCCCCTGAACTAAGTAATATGCACTTGATTAAAGTGATTGTTGACTCCTCAAAAGTTCCATTTTCTTTTAGAAAAGCAGATCAAAAACTTGTGCAGCAAACCCTCCTGTGTGTGCTGGGGTCCTTGCTGTTATAGAGGTAAGGTGGCAGTTCCAGGCTGGGTGAACTTCTGGGACAAAGAAGGTTCTGGTAGATGGTGAAATCTGGAGAAATACTCAGTGAGAAATGAAGCTCAGTGTTTATCTGGATCTAAAGGCTATGGGGCTTGGACTCATGGGTCCAGTGGTATATGGAACTCCTGAAGAAGAAAACTCCATAGCTGGTGACACAGTGGACAAAGCAGGCCTGCATAACATACAGCCCATGAGCCACTTGGGGTCCAACCATCATCAGTGCAACTTTAGTCTAACCTGTCACATGACCTGCAGCCACCAACCCTTGTCAATCTGTCTAGTGTAATCTATACATGGACTGAACCCTCTACTGAGTTGTACAGGTCAGGGGTGAAGCTTTGAGCCTAGATTCAGGGAGATCTGAGTCAAATCCAGTCTCGGATACTTCCTAGTTGTGTAACTCTGAGCAAGCCACTTATGTTATCTGGACACTAGTTTCCTCATCTGTAAAATGGAGATAACAGCCACCTGCAGTGCTGAAAGGATCCAATGAAATAATGCATATAAAACAAATGGGGGGATGGGGCAGATGGGTGGTGCCGTGGATAGAATGTCTGACCTGATGAGAAAAGACAGCCTCAGGAAGTGAAATCCGGCCTCAGACACTACTAGATGTGTAACTCTGGGCAAGTCACTTAACTCTGCTTGCCTCGGTTTCCTCATCTGTAAGATAAGCTAGAAAAGGAAATAGCAAACCACCCCAGTATCTTTGCCTAAAAGACCCCAAATGGCTTCCCAAAGTATTGGGCTAGAGTGAAAAACGACTGAACAACAACAAGAAAACTTTGGAAACCTTCAGAGTTCTGTATAGATTCTAGCTATTGTCATGGTGGTTGGAGCTGAGTGGCCATTCCTGGCATGATACTGAAATCGCTGTTGAAATGCTCAGTCTTTGCCCTCGATCCTGTTCTGAGGGAGCCTTGGCCACCCTCTGCCTGCTCCCCATCTGTCACATGGGAATCAGAATGGCCTCTACCTCGCAGAGTTGTTGTGTGGAGACTGCACAAGTAAGACTTTCCCAGTGCAATGGTTCTCTGGACAGGCCAGCTGCCAGCATTGCTCTTCTTGTTCCTGGCCATCCCCATTTGGATAAGCTGTAAATATGTGTGTATATACATGTATACGCACATATTTAAATATGTCAATAGAGCCCATGTATGTGCATATATATGTGTCTATAGCTGTAGCCACACTTATACATTGAACTAGAACCTGGGCATCCAAAGGCAAAACAGAAAGCAGCCTCTGCCCTCTTTGAGAGTCATAGTCATAAGGTGTGTGGTGAGGGGAGGGTGTGCATGTACCTGCAGACATGCAGACACACATATACATGCAGAAAAGCATGCAGACATGTATACATACACAATTACACAACACACAGCATGCACATCATACCCACATACATAGATGCATACACACACATTAATGATGAACGGTCCTGATATAATTTTCCTTAACAGTAATATTAATATTAATATACTTCTGGTAAACCAACCTCTGACTATGTGGATGTCTACTTATTGGATTTAGGATAATAGAGTGTGATGGAGTGGCCATCTCCCCCACTGGTCAGTTTTTCCTTTCTTAATTTGGGCAACTGAGATTCTAGGCTGCAGCTTAGGGTTTAGATTGGGTGGCCTCTGACGTCCCTTCTAATTCTCCAATTCTGTGAGACCACAGCCACATAGAGACTTTGTAAGTATTTTGTTATCTGCCATCAATAAATGAAAGTTCCTTGAGTGCAAAATTGTTTGATTCTTTTCCTCTTTGCATCCCCAGCATCTAGCACTGGGCCTTGCACATCATAGAAGCTTAATAAAAGCATGTCAAATGATCTATGGACACATATAGAATCCCTTCTAGCTGAGACAGCCCAATGCGCCTCCCCTCTCTGTTCTCCATTTTTTCTCCTGTGATTCTGACCTCTATCCTATAATTTGAATTTGGGGAGGATCTGAGAGGAGTTGACTGGATGGGCTCCTACCTGGAACCATTTGGATTCCTTTGCATTTTCACCTTTTAGAATTCTAGCTGGCATGAATCTGGGCTGGTGTTCATTGGATTTGGGGGAGGTGGGCATCCTGATCATCAGATCAACACTTCTCCACACTGATATCTCCATCGCTGCTTTCCAGGGATAAACTCACATGTGGGGTCAGAGGGTGTGAAGAGACCCCCAAATATACTGCAGGTTCTTCTCAATGGAATGAGAAGTGATTTCTGGAGGCATTGGGAGCATTTCCTCCTTGAAAGTCCTTCCCTTTGAAATGGATTCCCTTAGCAATTTCTTAGAAATTGACTTTGACAAGCACCAAAGCAAGACACATGCTTTGGACTGATGTGGAGTGTTATGGCTTGTGTTTCTTCCCCTCCAAGTGGGTCCAATAATTGAATGAATTTAGAGAGGGCAGGAGTAGGAAAGAATTATGGCTGTTCTATTCCTTCCTTCTGATGTTTAGTCAATTTATCTGTTCTGATTTCCGTGTATTGTTTAGTGCTGGGATTTCATGGGAAATAGGTGTTCTCCAAGCCACTAAATATTGTTTTTTAATTACCCTACAGTCTCTGAGAAACAAGTAATCCTCATCTTATTTTTATTGGCACTAAAAATCTCGACAGCCACCCGCTCTCATAAAAATCCTTCCTTTTAAAGTCCTGTGTCTTCCTGAGGAATTTTGATGCACTCAGTGGCCTGTCACTGATGGAGCTAGAGACAGGCAGGGTAGGCATCCTGTCTTCCCAATGACTTCCTCATCATAGATCTCAGTGGGAACAAAGTCACCCTAATCGATATGAGCCTGGGAGATATAATCACGATTGATCCCCCAGCATGGTAAGCAAGGTTGTGAGGGGAGTCACATGCTGGCCCCCACACCTCCAGAGCAAAGACCCAAGGCCTCTATGGAAAATGTTTTCCAATACACAGACAAAATCTCTGCTGACTGCCACACTTGGGAGAGAAAGCTTCTATCATTGCTCTATATGTACATATGTATTCATGTATATGCACATGTATGCACGTAAGTATGTGAATATATATTATATACACATATACATACTATATACATATACACACCTCTATTTCCCCCCAACATTCTTTCAGTTGCCTGACTTGGGAATAGGCAGCTGATGCCTATTGAATTTATAGAAGGTTGTGCCTCTGCCTAACTCCGACTGTTGTCATGAAGGAATATGAGTTATCTATTCAATAAAATTCAGCAAATAGGAAGGGACCTCAGGAGTCTTTAAGGTCAACTTCTCCCTCCCCCAGATGAAGAAACAGAGGATAAGAGTGATCAAGTGACTTGCACAGGTAATAAATAGCACAGCCAGGACTCAAATAAAGCTCCTGGCATCTATAGACTGGCAGGAAGCAGGATTTGAACACTTGTTTTTCTGGTGAGATCAAGAAATTTGTTCCAGCTCATCCAGCTCATTACTGACCAGGCCGGGAACAGAGCCCATAGAGTCTCCCTCTGTCCACACTGAGTGCCTTTTACCCCAAAGTAGTACTGCCTATAGGACAGGGCTTAGCTTTTCTCAAAACTTTTGGAAGACTTATTTTTTAATCAGACCTACAGTTTCATCAGTGTTAGGAAACTCCAGAGAGGAAACCTAGTCTGAGACTTACAGCCTTAATAAGTGACCTAGAGGTAAAGAGGTTGATTCAGGTTCATATGGCAATAGGTGGGAGAAAGAACTAGAATCCAGTTTTCCTGATTACAATGCTGTCACTCTACATATCACTCCACATGGCCTCTTGTAACTAAATTCAGTGTTTGAGCCATAGATTGGATAAACAAGTCTCAAAGCTGTCAATCCATATTCATAGCAAACAGAAGATCCAAAGAATGATGGGAATTTGTGGGGAAAACAGTTTAAGACCCATTGCATGAGCTACTGAAAATTGGATGGTTCAATCCAATTGCCTTTGGCGGAGTTGTGAACTGTGTGACCTCATTGGATGTAATTTTGTGAGAGAAGGCAAGGTAGGACTGTGTCCTGGGGTTCCCTTTTAGGTACAGAGCCTTATTTAGAGTCAGCGCTGCTCTCTAAATAGCTGCAAGCCCTTATTCTGCACCAGGCACTGGGCTAGCTTTACAGATAGAATTAAAAAGCAGACCAACACACCACCCAGTCCCTGCCTTGTGGGATTAGGAAAACGTGGCCTGAGAGGCAGTAAGGCTGTCACTGCAGGCTGCACATCTTCATCTGAGGACAATATGGCTCTTGCCCAGTGTCCCACAGCTAGTGGCATTTCTGAACCAAGATTGGAACCCAGTGCTCTTTCCATTCTACCAAACTCAGCAGGGCTACACCAAAGCTTATGTCTCCTCTGCTGCTCTCTCTGATTTGCCTCTTCCTGACAACATCCCCAGTTATCTGCTCTCACACATGGAAAGCCTTGTGTTTCCCCTTGGTTCCTTCATTGCCCTCATTCCTGGATGCCTGAGCTTGTTTCCCCTGCTGTATCTCTTGGACACAGGCACCCTTTGCTCCTCATTCCCTCTGTTATTGCCTGCCCAAGAGGATTGTGGCCCAATGTCCATCCATCTGAACATTTGCATGAGTCTGCTAACATATGCCCAGTGATTTCTCTGTCCCTTCTCCACCGCATCATTGCCAAACAAACCTTCTCTGTACTTGGTCGTAGTCATTCCACTCAAACATCAGCAATGGCAGTATGGGCCAGTGGAGGAAGGACCAGATAGGTGTCACTGGTCATGGGCACCAGTCCTCACCCGGCTGCTCATTTGCTGTTTGATCTTAGGTAACTGAATTCATCCCCACTTTTAGTTTCCTCGCCAATATTGAATGGGGTGGGGTGGGGAGTGGTGTGAACCAAGCTCCTCTGACTCCACATCTAATACTTTCCTTGCACCAAATAAATCCAATGAAAATTTATTTTGCTACTGGTTTCAGGCTGCAGGGGACATAGACTCAGCCCATTCAGGGCCTCCAGGCTCAAGAGACAAACTTCAGAGCTACCTCAGCAAACATTCACCTGGGCCTGCTGTGCGAACTCTTCAGAATGATGAATGTTGAGATTTATTGTGACAACGTGGGAATTTCATGACTGAAATGGGCCTCGAAACTGTGTCCCTCCTGGGCCATCCCAGAGCCCATGAACTTGTCTCTTTATTCTGCTTATCTTGCACCCTTAGACAGAGGGTCTGTTGGTAATCTGTTTAACCAGCAGAGCCCACGGGCCCCTCCCTACTAAGCAAATGAAATGGACTCTCAGGGTTAGAACTGTTTGTATTCCCCAAAGAGAAATATTGTCTCACTAAACTCCCTGGCTATTTCCCAATATGCAATGCCTCTTAATAAGCTCTATTATCATTCATTCTTAATACTAAACAGTCATTCTCAGAGCCAGGGATCTGTGAAAGCCTGCCAGGTTTGGCCATTATGTTAGACTCAGCCCAAGTATCAATATCCTAGTATCAATTCTAGGACCAGCCTAGAGTCTTCATGTTCAGTATCAAAGGCATTTCCCTTTGTCTGCCTCTGTCCTCATGGGATTTCTCACATTCCCTGAAGGAACGTTCATAAGTATTTTCATGTCTTTACAAGATAGATCTCTTCTCTGTGGGCTATTTACTGTTTTTCTCAGTCTATGAACAGCAGAGGGGGTGGGGGTGGAATCAGTATCTACAAGACTCAGAACCACTGTCTCCATACTCCTTGTGCAGGAGGTAACCAGATGCGTTTAAGTAAGCCTCTTTGGGCTATGCCTCCCTATTCATGTCGAGGATTTTGATTTCATTTGAAATGAATGACATAAACCCCAGGCCTGAAAACTAATAGCATTTACCTGCTGATCCATAACCTTTCAGTGAGACTATGTGTCAGCTGCCAGTCCATTGGCTGAATAAAGGAATGCTTTTAAAATGAAAATCCAAAGGTTTCTGTGCTATTCAGACAGAAGGCAGATATGAAGGCCAGTTGGGGAGGATTGTTATTGGGACAGTTTTATATTAGGTCTGATAAGGAGCACAAAATAAGCTCTGGGATGGAGATGTGGTCCAATGAATCAGAGAAGACAGAGAAAAGTGTTGGCCTTGATCCTTTCTCTCAGGCTCTAGGTTAAGTCAGAGACCAGGAGATTCCTGGGAGACACAGGAGCCCCAGGCAGTGGGCAGACTGTGTTTACACTGCCTAGGATAATCACACTCTACAGTGTCCATTCAGTTGCCTGCAGTGCATGCTGGTGGGCTGAGGGGATACCATATCCTCAAGCTACCATCCTCAAGGTCTGAGAATGAGGATTACCAAAGGCAAATCAGCTAGTACCTGCCTGAGTCAGAGCCTCTGTCAGAGCTGTGGTCACTATCATCAACGGCCCATTGTTGAGGAGATAGCTATGAAGGGCCTGCAGAAATGTAAGGAGGAATTGAGTTAGTGGAGAGATGTCTAAGGCATGACCTCTCCTAAGTGTTATTGAAGTAGTTGGGAGATGGAAGTTTTTTTCTTTGAGGAGACTGAAGAACTGGGAGACTTGAGTATTCAAAATTGGGGTGGGGGGGAGGGGAAGAACACTGTGAGTGAGAAGGCAAACTTGGTGGGAAATCAGTCCATGAGTCAACAAGCATTTATTAAATGTGCTAGACACAGGGCTAGGCACTGGGGATACAAAGAAAGGCACAAACCACAGAGCCTGCCTTGGGGAGTAGACAGGCCAATGGGGAGATAAAATAGAATTATGTAGAAGTTCATCCACAGATTCAGCAACAAGGATCCAGACAAGGAAGCATGACCTTTAAGGATTTAGTTGCAGTGTGATGAAGACACAGGGAGGCCATTGCAAAGTGAGAGTGGAGAAGCCTGAGAATCTGGCTCTTCCATTGGCCTGGTGGGAGAGAGGGGGATGCCAGCCTTGTGGGCAATGCCCAGAGATGTGGATGTGGCATCTCATGGAAGGCAGTGGGCATGACACAAGATGGAAGGAAGGTAAGAGCAAGAGTCCTGGGAGCATAGATTTATAGCCAAAAAGGAATGTAGAAGTTATCCATCCCAAACCCTTATTTGGCAAATGAGAAACTTGAGGTTGAGTAGAAATGACTTGCCTAAAGTCACACAGTGTTAGTTGCAGAGCTAGAATTTTGTTGGGAATGTCAGCATGAGCCCTCATAGCTCCGGTCATTCTACCTGGGGAACCTCAGACTCAAAAACCTAAGTGACTTGCTCAGGGATGTATACATATTAAGTTCTGGAAATGAGACTTGAACTCTGGGCTTCATGGTTACATTCTGTCCATTCCGTAACACTGCCACTTTCAGATGGAGTTCTTAATTCCTCTCCTTCCTTCCATCATTTCTAGGATAATAAAATGGGAATATGGTCTATAAGCACCTTCATCAAGAGGTCGTTGATCACATCAGCTTTCCTTTAGGGACTCGCCCAAGTTCACACCTTTGCTATTACCCTTGACTGTTCTCTCTCACTCAGTCCACACTTGCAGTCAGCGGCAAGTCTTGTGTGGCCACCACATCATTGTGAGTCCCCCTTGCTTTTTCTCTCTTCAGATAGACATTTTTCCCCTCAATAGCCACCACCCTAGCTCCTGCCTCCAGACTCTCCCCACCTTCACCCACTCCTCAAAGAATTCTCTACAGGATGGGATTTCCCCTTACATCCCACCAGGCACTTGAGAGTCCACAGCATTCTCATCTTCAATGGGATAGGTTGAGTCTGGTGGCTGCAGTCAGTCAGATTAGGGGAATGACAAGGCAAAACAACCTTGGAGAACTTGTTTCTCTAACTACAAGTAACCTTGAAAATGTGTCCCTTGGTTTGTCTGTGGGAAATTCAGTACTGACCTGGAGAACCAAAGCTTGCTGGAGAGGCCTCTTCCTTAACCCAAGCCAATCCAGCTCCATGGGCTTGTTTACCTTTTGCAGTGTCTTCAGCAGGAAAAAACCACAGAAACAACCTTGACATTGTAAGAAAAGTATATAAACCAATCAGCCCCCAGTCATTGAGGATCTGAATGTAGAGAGGCTGTTACCTGGTTTGATTGTTTATATATATATAAATGAAATACATGCATGCATACATACATATGCATGCATATACATATATATATATATACATACATACATACACACATATATGTTTATGGACATTTATTTAATATATAATTTTCCACTGGATTTGAAATGTATATACATATACATACTCTCTCTCTGTATGTGTGTGCATGCATATATATATATATATGTTTCAAATCCAACGGAGAGTTCTTGAAGTCCCAGGAGGGAGATTATAGAGATAGTGCAAAGCGAGTTTTCTAGAACAGAAAACAGACTCTAAGCGTCCCTGCTGATCTGGGAAAGGGTTGACATTTCAGTAACAAAATGCAAAGCAGACATTCCTAACCATAATGGAAGGAGCTAAAATGGGACTCTCCATGGATCACCACATGGTTTTAACTCCATTTTAAAATTCTTCATTCTGTTAGGCATGAAGCATCAAATGTTGAAAAATGGGCTGATCCAGTCAGTGTTTTAAAATAACTGGAGAGCATTCCAGAAGCCTAATTTGGGACAGTTAGGTCACATCCTAGTGACCCTGTGGTTAGCAGGCAGCCCCCAGCCATCTGTCCCAGCTGACTCCTTGGACTGACAGCAGAGAGGTGTAGACAGAGACCTGGACCGAGTCCAGATGACCTCTCTGCTCCAGGCCTGACTGATGCTTCCCAGCCAGGGGACCCTACAGAAATCACTTCATCACGCTCAGCTTTGGGTTTTTACTCAGGAAAATGACAACTGGAACAATTGCAGTGCCTCCCTCACCTGAAGAGGAGAAAGGCACTTTGCCAAGTGCTATAAAAACATTAATGGTTATTGCCAATTAGTCTCAGGCCCCATTTTATTTGCCGTTGGCCTGGCTTGCCAAGGCCGCTGAATGGAATGCTGCGGCTGTTGTCCTGACCTTCATTTTATGTGACCCCCTGGCCTTTTTGTCCATGAGATTTTCTTGGCACAGACACTAAAGTAGTCGGCATTTCCTTCTCCGGTGTGCCACCATTTTACAGATGAGACACTGAGGCAAATAGAGGTTAAATGTCTTGCTGAGGATCACACAGCCAGTAAGTGTCTGAGGCTGGATTTGAATTCAGATCTTCCTGACTCTAGGTCCCATGTTCTACCCGTTGTACCATCTAGCTGCTTCTTAAATGGAATGCGTTAATTTTTATTATTTATTAATTAATATTATATTAGAGAGAATGCCAATGCCAAAATTAGCCTTGAACATCCCCAGATCAGAAGTGACAAGTATCTGGCTACACAGTTGTCCAGTTAGCAGAGGCCTGCGTCTATTAAACTCTAAGTAGATTAGTTCTATTGATAAACAGGTGCACTAAAAAAGAGAAAAGACATTAAAGATCTTACTGGGTGCCAACCACTGGGCTAAGGGCTAGGGACACAGATACAACATTCAAGAGGTGTCTGCTCTCAAAGAGTTTGCATTTTAGTGGAGAGAGGGTGGTAACAGTGGCCCTTCTTTAGGCAGCCTGGCTGCCCCATTAAAGGATGAGGAGGCCACAGTGCTTCCTTGCAGCCTAAGGCATAGAAGGTTCAACCTCTAGGGAACTGGTGTTACAGAGGCATTTCCACTGCCCTAGAGAGCTCCTTTCTGACCTCGTAACTCATTCTTGGTGAACAAACATAAAGGTAGAGGGGAATTGTATCTTATTTAAATTTAACTAGAAAGCATTTCCTTTCTAATCATATAATCATGAAATTGCTTTAAAGTTGCATTTTAGGACCCATAAGCATCTCATAGGCTTTAAAACCTCTGCCTGAAGGACTGGGTCAGTGATGTGCCAAGGACTGGACTAAGTTCTGAGGGGACATAAAAGGTCAGGAAAGTCCCCTGTTTTCCAGGGTGGGGCCTGGCTTCCTCTCCCCTGAGGTAGGTAGGGGGCCCTGTGAACATGGCTCATTAGGCTCTCTGTTCTTTACCCTAGGTGAAGGAGGCAGTGGCCTTGTGTGGTTTGAAAGGTCAGGAGAGTAAACCTCTGGAAGTTGGGAAGGGGGGGTCTAAGATTCTCGAAGTCTGAGTCCATCCTGGGTTTGGCAGCCAGCCCAGCACTGATGCCCTGAAGAGTAAGTAGTGACCTTCAGGACACAGCTCAGATGTAGCTGAGACAAAGACTCAAACATCATGGAGGGTACCTTTGGAGTAAACTGAGTTACATCAATGCATCTTAAAGACTGGGCTAAGTCTGAGGCCACATTCCCTAGAGACCACAGTGGGGTAAGAGGGATCGCCCTAAGTGTTGGGGAGAAAGATTTGTTCTTTTGTAACTGCTCTATCTTCAAAGGGAATATTCTTTGCTAAAGGCTAATTGGTGTTGACTGATTCGATGGAACTGAGCACTAGGAAGCAGCAGGTTTGAGCCAAGAGCAGGAGAGAGGAGCAGCTCCCAGTCCTCTGTCCATTGTACCTCCAGAAGCTTCAGCAAGCAAGGGGGCACCTGGCTCTGGGGGAGCGGCTACAATCTACTCCCTGCCCTATGCAGTTGTCTTTGTCAGTGTGGATTTTCTGCCTACTGACTCTCTTACATGTTGTACCCCCCAAACGAAAGCCAAGTTCATTGAAGTTGGGTAATGTTTGTTAGGGTTTCTTCTCTCCAGCACTCAGCCCAGCAAATAGCACAGAGTGGGCCCATAACACATACTTACTGGATTTAACTGAATTGAAGGAAGGATTTGCATTAGAGAACTTCTAAGGAACCCCTTCTGGCCCCACATACAAGGATCCTCTGCCTTGCCCCCACTGCAAGACAGGCTGTCCCTCCTCTCTGTCATGAGACGTGAGACACAAATAAGACAAGCTCTAATGGCCTTAGAAGTCTGGCAGTGTGGTACAGTGGACAGAGCTCTGGAGCCAGAGGACCTGGATTAGAATTCTAATTCACTTAACAACCCTTGGCCTCAGTCTCCCCATCAACAAGATAAGGAAGTTGAACTAGAAGAACTTGAAGGTCCCTTTCAGCTCTCAGTCTGTGACTGTTAAGATCTTGCCTCTAGTCAGAAGGTTCTTGGGTACTCCTAGAAATATTCCAAGGCAAGGGGAAAACTTGGAACTGGTTTCAGAATCTAAGACCCACCTTCTCACCAACTACTTCCCTTAAACAAACCATCAGTTGAAACATTCAACATTGTCTTTTTGAGTGGAAATCGCTCTATCTGGAGCAGGGGCAAGCTTAGATAAAATGGGAGGGGAGGCTCTTAGAGGAATGGGGAGACAAAAGAATTTCTCTTCTTTTCCAAATCCACTTTCCAAAGGTCCATTCTATGGAATATACAAAGTACAAATGCTATTTGTTTCTAATGGCTACACATTAGTGGTGGCTCAGAGTTAAGCCTGTCAACATGATTTCTCTTAAGTAACTCCTTGGGAAAACACTCAAGACTTCCATTTATTTCCACATGTGTGCTGAGGGCAAGAGAGAAAAGAGTTATTCCCAAAGCAGGATGATCGAGAAATCATTTATCAGTTTTCTTGCATGTCTGTATAACACATTCTAATTAGTGGGATGTCTTTGTCGGCAAGTGCTTATCGGACAAATAACACGACAGAAGTGAAGAAAGGGCTCCATAAAGAACTCTGATGCTTTGGGAAACTAATTGTGATGCTATCGCTGGAATTTTATGGGATTAAGCAGTTAATTTTAGATCTGGGATCCCTAATGACAAGGCTCCTGTTGGTGCCTCCCCAAAGTTCTGAGCCTTCTGATGACATGACAAAACCAGGTGAAAACTAGTGAGCATGAGGCATGAGGCCTGGAACAGGAGGCAGGTGTTGTTGGCTGGACAGGGGCACACAGGGCTATGATCCTAGACTGAAGTATGTGTTTGCTAAATGTGAATAATCCTCTTCAACTTTATTTTCTGCCACAAGCTATAGAAAAAGTGCTGCCTAGCCTGGGAGTATTGGATCTCAGCTAGAACTGGAAAGGGACTGAGACCATGGAGAAAGGTGGTCTCATTTTACAAGTAAAGAAATTGAGGCTGAGGGAGGTAAAGCTAGTGGCCCAAAGTCACGCAGGTGGTAAATGGCAGAGGTGGAATTTGAGAAGCCTGGTCTTCTGGTTCCAATGCCACTTCTCCTCATTCCCAGGGGCCATTCAGGGGCCAGAGGAGGGTAATAGGGATGGTTGAAAGACCTTAGTGTAAAGCTGTATAAGGATGAGGTAAATGAGTTGGCCACAGTTAGATAAGAGAGAAAAGTCTTTGAAAGCTGCCATGGACCCTCTACTCTTCTAAATGGCATTCCATTTGGTGATCTCATCTGCGGCCATGGGACTACCTTATTCTCTGTGCCAGAGACAAGATTGCCAGATCTATGTATCTAGCCCAAGTCTCTCTCCTAAGTACAGCTCCAGATCCCTGGGTCTTCTGAGACAAGATGTCATGTAAGCATCTTTAATTCATGGCCGAAATATGGTCATCATTCCTGAACCTTCCCTTCAGTCAAAGTTCCTATTACTATGGAAAGCACCACTGTGATCTCAGTCACCCTAGCTCACTCCATGAGGATCACATTCAAATTCCTCTCACTACATATACCATACATTGTTGTTATTGATGCTGACTAGCATTTCTATAGCAAAGGCTCTTTTGTTATCCCCATTCAGCAAATGAGGAAACTGAGACTTGGAATGGTTAAATGACTGCCAGGTTAACACAGAAAAATAAATACCTGAGGAAGGATTTGAATTTAGGTCCTCCTGGCTCCAAATCTTGTCCCATCCACCCTTCTACCATTTTGGGTGTACATTCTCTCCTGTGGCACCACCCTGGAGCAAGCTCTCATGCCTCTCAGATTACGTCAGCAGTTCTGGTCTTCCTACCTCAAGTCTTCCCCCACTCCAATCCATTCTCCACTCAAGCAATGGCCTGGTCATATCATCCCTTCGCTCAGTAAACTCTTATGGCAGCTCCCTGTTACCCCCAAGATCAAATACAATCCCCTCTGGAATATCAAGCTCTTCACAAGTTGTCCCCTTCTGCCTTCCTAACCCCTCTACCATACATCCATTCTGCCCTGTTCCTTCCACACAACAGTCCATCTGCCATCTTCATTTTCACTGGCTCTTCCCCATGCCTGAGATGTTCTCCCTTCTCCTGGGAGCCTTTTATGTTCCCTGGGTTCCACGAACATTCAGTTCAAATTTGACCTTCGGAAGGAGGCTCTTCTTAGTCTCTTTCATTCTAGTGACTTTAGCAATGGTAGGAATTAGCATCTATTCACTTTATCTATATTGTGTCTCCCCCATTGAATTGGGAGCCCTGAAGAGAAAGGACCATTTTGTCTTTCCTTGTCTCCCCTGAACTTAGCCCAGTTTCTGATATGTTGTAGATGCTTCAAGAATGTGTGTTGAGTGTTTGATCATCAGAGGAACCTCATGCTACTTAGCTCTAGACCAAAGCCTGCAAGGTTCAAGAGGAACATTTAGATTTAATACCTCTTGGTGTTGTCCAGGAATCAGATGGGACACCTCAGGAAACAATGGTCCCAAGTCCCTGAAGGTCTTCAGGCAAAGACTAGATGAGCCAGGTCAGGTGTGATGGGGGAAAGTCTACAGGCACTTGTCCAAGTGAAGTAGGGAGTTTCTGAGGCTTCCTTGAAGTCTAAAATCCTGTAGTTTGAGGCTTTTTAACTCACAAAGAGGGCTGGATTTCATGGAAGATTCCTCTTCTATATCTGCTGAAGCAATCTTTCATTTTCTTGTAATTGATATAAAGTGTTAATTGTCTTCATTTTTTTCCAACACATTTTAGGAAAGACATTGGGGATTGGAGAGAACATAGTACAGAGGAGGGATGGTCAGGTTGGTGAGGGACTTTGGGACTATGTGATAGCAGAATGAGTGGAATGAACTGGGCATATTCAGCCTGGGGGCAAGAAAATTCAAGGGAAGCATTGCAACAGACATCTTCAAGCATCTGAAGGGTTGCCATGGGGAAGAGAACTAGGAGCAGTTGGTAGAAATTGAAAAGTAGAAAATTTAGACTTATCAGGAAAAGTTTCCTGACAGATAAATTTGTGGTGCAGCTGGGTAGAGCACTGGACTTGGAATTGGGAAAGATTCATCTATGGGAATTCAAATCTAACCTCAGATCCTAGCTGTGTCATACTGGGAAAGTCACTTAATCATATTCATCTCCATTTTCTCATCTGTCAAATGAGTGGGAAAAGGAAAGGGCAAACCACTTCAGTATCTTTGCCAAAAAAAAAAACCCAAATGGGGTCACAAAGAGTCAGACACAACTGAAACAACTGACCAATAACAGTAGCAATAGTTCAAAAGGGTAATGATATTCCTAGAGAAGTGGTGGGGAGGAAACAAACATTTTAAAAATACTTATGGTGTACCGGGTACCAGGCTAAATGCTACATATATATATATAGTCCGCATTTCAATTTATTTATTTATTTTAGTAATCAACATTCAGTTCCTCAAGACATTGAGTTCTCATTTTTCTCCCCATCTCCCCCCTCCCCCATCCCATTATGGCATGAATCTTGAGTACCCCTTCCCCAATCTGCCCTCCCTCCTATCATACCCCCTCTCCACTTCTCTTATCTCCTTCCCCTTCTATTTTGCTGTAGGGAAAGATAGATTTCCATACCCCATTGCCTGAGTATCTTATTTCCCAGTTGCATGTAAAAACAAATTTTAACTTTTGTTTTTCAAAACTTTGAGTTCCAAATTCTCTCCCTCCCTCCCTACCCTCTCCATTGAGAAGGCAAGCAATTCCATATGTTATACATGTCATGCAAAACACTTGTTGTGAAAGACTATATTTCTCTCCATCCTATTCCCCACATTTATTCTATTCTTTTATTTGACTTTGATCCTCCTCAAAAGTGTTTGCTTCTGATTAACCCTCCCCCAGTCTTCCCTCTCTTCTATTACACACTCCTCTCTTATTCCCTTCCCCCCTACTTTCCTGTATGGTAAAATGGATTTCCATACCCAATTGAGTGTCTATGTTATTCTCTCCTTAAGTTAAATCCAATGAAAGTAAGGTTCACTCATTCCCTCTCACTGAGCCCTTTCCCCCTCTATTGTAAAAGCTTCTTCATGCCTCTTTTATATGAGACAATTTACCCCATTCTACTTCTCCCTTTGTCTTTCTCCAAGTACATTACTCTCTTACCCACTTATTTAATTTTTTTAGATATAATCCCTTCATACTCAACTGACCTTGTGCCCTCTATCTATCTATCTATCTATCTTTCTATCTATATAGATAGATATATCTATATCTATCATATATATATATATATATATATATATATATATATATATATTCATTCCCTCCAACTACCCCAATGATAAGAAAGGTCTCATGAGTTACAAGTATCATTTCTATGTAGTAATGTAATCAGTTAAACTTTAATAAGTCTGTTATGATTTCTCTTTCCTGTTTACTTTTTCATACTACTCTTGATTCTTGTATTTAAAGCTCAAATTTTATATTTAGCTATTTAGTCTTTTCATCAAGACTGCTTGAAAGTCTCTATTTCATTCAATATCTGTTTTTTTCTCTTGAAAAATTATACTCAGTTTTGCTGGGTAAGTGACTCTTGGCTTTAATCCTAGCTCCTTTGACTCCCATAATAGCATATTTGAGGCCCTCTGACCCCTTAATGTAGAAGCTGCTAAATCTTGTGATATCCTGATTGTGCTTGCACAGTACTTGAATTATTTATTTCTGGCTGCTTGTAATATTTTATTCTTTACCTAGAAACTCTGGAGTTTTGGGCTTTAATATTCCAGGGAGTTTTCCTTTGGGAATCTCTTTCAGGAGTTGATCAGTGGATTCTTTCAATTTCTATCTTACCCTCTGGTTCTAGAATGTCAGGGAAATTTTCCTTGATACATTTTTGAAAGATGATGTCTAGGCTCTTTTTTGATTATGGCTTTCAGGTAGTCCAATAAATTTTAAATTACTCTCCTAGATCTATTTTCCAAGTCTGAGCTATTTTCCAATGAGACAACATCTTTGTCTATCTTTACCCCCTTCTTTTGGTTTTGTTCTATGATTTCTTGATGTCTCATAGAGTCATTAGCTTCCATTTGTTCCATTCTAATTTTTAAGGAATTATTTTCTTCAGTGAGTTTTGGGACCTCTTTTTCCATTTGGCAAATTCTGTTTTTTGAAGCATTCATCTCGTTTTGGCTTTTTGGACCCCTTTTGCCATTTGATCCGGTCTATTTTAAAGTCTTATTTTATTCAGTATTTTGAGGGTCTCCGTCAGCAAGCTGTTGACTTGTTTTTCATTATTTTCTTGATTCACTCTCATTTCTCTTCCCAGTTTTTCCCTCTATTCTCTTACTGGATTTTCAGAATCCTTTTTGAGCTCTTCCATGGCCTGAGACCAATTTATGTTCTTCTTGGAGGCTTTGGAGGAGGAGCTTTGACTATTTTTATTCTTCTGGATGTATTTGATCTTCCTTATCCCCAATGTAAGACTCTATAATCTGACACTTTTTCTTCTTTTTGCTCATTTCCCCAGCCAATTATTTAATTTTTTAAACTCTTCTTAAGATAGGACTCTGCTTCCAGTATGTAGGGCACACAGCACTTCAGGGACCCTGTGCAATTGTTTTCAGAAATACCCACAAGGATCTGTGAGTTTTTAATTCCTCTAGGGTGGTATGATCTAAGGAGAGGTGTTCACTACTCTCTTGACTTGTGCCCTGGTCAGTGAGATACCACAAACACTTCTCTCTGCCATGAAACTGTGAGGACTCTCTCTCCACCACAACCATAAACTTCACCATGCCATCACCATGCCAGCACTCTCCCTGACCCCAGGACCACCACCTAGGACTATGACTCTGATCTCAGCATGGGCAAAACAACATAATTGTACTTCAGTGCCTGCAGAGACCCCCCACAATCCCCTTTTGATGAATTGTTTCATCCCTTACCATCTGTGCACTAAGAGCTCCCGAAGCAATTGCTGCTGCCACCACCACCACCACCCTGGGACTGTGCTGAGCTTCTCTCACCCAGGTCTGACAGACCCACCCACCTACACTTACACTGACCCTCTGAGTCCTCTTTGGTGTTTATGAGCTAAGAAGTCTGGAAACCACCCCAACTGCCGAAAACTTGGTCTCCTGAGACCTGCTCCAGATTTGCTGGGGGCCCCAGTCTGGGCCAGGATGGAAGACTGTGCTCCTCTCTAAGCCTGGCACAACAAACCTTTCTCATGGATCATTCAGGTTGTCCTAGCCTGGAAATATGTCTCATTCCACCTTATGTGGGTTCTCTGCCCCCATGCTATACAAATATTAACTCATTTTGTCCCCATGACAACCTTGGGAAGTAGATGCTGTCATTATCTCCATTTTAGAATCAAGGAAATCAAGGCAAAGAGAGACTAAGGGACTTGCAGAGGGTCACACAGTCTAAATGTCTGAAGCCAGGTCTGAAACCAGGTCTTCCTGACTTTAAGCCTCATCCTCTGTTCACTAGATCATCTAGTTAGTGTATATTTTCATGGGAAGTCTACAATAAAGGTTGGTTGGCTTCTTTTTGAAGTATTAGTAGGAAGAATTCTTATCCCTATGTGAATTGGACCAGAAAGCACTGAGTGGAAGACATGTAATGAGGAAGATCTGGATTTGAATCTTGCCTCAAGCTATCCAGCTATGTGAGCAAGTCTCTTTACCACTCTCAGTTTACCACCCTGAGTTTCACTCAGCCTCAGTTTCCTTATTTCTAAATGGGAATAATAAGAATACCTATTTCACAGGGTTATTGTAAGGATGAGATAACATGATTCTTTTTTTAATTTTTAATATTAATTGATTTATTTTAGTTTTCAACATTCACTTTCATAAAATTTTGAGTATCAAATTTTCTCCCCCTTCCTCACTTCCCTCACCCCAAGACCGCATGCAATCTGTTATAGGTTCTTCATATACAATCATATTAAATATATTTCCACATTAGTCATCTTGTAAAGAAGAATTGCAACCAATGGGAAGAACCACAGGAGGTGGAGCCAAGATGGCAGAACAGAAAGATGCATATGTGCTAACTCTTACCCCCCAGCCCATAAAATGCCTGTTAAGAAGAACTCTCAACAAATTCTAGAGCAGCAGAAGCCACAGAACAGTGGAGTGGAGATTTCTATGCCAGAGTGACCTGAAAGACCAACAGAAAAGGTTTGTTGTGCACCAGACACGGCGTAGAGCCCAGCCCTGCCTTGGCCAGGCAACACTGGAAGGGGCAGATCTGAGCAGGCTTTAGAGACAGAATCTCCAGCAGCAGTGCAGATCCCTCAACCCACAGGTGCCAAAGGTCAGTGAGAGGGTCTTTTTCGACTGGATGAGAAGGGAGTAGGGTGTCTCCATAACTCGGGCCTCCTCAGGTGGCAGCAGTAGAGGCAGCAGCTGGCTCCCAAAGCAGGCAGTAGCCTGCATCCATTGTTGAAGGTCTTCTCATAAACCCTCTGAGGAAACTGAACCCTGTGTGGCAGCTCTGCCCCCCTCCCTGAGCAGCTGATCTTAATCTCACACTGAGTAGCAGTGCCCCCACCAAAAGCCCCTGAGGTTGTGTAACAGCTCATCTGAATCTCAGCCCCGAGTGCTGGCTTGGTAGAACTGGAGGTGAGGTGGTTGTGGAGAGGAAGCTCAGAAGTCAAGTAACTGGATGGGAAAATTCCCAAAAAAGGGAAAAAAATAAGATTGTAGAAGGTTAATTTCTTGGAGAATAGGTGTCTCCCCTCATCCTTTCAGATGAGGAAGGACAAGGCATACTGTTAGAAAAAGTCAGGGCCTTTGTCTCCAGGGCCTCCAAAGGGAACTTAAATTGGGCTCAGACAATAGAAGATCTTTAAAAAAAAGTTAGCAGCTTCCAAAAAAAATACTGAGGAAAATAACAGCTTTAAAAAGAGGTTAACTCAATTGGAAAAAGAGGTCCAAAAAGCCAATGAGGAGAAGGAAGTTTTAAAAAGCAGAATTAGACAAATGGAGGAGAAGGTTCAAAAGCTCACTGAACAAAATAATTCGTTGAAAGAGAGAATTGAGTCCAGGGAAATGAATGACTATGAGTTAAACCAAGAGATTAATAAGCAAAACCAAAGATTTGAAAAAATAGAAGATAATGGAAAGAGCCACGAGAAAATAAACAAAAGGAACAAAAAAAAATGAAAGCCAATAGTCTGCTTTGATCTGCATTCAGACCCCTTTGTTCTTTCTCTGGATGTGAGTAGTATTTTCCATCATGAGTCTTTTGAAGTTGACTTAGATCCATGAACTTAGAAGACCTAATTCTATCGAAGTTATTCCTGTCACAGTGAATCTGTTACCACGTACAGTGTTCTCCTGGTTCTGCTTACTTCACTCAGTATCAGTTCATGTGAGTTGAGGTTTTTTCTGAAGTCTACCTGTTCTTCCTTTCTTGATGGAACATTAAATTCATATACCACAACTAGTTTAATCATTCCCCCAACTGATGGACACCTCCTCAATGTTCAATTCTTGGCTACCACAAAAAGAGCTGCTATGCATATTTTCGTACATGTGTGTTCTTTTCCCATGTTGGTATACAGACCTAGAAGTGGTATTACTGGGTCAAAAGGTATACACAGTTGGTTCTTTGTAAATTGTTCCAAATTGCTCTCTAGAATGGTTGGTTCAGTTCACAACTTGACCAACAATGCATTAGTGTTCCAATTTTCCCATATCTCCAACTTTTATCATTTTCCTGTTTTGTCATGTTAGCCAATCTGTTGCTGTCATATGGTACCTCAGAATAGTTTTGATTTGCATTTCTCTAATAGATAGTGATGCACAGAATTTTCATATGACTATAGATAGAACTTTAATTTCTTCATCTGAAAACTGCCTCTTCATATCCTTTGACCATTTATTGATTTGAGGATGACTTGTATTCTTAGAAATTTGACTCATTTTTCTTTGTATTTTAGAAATGAGACCTTTATCAGAGATACTGGCTGTAAAAATTGTATCTCAACTTTCTGCTTCCCTTCTAATCTTGGTTGCAATAGCTTTGTGCAAAAACTTCTCAATTCCTTGTAATCAAGATTGTCAATTTTATATTTCATAATGTTCTCTATCTCTTGTTTGGTCACAAATTCTTCCCTTCTCCATAAATCTGACATGTAAACTAGTCTTGTTCTCCTTGTTTACTTGTAGTATCTGCCTTTAATAACTAAGTCATGTGTACATTTTGACTTTATCTTGGTATATGGTATAAGATACTGGTCTATGCCTAGTTTCTACCATACTATTTTCCAGTCTTCCAGGAAGATTTTTCTTAAATAGTGAGTTCTTATCATAGAAGCTGGAGTCTTTGAGTTTATCAAATAGTGTACTGTAGTCATTGACTACCATTTCTTGTGTATCTAAGTTATTCCACTGCTCCACCACTCTATTTCTTAACCAGTACCAAGAAATTCTGATGACTGGATTGCTGCTTTATAATACAATTTAAGATCTGATACAGCTAGACCACCTTCCCTAACATTTCTTTTCATTAATTTCCTTGATATTTTGAAGCTTTTGTTCTTCCAGATGAATTGGGTTATTACTTTTTCTAGTTTTATAAAATTACTTTTGATAGCTTGATTGGTATGGCACTGAATAAATTAATTTAGGTAGAATCGTCAAATTTATTACATTATCTCAGCCTACCCATGATCAATTGATGTTTTTCCAATTATTTAGACCAGATTTTATTTGTGTGAAAAGTGTTTTGTAATTGTATTCTTATAGTTCCTAGGTTTGTCTTGGCAGGTAGACTCCCAAATATTTCAAATTGTCTACAGAAAGTTCAAATGGAATTTTTCTATTTCTTGCTGTTGGGCTTTGTTAGTAATATGTAGAAATATTGATGATTCATGTGGGTTTATTTTATATCCTGCAACTCTGCTGAAGTTGTTTATTATTTCAAGTATTTTTTACTTGATTCTCTAGTATTCTCTAAGTATGCCATCATATCATCTGCAAAGACTGATAGTAAAGCACATGATTCTTAAACTACTGTTGTTCAGTTGTTTTCCAGTCCTGTTCAACTCTTTGTGGTGCCAGGGGGTTTTCTTGCCCAAGAAAATGGAATGGTTTCCCATTTCTTTCTTCCACTCATTTTCTATTTGAGAAAACTCAGGCGAACAGGAGGAAGTGGCTTCTTCAGGGACACACAGCTAAGAAGTGTCAAAGGCCAGATTTCCTCTTGACTCCGAGTTTAGTGCCTATTCACTGCTTCACCGAGCTGCGCTACATCAATGTGATATTAACAACAAACAATATGATGATGATGGTGATGGTAACATTAATGATGATGATAACATCCCTGCCCTGGTTGGTTGGTTGTGGTCCTTCATCGTCGAAGACGGCCACGATGACATCACCGTAATAAAGTCAGGTGTCATTGTGTCCGACTGTGGCTGATCGGACCCACACGAGCTCGGAATGCTCTACCACAGGTTGGGCACCGATAGTCCTTATGACTATTTGGGATGGGTATCCCAAATTTGCTCATGCTGCATTGACTTTGTGCTGTCTCAATTCTGCTTTGCTCAAACAGCACAGCACCCTTTCTGATGTGGGCATGCCATGCTGAGTGGTCTTGTGCCAGTGTCTCCCATGTTGCACAGTCAAATCCAAAGTTCTTGGGAGAGACCTTGAGAGTGTCCTTGTGTCATTTCTTCTGGCCACCATGGGATCGCCTGCCCTATGCAAGTTCTCCATAAAATAGTGTTTTTGGCAAGTGAATACTTTGCATTTGAACAACGTGGCCAGCCCACTGGAGTTGCCCTCTCTGAAGTATAGTTTGAATGCTTGGCAGTTCAGCTCGAGCAAGGACCTCAGTGTCTGGTACCTTATCCTGCTAGGTGATCCTCAGAACCTTCCTTAGACAGTCTAAGTGGAAGCAATTCAGTTTCCTTGCATAGTGCTGGTAGACTGTCCATATTTCACAGGCACACAACAATGAGGTCAACATAACGATTCTATAAACCTTCAGTTTGGTAGTCAGTCTAATACCTCTACTCTCCCAAATCTTTCTTTGGAGCTTCCCAAATGCTGATCTAGCTCTGGCAATTCATGCCTCAGCCTCATTGTCAACGTGTACATCCCTGAAAAGTACAATACCCAGGTAAGTGAACTTACCCACAACATTCAAAATGTCTCCATTTGTTGTAACCTACGGTTTCATGTACGGAGGGTGTGGTGGTGGCTGACAGAGCACCTGTGTTTGCTTGGTGCTAATTATTAGGCCAAAATGAGCATGGGCAGCAGAGAATTGATCCATACTTTGTTGCGTCTCAACTTCAGAGGCTGCATTGAATACACAATCATCTGAAAACAGAAAATCATGCACCTACACTTTATCCACTTTGGTCTTGTTTTGTAACCTTTTCAAATTGCAGAACTTATCATCAGTTTGGTAGTTTACCTTGATGCCATGTTCATCTTCATTGAAAGTATTTGGCTGAAAATATCATGCTAAAAGCTTAGGAGCAAGGACACAGCCCTGTTTCATTCCATTGGTGACTGGGAAGGCACAAGACCTTTGTCCATTATCCAGAACCCAGGCAAAGATGCCATCATGAAACTGATGTACAATATTGATGAACTTCTCTGGGAAACCAAATTTTGACATAATTTTCTATATGCCCTCATGACTAACAGTGTAAGGCCTTGGTCTAATCCATAAATGCTGTGTACAGACCTCTGGTCTTCTCCTGGCAATTCTCCTGGAGTTATCATGAAGCAAACACCATATCACCTGTCCCTTGTCCCTTTCTGAAGTCACACTGGCTCTCAGGTATATGCTCATCTTCCAACTGAAGGGTCAGCCTATTAAAGATAACTAGCAAGAATTTTGCCAGCAATGACTAGAAGTGAAATCCCCCTGTGATTGTCACAGGACAATCTATTCCCTTTACCCTTATAGAGATGGACCACAGAGGCATCCTTGAACTTCTTGGAGATGACCTCCTTTTCCCATATAACCTGGAAAATTTCAGTCAGCTTTTGTATGAACAGTGCTCCCCCTACCTTGTAAATCTCAACTGGAATAGAATCAGCACCAGGAGTTTGCCACATGAAAGGAGCCTTATGGCCCTCAAAACCTTTTCTTCAAATGGAAGTTCAGCTAAGGACAGATTGACTTCAACTTGAACTAAATGATCAGTGACCTCAGCATTGATTGATGATATTCTATTGAGAAAACTATGGAAGTATTCAGCCCATCTCTCTAGGATCATGTCCTTATCATTAATCAATGTAGCTCCATCAGCACTGAGTAATTATGATATACCATAGGTTTTTGGTCCATAAATAGCTTTCAGGGAATCATTAAAGCTCTTTGTATTGTTACTATCAGCATAAAACTGAATTTCATCTGCTCTCTTACTGAACTAGGAATCCTGCATCTCTCTAAGTTTTGCTTGTATTTTGCTTTAGATGGAATTAAATGCTGCCTTCTTAGAGGTGGATGAACTATCCTGCTGGTAAATCCTGTGGAGTTCTTGTTTTTCATTTAGCAGCTTCTAAATTTCCCCATCGTTTTCATGAAACTAGTCTTGGCATTTGTCAATGCTCTGACCCAGATGAGCAAATGCAATGCTGTACTTCAAATCTCTGAAAGTTGCCCACTCCTTTTCTGCTACATTTTTGTTAACTATGTGTTGGCTCAACTTTCCTCCCAAGTTAGCACCAAACTGTTCACCCTCAGAGAAGAGCTCTAATTTGTTGACAGTAATTCTTCTGGTAGTCATTTTGCCTTGGGGGCAACACTTTTGATGAATCTGAATATTTAGCTTGGAAAGGATAAGTCTATCATCAGTCCAGCACTCTGCACCACACATTACCTTTGTCACTCTCACATCTTGTCTGTCTCTTCTCCTTACAATCACATAATCTATTAGATGCCAGTGTTCACTGTGAGGGTGCATCCATGAAGTGTTATTGAATGTAGGTAAATGGAAGACAGTGTTGGTGATGAGAAGGTCTTGTGATACACAAGTCTTCAGCAGTAAATGACCATTGCTGTTGTTGTTTCCAACTGCATTCCTCCCAAGGACTACCTGCCAAGTCTGGTAGTCTGAGTCTACTCCAGCATTAAAGTCACCCAGAATTATAGACCTGTCCTCTTTTGGCTCATTGACAATAGGGGTCTCTAGGTTTTCATAAAATTTTTCTTTGACTTCATCAGGATTTGTCACGGTGGAAGCCTAGGCACTGATGATGGTAGCATGGTGTTTTCCTACAAGTGGCAATCACATTGTCATGAGTCTGTCATTCATTCCTTTTGGCAGGCATACCAGGTTGCTGATTAGATTAGTTTTTATTGGAAAACCCATGCCAGATTCACAGTGCTCCCCTTTACTGTGCCCACTTCAGAGAAATGTGTATAAAGCTCCAACTTCAGTAAGCTGGCCTTCATTTGCCAACCTTGTTTCACTCAGTGCTGCTCTTTGGATGTGATACCTATTGAGTTACCTTGCAACAAGAGCAGTTTATCTTTCAGGTGTACTGGATTTTGCATTGTCTATTAGTGTGCATGTGTTCCCTGTGCCAATGGTGAGTGGAATTGTCTTTGCAGATGTTTTTGTATATTTTGAACTTTTCTTTGTGATTCTACCACACAGTGGGATTCTCTGCCTACCATGGTAATCAGGCCAGGGTTGGGTAAACAGGTAATGTTTAGGCCACTTTTTCTAGCACTCTTCCTCACACCAGGAGGTGAGCAGTGAGATCCTTAAAAGACTGCTCAGACACCCAGGAGGACAGCCGAGTCCCACCGCTGCTTCCAGTGAGAAACAACCCTGTGTCCTGGGATGCCTGTGTCCAGGGTTGTGACTACAGCTCCCATTGTATCTGCACCTGCTGCTTCATCACTTGCCTGTCATCACAGGAGTATGAGGCATAATATTAAAATGGTGTGAATGATGTCTTTTGATTCATAGATTGGATTTAAATGAGGCAGAGTTGCACGAAGTCCTCAGCCTCAGTCTCTCCCTGGTGTCATCATAGTCCAGTGGCAGGACAGAGTCAAGATGACTGCTGATGGCTCAGAATGCAGCAGATGACTTTGGCGTCTTAAGTGTCTAACCAGGCTCCAAGTACTTCACTTCTCCTGCTTCATCTGTCTTCATGATCATTGGGACAAATTGTTCTCATCAGCCCATTCCACCAGATTTAAATCTTCATGTCCTCGGGGTAGACAACCCCTAACTAACCAATGTGTTAGAGCTCCCTTGGTTACCCTCAACTTGGTTTGGCCCATCTGCCAAAATGGTTTACCCGGGTGTGGCCACTGGGCATGCTGCAGTTTCTTGGACCCATAGGTGAGAGTTAGAAAAAAGTCATGAAAAGGTTCAACATCTATGACACCAAAGATATTGGTCCTCCCTGAACACACCCTACACCTTTGTAGACTGTCTTTGGTCTGAGCTTTCATGATTCCATTAGTCAGATACCACAGTGCTCATGTGCAATTGATCATTGTGTGTGTGTATTTGTGTGTGTGGATGTGGATATTTAATTTTCAGCAATTAGAGGTATATGAAAGTGGCCTGAGTTTCCCAAGGAGCTGCTCCCCCTCCCCCCATTATTAGAGTTATGGAAGCAGAAACTGACTGACCACTTCCAACTAAAGTTTGAGTTAGGATGCTTTTAAGGTCTGAGTTGGACTGGATGGCCTCTGAGGACCTTTCAGCTCTGACTAGAAGCTCTGAATGGGGCTGATTGTACTGTAATTATCTGGAAAAACTCATTCCAGGATGTCCTGGGAGACTCAGTTCCATTTCACTTTTTATCTATAGATTTTTTTCCCAAGATAGAAAAGTTTCTAGTCTGGTAACAGACCCTGCCTTTGGTGAAAGGGTTGCCCTGCAAAATATAGAGAGCCTAATTAATTCTACTCCAGAAACTTGGTGATGAATGACTTCATTATGGTCCCCTATGGGAGAAAGAAAGTTACCAAATAAGGCTCTGTCCTGTGTGGCTCTTCCAGCTTCCCCAGGGATGGGTGAGCAATGACAGAAGAGGCATCAGAGAATCCTAAGATTACTTGTCCTTTAGGCTGCCTAGAAACATTAATTCTACCATTGGTATTCTCCATGGAAGCCAGAAAGCTACTAAACTTATTGGAAAAAACAAACCCAAACTGGATCAAAATAAAACAGAAAAATAGAAGAAAAACAAATTATCTTCTGCCCCAATAACACCTGGAAAAAGACCTTCTGTCGTTTGGTCAGGGCCAAAATCACAAAGAATGAAGAAATGTGATTGAGTCTTAATGGGTGTCTACATCCATGAGATCACAGTCCTATTGAAATATTGAAATTAAATATTTGTCTGTCCATCTATATATGTATATCATGATTTTTCTATCAATGATCTATCATCTGCCTATGCACCTATCTGGTGATTCCGGAAAGGTGAGCCACATGAATCCCTTGTTATCATTCCATTCTATTGCTTATATTTGGGGTGAGCATAAAGTGGACATGACTAATTCAGATGAGAAAAATGCCTTACAGTTCACTTAGCTAGAGAATTTCTTCAGAAGTGCAGAAAGAAATAGCTTAGAATGATGAATGCTGACTTTAAAAACAAATGGGGGGGGCAATTTATAATTGGCAATATATTCTATGCCTAATCTAGTCACATACATAAAATGTTGCAGAAACCACTCAGTATAGTTTAATTGAGCTAAGAATTGTTTCAAGCACTTAAAAGCCCAAAGTTTTCAGTAAATAAGGTTCATTAATCCCACAATCTCATTGACAGTCAGGTTTTATTTATAATTCTCGATGCCAAGTCAGTGAATATCAATAAACATCACTTATATACACTGAATGGGTTTGGATTTTTTCTAAAGACTTCAGTTTGGGAGTGGAGAAGTGAAATACAGTGTTCCCAGTACTTAAGTGTATCTACTCTGGGGTTTTCTTTGTGTATTATTTTCATGGGCCTACTAGTTTCTATACTGTCCTTCTACACACTCCCCCCACCAAAACCAATGACAATCTTGATGAGCAAGAGATTTATAAAAAGCAGTTTGTACAAAAAAGAAGGTATTTTTTTTTCTGGGAATGGAGGTAGAATTGGACTAGATACTCCCAAAGATGTTTTCTCGTTCTGGGATCCTGTGACTTTGATGCAGCCACTTCCATGGAAAGGTAGCATTCGTGTGTTTAACTATGTGGTCTTTGAGTGTGGTTGTTCTCAGGGATCCATGCTTCAGGGTGTGGAGGGCTGGCATTAGATGATGTTGGGACAGTCACTCCTCTGTAAGATGAGAGGGTCAGGTTCGGTGACCTTGGAGGTCTCTTTTGGTTCCATGTCTGACTCTATCATCCTCAAGTCTCAATAGAGAATTCTGTAATGCTGTAAGTGCTGTTAGATCTGTTTACCAACAAGGGACAAATGATTAGGAGCTTTCTTTTGAACACAGATGAGCCATATCTTTTTGTTTTTAAGGGATTTGTCTTCAATAGAGTAGAACCCCATTTTTCTAGAATTTGGTTTTTCTTTTTTATGAAGAAGAAATAACAAATGTCCTATTGATGGAAAGAAGTTAATCATGAGTCCAATGAAAACTAGACCAGTGTACAGGATATAGGTGGAAACCAGGGAGTCCTCATAACTGATAGAATGACAGCAGGGTCAAGCATCAACAACAAAAAACCTTGATTACCTTAGAATTAGATAAGTAATAGTGAAAAAGCCACATCTGTTTTTCCACTACCAAAAAACAATTACTCCGATTGTTGCTAAGAATGGCTAGTAGACAACACAGAATATACATTTAGGTTCTGCAAATAAAGTGAAATATGTGATATGCTTAGTTTCTTCAGACCTGAATTCAATTTTGACTGAACATGTTTATGCTTGTGAGCTTATAATTGAACTTGATTCCATTGTAAAAAAAAAAAAATGGATTTTTTTTAACAGCTGCTTCTTGGAGGGGGAGGGAAAGAGTACAAAGAGGGTGTTACTAACTACTTAAACTGGTGCCCTGCATTTAGAAAGACATCAATCATCCACAGACACCTGAGGACATCCATCAGCTTGAAGAGCAGGGAAAAGGGAAAAGGACAGTTCTCCAGCAGCTCTGCCTTGTGAATTCTGAGGAATAAAGGTTGACTTGGAAGGCTTCTTTTTGTCTGTTTATCTAGGATTTTCATGTGCTGTCTGGGACAGAGAGACATCAGAAGTTTTTGGTGACGTTGGAGATAATCCCAATCCAAGAAATTCCAGATTCTAGTGTTTAGTGGATGTAGATGTGAGTGTGGATGTCGGTGTGGAAATGAATGTGAGTGTAGATCTGGGTTTACGTGAAGATGTGGGGTTGGATGTGGATGTTGGGAAGATGTGTGCAGTGAAAGTGGGCAAGAAAGACTGAAGTATTCGTGTTTGGATTTCAGGGATAGCCATGTTCAAAGTCAGCACAGATCCTTGAAGATCAAATAATGTTTGATTTCCTCTTTTTGGCACACTGACTAGTATAAATCAGGGAAATGCTATGGCATCAGTTAGAGACATAGCACTTCTGTTTGTCTTCCAGTATCTGTGTGAAGTTGGAGAATTTCTGTCCCTTTGGAGAAGGCAGAAGATGACAGAATGGTTGATATGGTTTGAACACTGCCCAACACTCTTGGATTGTAGTTCAGAGGGACAAGCATTGATCCTGAGAGTAAGTTGAACTCTAGTCCTATTTGAGCCAGAAAGGCATCTTGAATCTTTGTCAGGAAGCTTGAGAGGGATACACAGGCTGAAAGAGAGTAACTTGAGAGAAATGACTGGGAAAGTTAAGCCTCACAGCCTTCACAAGCCAAATGGAAGTATGGGGAACTCTGGGCTCACCATTAACAACAGAAGCCTAAGCAAACAAACCAAAACAGTGGAGATGAGCAGAGCTGTTGTGCTACAGAGGGGTGGTGCTGCAGAGGGGGCTTGCAGTTAGGGCAGTGAGTGTGCCTTTCTGGAAATTTCATAACAGACTTCAAGAGTTAGCAGGAAATAAATCAAGATTTAAATTAGCACTAAGAGACAGTATCAGGGAGTGTCCAGCTCTGAGGATTTGTGCTTGTAACTCGATAAAAAGCAAAGGAGGAAACCCTGTAGACCTAAGAAAGCATCCTATTGCTCCTCAACTAAGAAGTAAGATAATGGTTGTAATAGGAGGGGCTGCAAAGGGAGAGGAGAGGACAAGAGCTAGAGAAAAGACCACACCCATCACAAACAATCCACCAGGCTCAAGGCGGGCCAGGGGTGGAAATCATTTAGCTTCACCACCACGCTGAAGGGGGCAGGAAACTGAAAGAACCAAGTAACTGTTATAACGGCCCCCAACTGTCTAATCCATAAGGACACCCAATATGTGACATTACAGTTAGTTGGGGAATGATCAGATCTAAAAGATGCTCATTCATTGATCCATAATGATGGAAAGAATTCACTTGTCTTGTGCCCTACATCTCTGTCCGCAACCTGTTCATCACCTTGATCAGCAAAATAGGCAAAAAAAACCACCCATAGATGTTATATTTCTAAGATTATCAGATTACAGATGTAGGGAAGGGGAAAACTAAAAATTCATCAAACGGCAAAATCAGGATAAAATATGACTTGAAAGACTGCTATGATAGAGCAAGTTAGATGAGACATTAATAGAGATGCATGTGAAATCCTACTCCTGGGTTTAAAAAAGAAACAGTTAAATGAGTCCAGAATGGGAAAAATGTGGCCATAAATAACTTCATTTTTAAAAATTTATATAAAATATAGATAATATAATAATATATTAGTATATTATAATATATAATATTAAATTATATATAATATAATACTAAAATATAATAATATATGAAAATAAAAATTTTTATTTAACGTTTTGAGTTTCAAATTCTATTCCTCTCTCCCTCCTGTCCTTCCTCCCAGAGATGGCAAGCAATCAGATATAGGTTATACCTGTGCAATCATGTAAAACATTTCCCTATTAGTCATTTTTTACAAGAAGATTTCAATAAAAGAAGAAAATGAAAGAAAGTGAAAAATAGCATTCTTCAGTCTGCATTCAGTCCATTTCATTTCTTTCTCTGTAGACAGCAGGCTTCATCATTAGTCCTTTGGAATTGTCTTGGATAATTATAGTGCTAAGAATAACTGACACAATTCCTCACCGAGCAATATTGCTATTGCTGCGTACAACATTCTTCTGGTTTTGTTAGCTTCACTTTGCATCAGTTCATCTAAGTCATTCCAGGTTTTCCTGAAATCATCCTGTTTGTCATCTCTTATAGCACAGTAAAAATATTCCACTACATTCATATGCCATACCTTGTTTAGTCATTCCCCAGTTGATGGGCATCCTTTCGATTTCAATTCTTAGCCACCACGGAAAGAGCTGCTATAAATATTTTTGTACAACTACATCCCCCCAACCCATTTTCTTTTTCATTTTCGATGTCTTTGGAACATAGACATAGCAGTAGTATTGCTGGATCAAAGGATAGGCACAGTTTTATAACCCTTTGGGCATAGATTTTAATTTAATTTTTAAAAAGAAAAAAATTCTAAAGGATTTAGTAGATAGCAGAGCTAGTATGAGTCAACAGTGGGGCATTCCCATCAGAAAACTGATAAGATGTTAAAGTAAATTAAAGGAAGTGTCAGGTACTAAACAAAGGAGGTCAAATTCTCAGTGGTTTTCCTCCAGCTCAGGGACCTTCTTCACTATTGTGCCCAGCTCTGGAGCCCACATAATAGCCTTTGGCAGAGCAATACTTACCCAGAGGGGTGCAGGAATAATTTCAAAGACCCTAAAGCCTTATTATATGAGGAACAATGGGAAGGAACTAAAAACATTTAGCCTGATAAAAAGCTGTGGGACAGGGTGGAGTGGAAAGGAGGCACTGGTGTTATATCCCAGGCTTGCGTCAGGCTGGTGGAAACAGAGGGGGAATTTGGGCAGCTCCCCGCCCCCCAGATCACATCATACTCTCTACTCCATAGATATGGAGGAGATGAAACCCCTAGGGTCCCCAGGAAGACAGGGAAGCACAAGGCGAACTGGTCTACTTCGAAATGATGACAACTTGGTAGGGAGTGTTTCAGCAAACACTTGGAGGGATCCCAGCCAACCCCAGCTTTCGGCATGTATCTCTATGCAGAATTGCACTGGTACATTTGTTATTAAATGACAACTAGATTTAGACATTGAAGGCATCACCAGAAAATGGAAAAACTAAGGATTTGTCAGGACATCTCTTCTTTCTTACATCTAGAAGATGGGGTAGGAATAAGCACATCATTATACAATATTCGCTCATATCTACTTATGAGGCAGTGATGTCTCTTTGAAGAGAATGGAATGCAGTGCCTCTCACACAGAAAGTATCTCTGGAACTGCAGTCAGGAAGTTGTTGTTCAATCATGCCCAACTTTTCATGATCCCATTTTGGATTTTCTCGCCAAAGTTACTGGAGTGGTTTGCCATTTCCTTCTTTAGCTCATTTTACAGATGAGAAAGTTGAGGCAAACAGTGTCTGAGACTAGATTCGAACTTGGGTCTTCCTGACTGCAGACCCAGCACTCTATGTTCACGACGCCACTTAGCTGACTGAATCAGGAAGATCTGAGTTCAAGTCCAGTCTCTGGCACATCCCAGCTGGGTGACCTTGGGTGAGTCACTTAAGCTCAATTTGCCTCAGTTTTCTCATGTGTAAAATGAGGATGACAATAGCACCTAACCTCTAGGCTAGCTGTGAAGATCAATTGAGAATATCTGCAAAGTGCTTAGCACAGTACTTGGCATATAGTAAGCATTAATAGATGTTAATTAAAATGATGAAATATTTTGCAAATAAGTGTTTTGTAAATGGCAACTATTATTTTTATTATGCAGTGTAGTGGATCAGTACTGCACCTGGAATTAAGAACACCTCAGAGATGGAAGAACTATTTAGCCCCTAGCAAATGACTTCCTCTGTCTGAGCCCCAATTCCCTCATCTGTAAAATGAGCTCTAAGTACATGGACCTATATCATCCATGTTCATTCTAGACTCTTTGGAACTCCTCCAGAGAAGGTCCAGCTAAGACCCTGGAGGCCTTCCCTGGCTCCTTTAATATTGTGGGATGGCAGCACCGCACTCAGGTTATCCACCTTAGTCCTTATTTTGCTACCTGATCATCATTGTGTGCATGTGAATACTTAGGAAATCCTCCTAGATCCCCATGGACATGTGGTCTCATTACTTGGGGTATTCTGTTCCAGGAGGTAAACCCCAAAGACTTCTTCCTGTGCACACTGTGCCTGTTGTTCCCCTTCTCCAAGGAGATCTCTCTCTAGGCTCCTCCCACTAGGCAAGAGGATTTCCTCCTTTTTGGTGACGTCATCTCCCTGTTGGGCATCGTCTTTTGGTGAGTCCCACTCCTTCTACATGACTGACTCCTCTCTTCTGATCAGACACTTTTCAGATGACTTTCTCACTCTTCTTCCTTCTGTATGACATACCTACCCATTCTCTCCATTGCCTTCTGAGTGATGCCCACTTCATCACTTCAGATACTAGTCTGCGGCATGAGGTGTTGCCATACCATTGAGTAGAAGATTGGTTCTAACATTTACCTCAGTAAATCAGCCAAGCAACATGCATTTATTAAGCACCTTCTTGTGTCAGGTATTCCGGTAGTTTCTAGGAAACCAGACGTAAGAATGAAACAGGCCCTGCTTTGGAAGGGCTGACATTCTGTAGGAGAACAGAGGACATAGTGCATGCACATATGAGCCAATAGATCAACAAGCACCAGTCGTTGCCATGTTCCAGGCACTGGGCTAAGTGTTGAGGATACAAAATTAGGCAAAAAACTGTCCTTGCCTTCTAGGAGCTTACACACCAATGGCAATAAATATGTGATGGCTTTTCTTGTTAATGGAAACAAAAAGGCAGCATGACCTGTGCTCTCCAGCACCCCAAAGAAGGCAGATGCTTGCAGAGATTTTTTGGAGCATGAGGCTCCAGAAGAGCATGAGTCCATGTTATCTCTGTCCAGTAGCCCTTCTATGCTTAGTGGCTTGCTCAGGCACTGGACACTTAATGTAGCCTGGGATTCCAGAAGCCATGGGAGGAGAAGGTTTTGCAAAGTGTTGCTTAGGCACCTTGGGTCTAAATTGCTAGTGTGACCTTAGCAAGTGAAAGGAATAGGAAATATCATCCATTTCAATCTTCATGTATCAGAAGACCTTTTTAATGTCTACCTCATTTTACTCAACAAGGCAGACAAACAAAATTCATTTTCCAACCACTGCTAATCCTTCTTCTGATTCTTTTTAGACTCAGGCATTAGGTGCAGTTTGTAAAAGTCAATGCTAGGTTTGCTCCAATCATTGAGCCCCAAGTGGGCCTCAACTTAAAGAGTAAATGGTAAAAATGATGAGGCAAGACCAGGGAGCCCACTGGAGCCCATTTGTTCTTCTTAAGCTGAAGGACATTGAGAGCTCTCTTCTGCCAGCCTCCAAGGGCTGCCTACATTACTTATTCTCATCTGGGCAGAAATGTGTGTAAACTAAAGATGGCAGTGGTGATGGTGGTGGTGCCCATTTAATTCTTCCAGGGGATCCTGGACCAGCCTTTTTCTCTGCCTTCTATGGAAGGATGAAAGATCTGAAAAAACTCACCAAAAGCATAAAAATGTTATTTGTAAAATGCAATTCTCTTTTATTGATATTATTGGCTTCATTGTTCATAACTCTGGGTACTTGTCCTTAGCTTTATTCTTACAGGGGTGGTTGATGCAGGCTGATTTCCCTAGACTTCAATGAAGAAATGCTCCAACTAATACTTTGTCATTTATTTTTCATTATATGATCACATCCAGACAAATCATCCTTTAAACAAGCTCTTATGTTGACAAATAAGTGAAAGACGTTGACAAGACTTTCAGAGGCCCAGGAAGCTGTGTTTGGGCTTTGTATATTTCAAAGGAAATATTCATGAATAATGGACATTTTAAAATACACAAGCCATTTAAAGCAACATTTTCATGAAGAAAAATGAATGAAAAAATGAGACAACTCTCTGAGTAATTCAGGATCCAAGAATTTTGTACAAGCAGAAAGAGGGCAGGATAGTGCTGAGGACCCAATGGACCTATGAGGGAAGACCCCTGGATTCCAGTCCTATTTCCAACGGTCATTATCTCTATACCCATGAGCATCACTTACCTTTTCTGAGACCAAGCTTCCTCATCCCTAAAATGGGTATCAAAATGTGTGCAGTAACAATCTCATGGAATAATCATGAGGACCCAATGAGATCCAATATAGAAGGTGCTTGGCAATCCTTAAAAGTTCTTTGTGAATAACATCCGTGGTTTTGCTTTGTTGTAATAGCCAAATAATTGGGGGAAAGAGATCTTCTGTTCCATAGTATTTATTTGGAGATCAGCTAGAATCAGGTAAACGTTATGCTCTGGGATAGTAGTTGTTTTCCCCCCAAATTTATTAATTGATTTGCTTTCAGTTTTCAACATTCACTTCCATAAGTTTTATATCTTCTCCTCCTCCCTCCCCTTTTCTTCTCCAAGATGGCACGCAATCTTAAATGAGCTCCACATATACATTCCTATTAAATACATTTTCACATTAGTCATATCACATAAAAAAATTATACTGAATGGGAGAAACCACGAGAAGAGCAAAATCAAACGAAGCATAACAGAAGAGAAAATAATCTGAATCATCCTTTGTTCTGATTCCATGGTTCTTTCTCTGGATATGGATGGAATTTTGCATCATGAGTCCTTTGGGAATGTGTTAGGTCTTTGCATTGCTGAGAAGGGCTAAGTCTACCAAAATCAAGCCTCACACACTGTGGCAGTTACTGTGTATAAAGTTGTCCTGATCCTGATCCTGCTCACTTCACTCAGCATCAGTTCATATAAGTCTTTTCAGGTTTTTCCAAAGTTCGCCTGTTCATCATTTCTTATAGCACAATAGCATTCCATTGCATTCATGTACCAAAACTTGCTCAGTCATTCCCCAATGGATGGGCTTTAGGGTAGAAGTTCTTTAACCCTTTATGCCCTCTGGTGCGGAGGACAATATGGTGCATTGGTAGAGTGCTAAGCACCTACTACGTGCCAGGCACTGAGCTACACACTTTACAATATTATTTAATTGTATTCTCACAAAAACCCTGTGAGGTAAGTGTCATTATGACCCCCAATGTTATAGATGAGGAAACTGAGGCAGATAGAGGTTTAAATCACTTGCCCAGGGTCCCCAAAATTAGTGTCTGAGACCGAATTTGAACTGAGGTCTTCCTGATTCCAAGTTCAGTGTTCTATCCACTGCACCACCTCACTGCTCAGTAGGCATAATGAATCATTCATTCTATTGAATTGAACCTACTAGCTGTTTGTGTTCCTTGTTTCTCCATTTCAGTTATTCTGGGTTTTCACATCACAATTTTTTTTATCTGTAGCACCTGTAGCACATACTCTCCCCAGAGAATCTTCCATGTGCATTCCCCAGGTGGGACTACCTCAGGTCTAAGGTACGCTGCTCATCCACATCCACTCAAATCATGACTCATTACCTCTCCATCTACACATTTACTTTCTCTAGTCATTAGGAGGACAAGAAGTAGTTCAAGACTGAGGTGTTTGATGGCCTAATAAGAAAAGCAGCAGCAACACATTTCCCCATCAGCCTGGGAGTACATTCTGCTACAAATTTACCAGAAATAGTGGATGTACGCAGAAAGTGCATTTAGAGTTTTGCAGTTTTAGAGAGGGCAGCTAGGTGATGAGGCAAATAGAGCTCTAGGCCTGGAGTCTAGAAGACCTGAGTTCAAATCCAGTCTCAGACACTTACTAGCTATGAGATCCTGGGCAAGACATTTAAACCCTCATTTGCCTCAATTTCCTCATCTGTCAAATGAGCTGGAGAAGGAAATGGCAAACCACTCCAGTATCTTTGACAGGCAAATCTCAGATGGGTTTCTGAAATCATTGAAATAACCGAACAATCACCACCACCACAAATAACACAAAGAAATACATGGATACCTGAATCCACACGTGGATGGTGCACATATATAGGAGACACTTGTGGTCTTTTCTCAGTCTTTTTCCTACTTGACATTTGACACCATTGACTGTTCCCTCCTCAAGTCACCAATCAAGTCAATTAGCGTCATCAAATACCTACTATGTGCCAGGAATGATGTGAATCGATGGGGAACAAAGAAAGGCAAAAGACAAACAGACTCTGGTCTTAGGGAGCTCCCACTCCAGTGGAGGAGACAATATTCCAATAACCATGGACAAGCAGGGTAGGGATGAGATGAACTTGAGGGTGGTCTCTGGGGAAGGTGCTAAGCTTCTGGAATGGGAAACAATTCTGGCAGAAGATGGACTTTTAGCTGAGGCTTGAGGAAAGAATCCTCCTCGATGTTCTTTCCTCACCGGATGTTGGTAACATTGTTACATCTTTGTAAGAGGATGGTCCTTCCTTTCCCACTGTCCTTGGTTGGCTCCTCTTCCAGATCAAGTTGCCTCACCTTGGGTATCCCCCAGGGTCCTGTATGAGACTACCTTCCACTCTCTCTACTCACTCGAACTCAGTGACCTTTTGAATTTCCATGATTTTAATTACATTCCCTCTGCAGGTAATTCCAAAATCTGTGTATTTAGCCATAATGTCTCTCAAGCCCCAATCCCTCACCACCAATTGCTTAATGAATAATCCAATTAGATATTCTGTAGGCAACTCAAACACAACATATCCCAAATAGAACTCATTATCCCTCCACAAGTAACTCCTCTCATCCACCCCTGTCCTAAACTTCTCCGTTACTAGCAAAGGCACCCTACCCCCACCAGTTGCCCATAGTTGAGCCTTGATGTCTTCCTTGACTCCTCATTTCACTCATCCTACAGACTCACCCAGTTAGTCAATCTTATTGTTTCTGACTGTACATCTCCCCCAAGTATTCCTTTCTCTCCACTCACACAGGTACCATCATAGTTCAAATCCCCATCACATCTTGCCTGATTTTCTGTAATACTTTCCTAGCTGATCTCCCTTCATCCAGTCTGTCTTCACTTTAATCATCCTTTATAGAGACAACAAAGTCATTGAACTCACCCCAGGTCATTCTTCTAGTCAATAAGCTCCACTGACTTTCAATTCCCTCTAAGATATCTCTAGGCTTCTCTGTTTTCAATGAGCCCTCTTTCAAAATGGGTCCCAGCTGTCCTGTGCAGCCTTATTTCTATGTCATTGTTTTTCACATACTCTGTAGCAGAGTCAACCTTTTGTAAAGAGTACTTTGTTACTCACTCCGTGTCTTTGTGTGGCCATACCCCCCTTTTCAGTGGCTTTACAACCCTGACTTCTGCCTCTTAGAATCCCAACTGTCCTTCAAGAGTCAACTTGATTACCACTTATTTCAGGAAGCCATTTCTGAGTCCCTAGCTAGCTAATAATATTTCCTCATACTCCATAACCTTGTATCTATTGTGTGTGTATGTGTGTGTATACACACATATATATATATATATATATATATATATATATATATATATACACATATATATATTCAGTATCCATACATACGTACAGAGGCATCTAGTGACTCAGTGGATAGAGCACTGTGCCTGGAATGAAGAAGATCTGATTGTAAATTCAACCTCAGGCACTTCCTAGATATGTGACTCTGGTGAAGGCACTTAGCCTCTGATTGCTTGTCTACAAAGGAATTAGCAAATCCCTCCAATATTTTTGACAAGAAAACCCCAGATGGCGTCACAAAGGGTTGGGCATGGCTGAGATGACTGAACAACAAAAAACATACATCCACGTTGGCTCTTTCAATGGAATGCAATTTCCTTGAGTGCAAGGACTATCTCTTGTCTTTGAGTGCTTGAGACGTGAGCTGGCACATAACAGATGTTTATGATTCTTTTCACTGGATTGGTTGGTTGGCTGGTTAGTATGTGTAACTAGGACACACACTGGAGCATGAATAGCTAAGAGGTACACGTATGGAGAGGTGCTTGGGTAAGGAACATGTGTGGCCAAAACATGGAATTGCATAATCAGCTAATGCTTCTCAAACACCAATGACTTTTGGCATTGTCCCTCTGCTGCTCCCACTAAGCTTGCCCCGTTCTGGTCTTGGGGTGATGATATTCAGTTTCTGTCGGGAGTGTTGTCTCTTCAAAGTGAGTAGTTGTTGTCAGACATTCTTTTCCTCCTAACCTCATGTGGTGATTTCTCAGCATTGTTCTCCTGATCCCTTGTTTCTAACTGGTCTATTAGAGCTACAAGCCTAGTGAGCCCAAATTTGGGTGATGTGGTCTGTTTCTAACTTCTGGTGTTATTTGGATACCTCAGTGGACATGCTGCCTTGTCCTCCTTGGCATACACACCACATAAGGCTAAAATCTCTTTTATTTTTTACCTATACATTTATTTTATTTTTAATTTATGGAAAAATAAACATTTCTATAACACTGTATAATAAAAGATGATTGTACATGAAACTGCAAATCTGCTGTGTATAACTTGCTCTTCCTTTCAAATATATAAGAGTTATCATGTAATCATTTCCTTTTTTTCCTTTTTTCTCCCCCCCCAACTGACTAAAATAATTGAAGGGGAAAGCTTAAATCTATTTTTACTTTGACTCTTTTGTCATATAGGACAGCGTCTCTGTTAGAAGTCTTAGCCTGATTTAGGGTTAGGAAGTATGGCAGGTAATTAATTCCCTCTAAAGTCAATGCTGATTAACATCTACTTGCTAAACTATTCGGAGTCAACCTTTGGTTAGAGGCTACCCATGCAGCAAATTTTCAAAGGCTTTCTGGGCTCAGTACCTCTATATTTCCAAATCTCCCAAATTCTTTTGTTTTTTTCATTCACATGAATGGTAGTAGGAAGTATACAGATGTAATCTAAGAGTACGGGGCAAGTTCTTTCTATTTCCATTGGCTGACCCTGTTCCTAATCTTTCTGTGTGTACGTGAAGCCAGAAAATGAGCTTCATTTGCACTCTAATACACATTTATTAAGCAATTATTGTGTGCTCCATATAAAGTGAGCAGCAGGTCGGGGTAACAAAAAAACCCAAAATAAGCTCTTCAATATAAGTCTCTTGAAGGCAGGACCTCTCTCTTGTCTTTGTAACCCTAGAAGCTAACACTATGGCCTAGCACAGAGGAGGCTTTAATGAGTCAACGACAAACAATAATTTTTTGATTGGCTAGAAATTCAGAGATTTCCTTTAAAGTCCTGATTTTGACCACTAGGTAGTCTTTTGGCCTTGCATAAACCAGTTACCCTGAACTGTCTTGATTAATCTACAGTATCTATGCTATGGGAACAATATCCTACCCCCTTCCCAAAATTGTTGTAAGCAAATTCATTTTCAAATACAAAGCACCATGTACTATTGCTAAATGACAAAAATAATTGACAGGGTCCCTGCCTTCAAAGAGCTCAACCATGCTGAGCACCTGGGAAAGGTCACAATCTCCCCCTCTTGGATGTGTTCTTCTGGCCTAACCCAAGCAGGCTGGAGCTGAGGCTATTGTGATCCTTCATGGCTAGAAAGCAAATTGGGTGAAGAACTCTTGTTACAGAGGGCATACATCTGGGCTTTTTGAATTTGGGCCAGCTTGATGGTGGTTCATCCTTCATGAATATTCATTGACTCTCATCTTTACATTAGAATTCTACTTCAGAAACTTTTTATTTAATGCATTTTCTCACTTCCTGTTTCCTGGGAAAGTCTTCTGATGAATAGGAAAGGCAGATTTCATCTATATTATTTTTTACTGCTGCTTAAAAATTTTATCTTAGGACCTGAAGCAATGAACATGGAACATAGTTTGTGTATGTATACGTATACGCACACACATATATGTATATATACATATACACACCTGTATATATATATATATATATATATATATATATATATGTATGTATGTATGTTTTCTCTTTATAAAAGTGGAGAAAGTCATAGAAATGTAAACTTATGTAAACATGAAAGTTGAAAAATTAGCTAGATCCTAATGTGCAAAGGGAATTAGGATGTTCATGTACAAGATGGGATTTATTTAGGGCATGTTTTAAACAAATCCACTCAGGTTAGAAAAGTTGATCTTTTCTGAGCAAAAAAGAAGCAATTTAAAAAAGGGAAAAAAAGGTCAAAGGACCTCAGATCAGGAGACCAGGATCCAAGTCTTGACTTAATGACTGACTAGCTGTATTGGGATTGGCAAATTACTTAATCTCTCTGAGTCTAACTTTTGTCATCAAGAACTTTTTTGAGGGGGTCACACTGTGATAACATTGATGTAGGGAGCTCCCATTGAGAATAGACTTTGTTATTGAATATTGAGAGCTTTTCTTGGATTGATAGCCTTAGGAATGATTTGTTCCTGAGGGGTATTAAGCAGAAGTTCATGTTGTCACCGTTCATTAAAGGCAGGATTAATGCCTAGATCTTTGTGACTTAAAAGACAATTCTCTACACACTATAGCATTCCTAGCCTCCATGTGTGAAATGAGGGAAATATTATCTGTGCTATCTCCCAAATAAAGCAGCAATGAAATTCCTTTCCCTTCTTTTTTTCTTTTCCTCTCTTTTTTGTTTTGCCTCCCCTTCTTTTCCTATCCCTTCTTTTTCATTCCTTTCCCTTCCCTTCCTTTTCCCCTTCCCTTTCCTTCTTTTTCCTTTTATTTCATCATTTCTTTTGCCTTCCCTTCCCTTCTTTTTTCTTTCTTTCTCTTCCTTTCCCATCTCTTCTTGTTTATTCCTTTCCTATTCCTTAATTTTCCCTTCTCTTTCCTTCTTCCCTTCCCTTTCCTTTTCCACCCCTTCCCTTCCTTTCTCAAGATATCAAAATATGAGTTCTTCCTCTAAGACATGAGCCCTCAGACAAGCCATCTTTCCTCTTAGATGCAATTCCCTCCTCTGTGAAAAAGAGACATTGTGCTTTCTGTCACATGCTCTAGTATTCGAAGTCTCTGATTATGTGGTTCTGAAAAAGCACTGAAAGCCAGCTTGTAAAACACCCTTATGGAGAACATGATGGAAAGCAAACTGGGCAAGAGTAAACCCTATCCAGTGAAGTTGAAGTTCTCCTTGGACAAAGTGAGGGATGGGCATTCAACATGGGATTAAACATCAAGATATGTTGATTCAAACAAAGCCTAAGATTCTCCCTGTATGCCCCTTCCCTCCCCCCACCCCTGCTATTGTAGCCTACTAAATCTATAGTCCAGAACGAGATTGTCTCTACAACATAACTCCTAGGCAGTACAGAGCCAGAGAGTAAATTATACTCAAAGAATTGTTCCCAGCAGTTCAATGCCAACCCTGGGGGATAGGCCAGAGCACATTAAGTGAAGTCTTGCACTAGAAATTAATTTAATCTAAGTGCTATTTTCATCCCAGTCTTTGGCAATGGAAGAGGATTCATGCTTATTAAGCTCCTGAGTATCATCAAGATGGAAGCAGTGAACAGTCCTTTTGAGAAGAGAGTGAGATTTAAAATGACATCAGCCATCATTCTCTAGTAGTATCCTGCAGGGATGCCTCATTGGGCTGTCAGTATGACCAGACCTCAGTTCCTGAGGGTGATTCTAATGGTACATAAGTTGGGATAGGACTTCCAAAGGTGAAAGTATCAGGGAAGGTTCATTACCTAGAGCAGCTCAGGTAAGTTCAGAGTACCTCAGCAGGAGAAAATTGGCTTCAAGGTGAGATTTGTTGGTTCATCTGTTTGGGGCTGCCAGATTGCTTACATCACATTGTATCATTACATTATATTACAGAACTCATTTATTTCTCCCTAAACCCACTCTCTGTATCCAGGACACTACCATTCTTCTGGTGAATCAGGTCGATGACCCAGGAGCCATCTTCAGCTCTTTCCCTTCTCTCATTAACTCCTAGCCCTTTATCACATACAATCAATCACTAATTCTTTTGGATCCTGCCTTTCTTCCTTGGGTCTGTTGTTGAACAACAGAATTTACAATGGTTTTTGAAAGAAAAGTATGAGGTCATTTGGTAGAGGAGAGCAGTCTGGAAAGGGGGTGGCTCTCTCTCCCAAGGCTCTGAAAGATTTGCAGGATACAGGAGTTTGGCAAAGCTTTCCCACGTAAGAACTACTCACATCCGCCACCACACACAGTAAAACAAAGTATATTAAGATAGATATAAGTAACTGTAAGTCAAAAATGAAAGGTTGAGGTGGACCTCTCAGATGTCCTGGAATAGAGCAACCCAAAGAAAAAATGTTTTGGGTGGAGTGGGGATAGGAAGAATCATAAATACCTTGTAGCCCTCTCTAGCATTCTTAGAGGGTTACTGCAGTCAGGCAACATTCTGTGTATGGGCAACCTTTAATAGCATAAGGTTGAATTAAAAAAAAATATATGCTATGTTTTCCATGAACAGTACAATAAATCATTGTCCCCACAAGTCCAGTCTGTTTCTATTCCCACTGTAGAGACTATCAATACTGAGCTTCAGTTCTTCTAGTGATGATGCTAGCTACATGCTAATGGAAATACAATAATAGCTTATAATAGTTGGCATTTATAGAAAGCTTTATGTTTTGCAAATGACTTTGCAGACATCATCTCATCTGGTCTTTAGGACATGATATATATGCTATTGTTACCCCCTTACACAGATGAGGAGATTGAGAATGAGGGAGGTTCAATTATTTGCCCATTATCATGGAGAAAGGAAATGTGTGAGGGAGGATTTTAATTCCAGTCTTCTTGATTCCAAGTCTTGTACTGTTTTCCCCCAAGGCAATCCACTCTAATTTATCCAATTTTTTTTAACATTTTTATTTAAAGTTTTGAGTTCCAAATTCTGTTTTTCTCACCCTCCCTCTCTTCCACCATTCCTGAGATGGTAAATAATCAGATATAGTCTTACACATGAAATTATGTAAAGCGATTTCCACAGTAGTAATTTTGTGCAAGAAGATTGTAATAAAAGAAAATAAATGAAAGAAAGAAAATGAAAAATGGAATTCTTTAGTCTGTATTAAATCAATATGATTTTTTTCTCTGCAGGCAGATAGTCTGCTTCATCACTAGTCCTTTGATATTGTCTTGGATCATTGTATTGATGAGAATAGCTAAGTCTTTCACAGTTGTCCAATATTGTTGCTACTGTGTACAACATTCTCCTGGTTCTTTTCAATTCACTATACACAAGTTCATGTAAGTCTTTGCAAGTTTTTTTTTTTTCTGAAATCATCCTGTCTGTCATTTTTTACAGCACAATAATATTCCATTAAAATCCCATACCACTCCTTGTTTAATCATTTCCCGGTTGATGTGCATGACTTCATTTTCCAATTATTTGCCACCACAAAATGAGCTACTATAAATATTGTTCTGTGTGTGGGTCCTTTTCCTGTTTTTATAATCTCTTTGGAACATAAATCCAGCAGTAGCATTTTTGGATGAAAGGGTATACCCAGTTTTATAACGTTTTTGGCATAGTTCCAAATTGCTCTCCAGAATGGATGCATCAGTTCACAACTCCACCAACAATGCATTAGTGTTCCAGTTTTCCCACATCCCCTCAAACATCCATTATTTCCCTTTCTTTGTAATATTAGCCACTCTGATAGGTGTAAGGTGGTATCTCAGAGTTGTTTTAATTTGCATTTCTCTGATTAATAGTGTTTATATTTAACTTTAATTTCTTTGTCTGAAAACTGGCTTTGACTATTTTTCAATTTAAGAATGACTTGTATTTTTTATGATTCAGTCCTCTATATATTTGAGAGATGAGGCCTTTATCAGAGATTTTTTTTAATGTTTAATGTTTATTTATTTATATTTAATTTTGAACATTCATTTACACAAAATTTTGAGTTCCAAATTTTCTCCCCATCTCTCCCCTTCCCCCACCCCAGAATGTAGTGCATGCTGGTTAAACCTTTCCCAATCTGCCCTCCCTTCTATCACACCTCTCCTTTCCTTTATTCCTATCTTCTCTCTTTTCTTGTAGGGCAAGATAGATTTCTATACACCATTACCTCTATTTCTTATTTCCCAGTTGCATATAAAAACTTTTCTCCACATTCGTTCCTAAAGCTTTGAGTTTCAACTTCTGTCCCTTCCTCCCTCCCCACTCATTCCTACTGAGAAGGCAAGCATTTCAATATTGGCTATATATATATATATATATATATATATATATAGATATAGATATAGATATAGATATATATAGATATAGATATATATAGATATAGATATAGATATGGATATATAGATATAGATATAGATATACATATATACACACATGCATATATATACATACATATATACATATACACACATGCATATATATATATATATATATATATGTATAGTTTTGCAAATGACTTCCATTATAACCATGTTGTGTAAGACTATGTTCCTCTCCATCCTATCTTGGCCCCCATTTATTCTATTCTCTCTTTTGACTTTGTCCCTCCCCAAAAATATTTACCTCTAATTACTCCCTCCTCCCATTTGCCCTCCTGTCTGTCATCCCCCCACAACCCTCTTATACTTTTTTCCCCTACTTTTCCTGTAGTGTAAGATAGATTTTCATACCAAATTGAGTGTGCAAGTTATTTCCTCTTTAAGTCAAATGTGATGAGAGTAAGCTTCTTTTTTCTCTCTCACCTCCCCGCTTTTCCCCTCTATTGAAAAAGCTTTTTCTTGCCTCTTTTATGAGAGATAATTTGCCCCATTCTATTTCTCCCTTTCTCCTCCCAAGATATTCCTCTCTCACCCCTTAATTTTATTTTTTTAGATATCATACCTTCCTACTCAACTCACCCTGTACTGTCTGTCTCTCTGTCTCTCTCTGTCTCTGTCTCACTCTGTCTCTCTGTCTCTGTCTCTCTCTGTCTCTCTCTATATATATTTATATAATGTGTGTGTGTGTGTGTGTAATCCCTCCAACTACTCAAATACTGAGAAAAGTTTCAAGAGTTACAGATATTGTCTTTCCGTGTAGGAATGTAAACAGTTCAACTTTAGTAAGTCCCTTATGATTTTTCTTTTCTGTTTATCTTTTCATGCTTCTCTTGATTCTTGTGTTTGAAAGTCAAATTTTCTATTCAACTCTTGTCTTTTCATCAAGAATGATTGAAAGTCCCCTATTCCCTTGAATGAACATTTTTTCCTCTGAAGCATTATACTCAGTTTTGCTGAATAGGTGATTCTTGGTTTTGATCCTAGTTCCTTTCACTTCTGGAAAATCCTATTCCAAGCCCTTTGATCCCTTAGAAGCTACTAGCTAGATCTTGAGTTTTCCTGATTGTATTTCCACAATACTAGAATTTTTTCTTTCTAGCTACTTGTAATATTTTCTCCTTGACCTGGGAACTCTGGAATTTGGCTACAATATTCCTAGGAGTTTCTCTTTTCAGACCTTTTTGGGGAGGTGATCAGTAGATTCTTTCAATATTTATTGTACTCTCTGGTTCTAGAATATCAGGGCAGTGTTCCCTGATAATTTCATGAAAGATAATATGTAGGTTCCTTTCTAATCATGGCTTTCAGGTAGTCGCATAATTTTTAAATTATCTCTCCTGGATCTATTTTCCAGGTCAGATGTTTTTACAATGAGATATTTCACATTGTCTTCTATTGTTTCATTCTTTTGGTTTTGTTTTGTAATTTATAAGTTTCTCATAAAGTCATTAACTTCCATCTGCTCCATTCTACTTTTTAAAGGACTATTTTTCTTAATGAGCTTTTGAACATCCTTTTCCATTTGGCTAATCCTGCTTTTTAAAGCATACTTCTCCTCACTGGCTTTTTGAACATCTTTTGCCAATTGAGTTAGCCTATTTTTAAAGGTGTTATTTTCTTCAGCATTTTTTTGTGTCTCCTTTAGCAAGCTGTTGACTCACTTTTCATGATTTTTTTGTATCACTTTCATTTCTCTTCCCAATTTTTCCTTTACTCTTCTTATTTGATTTTCAAAATCCTTTTTGAGTTCTTCTATGGTCTGAGATCATTGCATATTTATTTTAATAGTTTTCGATGCAGAAGCCTTGACTTTTAGGTCTTCCTCTGATGGTATGCATTGTTCTTCCTCATCCAAAAGGATGGAAGAAAATATTTTCCCTTTTTTGGGCATTTTCTCAGCCAGTTACTTTATTTTTGAGTCTTTTGTCAAGAGGAGGGTGTACTCTGGGGACCTGTAAGTTCTCAGTTCCTCCAAGGTGGCAAAATCAAGGCAGAGGAGTTTACTCCTTTCCTGGCCTGTGCTCTGGTCTGGGAGCAACCACAAGCATCTTCTGCCCAGGATCTACTAATAGAATTCCTTGTCCAGAGCCTCCACTAGCTCCATCAGCCAGTGCTCCTCCTCACCCCTGGACCACCACATAGGACTGGGACCCAGATCAGCTGTTTAATTTCCAAGCTGGTCTTTAGGTTGAGGGCTCCAAAAATGGACACTGCCACTGCAGTTGATGCTGCTGGAGGTGGGGGCAGGAACCAGACCACGATCCCTTCTCACCCAGGTGAAATAGTTTTCTCATTTACCTTTGAAGCTGTCTTTGGCGTTTGTGGGTTGAGCAGTCTGGGAGCTGCTTCTCCCAGTGGCACCCTGAAGCCTGCTCTGGTCCTGTCCCTGCCACGCAGCACAGCTGAGACCAGGTTGTGTTCACCTCCTAGTCTCGTACGATCATCTTTTCCTGTTGTCTTTCCAGGCTGCCTTTGGGCTGAAAATCTCTTTCACTCTGTTGTTTTGTGGCTTCTAATACTCTAGAATTTGTATAGAGCCATTTTTTACAGGTATTTTATGGTCACTGGAGGGGAGCTTCCACAGGTCCATCCTTCTACTCTATCATCTTGGCTCTACCCCCTTCCATCAGAGATACTCGTTACAAATGTTTTCCTCCAATGATGTTGGTTGCATTCGTTTTGTTTGTGCAAAAACTTTTTAATTCTATATAATCAAAATTATCTATTTCACATTCTGTAGTGCTCGCTATATGTTCTTTCTTCTTTGTCTTCCTTTATCTATAGATAGAGAAGAGAAGGTGAATAGAGAAGAAGGAAAGTTTGGAGAGGGGAAAAGAGGAGAGGGGAAGTAAAAAGAAAGGAATGGGAGAGGAGGAAAGGGGAGGGAAGGGAGGAGAAAAAAGGGAAATGGACCAATCCACCCCTTCCAATTTAGTATGGATGCTCTTCAATTCTGATTGTCTGCACAAAGTGGTCAGTTTTGGCTTCTTACTTTACTAATTAGATGAAGAGCAGGTTTTCATTTCCCTTCAGCAAAGGAATAACAATAAACTGTAACTTCCAGCTTTCTGACTCTTCTTGTCCCTTCTCTTCATGGTTAAATGGAACAAATCTCCAAGAAAATGTAGCCACCTTCCCCATGTGACCTTTGTCACCATCTTTTCCCAGGCAAGATCATGGTTGCTTCATGGAAATTCAAATTATTTTCTTTACTGAAATAAGCTTCCAAGAAGCTTTCATTATGTCTCTCTGAACTGGTGCCAAGTCAGTGTTGCTGTTAACTGTCCTAGCATTTTAAGTACACTGCAAATAGGAATAGTTGAAAAGCACATGTAATAATTTTCTCCAATCATAAACTACCTGCATTTTGTATCCTCTTGCCCCTTGAAGAGATCCAAAGAGAACCCTGCAGCTAGGTGCCCTAGTGAGTAGAGTACTCTTGGTAAAGTGCTGGACCTTGAGGTAGGAAGACCTGATGTCAAGTCTGGCCTCAGACATTCAGACCTTCAGCCAGTCAGGCCCACTTTGTCTCGGTTTTCTCAGCTGTCAAGTAGAGACCATGGTACACACCTCCTGGGTGCTTGTGAGGATCAGATGTGATGACATTTGCAAGGTACTTAAAGCACTATGGAAAGGCTGCTTACTATTACTGTCATTATTGTAACAGACTGTAGAAAGGAAGAAACATGTTTCAGTGAAATGAGCGCTAGTTCTGGAGTCCAGACTCTGCATCTGTGATTTCCAACCTGGGCTACCTGGAGCAGGTCATCTCTCTGAAATTCAGTTCCCTCATCTGTAAAATGAGGGTGTTGGAAGGGGGGATACATGGATAGATTTCAGGAGGTCTGTGAAGATGTATGGTAAAAATGAAATCTTTACTTTCTAGATAAAATGAAGAAAATCCTTCAATTACTAAAAAACACCAACAAATCACCGACATGCTTCCAAGAATAGATCTGACGTTCCTTCATTTCCCTCAGGCAGTCTATGGTACCCCAGAAGTGAAGCCCCTCTGAACTCAATGGTATCTGGGCCTTCCCACCTTTAGGTGTGGGATCCCAGATCAGTAGGTCCTGGAGGCATCCCTTGAGAACCTCTAGAGATTTGTAGTCAGAAGCTCTTGTTTGACATGTTAGCTTTGTTCCTTCCTCCCTGGGCAAATGTGCCTAAGTCACTCAGCCTGGTTGGGTATGGGTTTCTTATATATAAACTGAATGCATGGATTGGATAGCTCCTAAGGTCTTTGCCAATTCCTCTCCATCCATGAACAGGGCTGAATAAAGAGGTGAAATTCCCAATTGATTTTTCCTCCCAAAAAAGATGAGAATTTTCATGGGCCACTGAAGGAGTTTAGAAACATAAAATTGAAGTTGGAGTGAAAGTCCGAATGTGAGCTTTAAACCCCAGTTCCATAGCTCATCCTTTTTTCTTCCTTTTCTTAATCTTATTCACTGTTCAATCAATCAGGGTCTTTTGAATTCGCAGGACAGTCACTGTGATGAAATCTGATTGCTTTTTATCATTTTGTCCACATTTATGGAGACCTGCTCTAAGCAGACAAGGAATGCTCCCTTATGAGCATCACTCTCATGTTCCTGTGAACAGAGAGAGGTGCACAGGGAGAGACCCAGAAAGGAAAGGCAGCCCAGCTGTGAGAGAGGAGGATAACGTATGCTATGATGAAGGCATTATAGGCCTGGTGGGGTGTTAAGTGAGCTAGTGCTCTTGGAAATGGGGCCTCCTTTAGTTCCTGGCTCTGGCACTGCTAACTATGTACATTATTTCACCTCCTTGGGCTTCTGTGTCCTCAGGGAGGACCCTATACAAGGAGAAGGAGACATTAAATGACTGTATTCCTGACACAAGTCCCTCACTGAGCTCTGGAATCCACCATTCTAATGCTAACATTGATGAAATACTAATGGTGGAAGGGATGTCTGTGTGCAGGCACACGAGGTTATGTGTGCATGTGTTTATGTGTGTTTGAGCATGTGTGTATGTGGTGTATGTGCAAGAGTATGCCATGAGCACACACTTTAACTGTAAAATCCTGCCTAATGTATCATCACTACCACCATAATCACCATTACTATAAGTATCCTTCCTTTTTCAAAGTAAATCATTGCTCTCCAATCAATATGTCTTCATTTTCACACAAAAGATCTTCTCAAACTTAGACGATCTAGTAAAAACTCCAATTACATGTTCTTGGAATTTGTGTTTGGAGATGATAATGTGTAAGGTCCTTCCCTGTGTTTACACCTCCCATCTACTATAATGCTCCTGATTTTACAGGTGAGAAAATGGAGGCCCTGAAAGTTTGAATGTGTTGGCCAAGGTAAAAATGTAGCCAGTACTGGGCTTGGGATCTAGTGAAAGGCAACCCTCAAGGTTAGTGTCAGTAGGATTGAAAACATGGAATGGAAAAGACCCTATGTTCAATGAGAAGATTACAGTGTCTCCAGCAAGGTTGAGGGAAGAAGAGGTACTCAACAAATTACTTCCAATTTTTCAACTGAAAAACAATCTTTCTGTGCACTACTGGAGAGGTCTTGCTGTCTGGCAAGGGCTGAGAATGTGGGTCTCCTCCATTGTCCTTATCTCCTCAGCTCCTGGATCTCTCTGACTACAACAAATTTACAAGCCTGGTTGGAGGGTAAATGTTGGTTCCAATGAACAAAGAAAAATTATAGAGCAGGAAGGGACTTGAGAGATCATTTCATTGAATGTCTTCATTTCACTTTTACTGACAAGAAAACCAAAGACTCCAAAGTTAAAGGACTTAGCGAAGCTCATGAGGGAATTTATTGGAAATGTTATTCAGCAAATGATAATTTGGTGCCTACTGTGTACCAGGCAGTGTTCTGAGTGCTGGGGATAGAAAGAAAGGCAAAGGTAGTACGCATTCTCAAGCCGCTGAGCCTATCGGACAAAAGAGCCTCCAAATCACTAGGTACAAACATACAACATGCCATATACATTGGAAGCAATTGCCAGAGGGAAGGAAACCAGAGAAGCCAGAGGCAGAGATGAGGAGGGAGAGCATTCCAGGCATGGGGAATGTGCAGAGTAAATGGCCAGAGCCACAACTTGAAGGATCTTGTTTGAAGAAGAGCCAGGAGACCAGTGTCATGGGATCAAAGATGGAGATGGAGGGCTCTAAGGTGCAAGAAGATTGACAAGGTTAGAATAGAAGACTTCGTATTTGATTCTCAGTGACGGAGAGCCAGGGAGGCTTAAAGCTGGGCTTTAAGAACATGGCTGTGACAGTGCATTCATGATGGGAGGGGGAGTGAATACGTAGCAGGGAGACCCATGTTTCTACATGCACAATTTTTCTTACATTTGGACCCTTCTCTCTCCTCACATCCACTGTTTTGACAGAGGTGTTCTCTTCTCCCATGCAAATTATTGCTACACAAAGCTCTCCTTGCCCTAAGGCCACCTCCCCTCAATGCATCAGGAATCTGGCTTCTTGAGTACAGAACAGGCTGTGTCAGTCTAGCCAGCCATCTCCTGGGACCCTTCTCTATTGCCTCTAGGATAAAATATAAGCTCTTCTTTTATTTCCCTAAAGCCCCTCACCACATAGACCCACATGCCTATATTATAATATATGTATAGTTAATATTATATTGCAAATTAAATATACACATATAAACACATAACATAGACATTTACAAATCATATATGTATACATGTGCATGTATATACATGTTATGTGTGTCCTTTATGGCCAAAGAAGACCATGCCATCAGAGAAATGATGACATGACTTGCACTTGACTTTGTTTTGAGTGAGGGAGGGCTGTGCAGGTCACCAGCCTCACTTCTCCTCCAGAGACATCTGAATCCAGTGACCAGATACTGATCAGGATGACGGGAGATGACCCAGGATGCACTGGGAGACCTTGGGCCCCTTAGGCAAAGGTCTTTGCAGGTACTCACTTAGGCTGAGGCAATGCCCATTCATTGAATAGGCCTGTTTAAAAAGGAGCCAGGGCATGATGCTTTTAATGAGCCCAAGAAAAGGAAAGACCTCAAGCTGGGAGGGAAGCAGTATGTAGATAAGATAGATGTATATTATTTCTATACACATGTGTTTGTGTGAGTACACTAAACTGCATTTGACAAAGAGAATTGTTTTAATTGGCTTCAGTGAGTTCTGAGATTCTTCCAGGGATGAGATTCTGTGTCCTCTGTTGAAATCCTTGCCCTTTCCTACAACTTGACCACCATTCCTACAGTCTAGTGCAGCCTCTCCCTACCCATACTGATTTTCACAGCATGAAATAAAATACATACAATTACAAAAAAACAAATTCTATTGAAATGCTGTGACCAGAATATGAATAACAAACACATAAAATCTCTGAGTCTCGGACCCCAGGAAGAGAACCCCTGCTCCCTCTGATGGATTTCTTCGGAGGTATAAATGCAGAAACAGCTAAGCTGACATTCCTCTCGTGCTACTTTCTGGAATTTGATGAATGGCAAAAAACAGCTCCCCTGTATTCAGTGCAGGGTAATAGCCACCAATACGATTTCTTTTCAAAAAAAAATAAAAAAAGAAAGAAAGAAAGAGGAAAAAAAGCAAAAGAAAAAGTCCCTTTGGTTGCTGAGTTGCCAAGTGGAAATTATGGCCTATCCATCCATAGAACAATCCACTTAATGGTTCTGGGGCTCGTCTCAAAGTGCTTATAAAATAATGAAGCGATTACAGGGGACCACAAATAAAACCCAAGAGCTCAGTGGAGTTTTTTGATGAAAATCAGGTTGTGGAAGGAGGCCTGCGTGCAGTATTTTAACCATCAGTGTATGCTCCCAGAACTCTTCATTAGAACAAAGCTCAGATCCCCTTCCTTGTGTCTGATTAGAGAAAAACTCAATTTTCTTTTTTGTTGCTAAAATCCAAGTGTGAGGAGAGAGCCCTGCTGAAGAGGAGAGGGGGCATCAAAGAATATTGACTTCAGTGGCTCACTCAGCTGGGGCTTTCTCTTTCCCAACACCTACCCTGAAAATGTACTGAGACTGTTTTCAAAACAAAATCACTGATGAGAAAAGAAAATTATTGGGTAAAGAGACAGACAAACATCCCTTTCACAGCAGCAAGTCTTGCACATTTTCCTTCTTTTTTCTTTTTGTATTTTGTAGAGAAAATGTTGCAATAGTGGAAGAGCTAAGCCTGGATCCTACTGAGCTTTTCCCTGTTCCCACCGCTACTTCCCTCCCCATCCTCCATTTCACTAGGGATACATGGAGTGGCCCTCAGAGGAGCTCCTGCAATGAAAATGAAAGACTTTATCCTTGAATCTCAGAATTGGAAGAGATTTCCTTGGTCCCCTATTTCAGTCAATATCTGGATAGGGGTCCCTCCAAAAATATTCAGGGGAACTAACTGTGTCTGAAGATCCCTGTAATAACCAAAGGAAAATTACTTAACCTCCATGAGACTCAATTTCTTTATCTTTTAAATGAAAGACTTGAAAAACATTTGGGAGGACAGGGTCCAAAGTGAGCAAGTAATGGGAGAGGGTAGCCCCAAACTGTCAGGCTATCTCAGAATTGGAGACTATACTCAGAGAGACATAGTTTACACCTACGGAGGAGGTGACTCTCCCAGAATTTGTCCCCATCCTTTAGTTGCCTTCTGAAGCATCAGGGCCCCCTGAGGGAAAGATAGGAGGCAGTACATGCCAGGTAGGTCAAACCACCTCCATCTTGACCACTTTGATGGAAATAGCCCACTATTAAGAACCAAAGTACTCTGGGAGAACTACTGCCCTTCTATCATCAAATGACAAGCCCTTCTTCCAGCCCAGTACCCTCAAACCCTATTCTGAGAAGCAGCTCCTGTAAAGATGCAGGTTGAGTACTGACTGCTCCTGCAAAGAGAGTCTACAGAGGTGGCTACTGGAGACCCCCAAAATAATGCTATTATTACCCAAGCCCTTGGCATTGTCATAGGAGTCAATGCTAGAAACTAATATCATCTTCTCAGTGGAAATGACATCAAAGAAGAAATCTGACCATCTGCTTTGCCTCTCTGGTCCAAGGCCATAGAAAATCCCATGTGACCTTCCAAAACCTACTCCATAAGAACTGGAGTTCCTAGAGAGTAGAAGCTATCGAATGTCTCCATTTGAATCTCCAGTTTAATCCAGTGCTTGGCATAGTCATCCCTTAATAAATGCTTTAGTCATCATTTGTTGTCACCCTAGAATTTCGCTAAATACTAAAGGGCCCAGGACAGAGACCCAAGGGACACTATGTTTAGTGGGCATGATCTGAATGGGAACTCAGGGGAGGAGAGTGAGAAGGAGTAGTCAGAGAGTGCGAGGAGAATAAGAAGACTGTGGTGTCCTGAAAACCTAGAGAATATAGGATCAAGAGAGAGACTACAAAGTCTTAGGAGAATGATGATCATTGAGAAAAGGCAACGGAGAGTTCACTAGTTACTTTGAGAAAGTGACTTTGGTAGAATTCTAAAGTCAGAAGCTGAATTGTAAGGGGGTTAAGAAGGAGAGGACAGAAAGTAGAGGCACCTATTGTAGGTGGCACTTTCAAGGAATTTATCTACGATTAACAATAGGTAATGAGAATGGAAAGGTCAAGTGAGGGTTTTTTGAGAATGGAACAAACATGGACGTGTCTGCGGGCAGCAGAGAGGAAGAGGTTGGAAAGAAGTTATGGAGTGTAGGTGACAGAGGAGCGATGTGTTGGAGGAGATAGAAAGGGATTGAGCTGGGAGAGGGGTTATTCCTTTGTAAGAAGTAAAGGATTTGGTAAGGGAAGGCAGAGAGAGAGGTGAAAATCCAACAGATTGTGATTGGATAAGGGTATGTGTGGAGGTGGCACATTTTGATGTGACAAAAATCTAGAGCATGAGCCTTGTGTGCAGCTGAGGTGAACTGGTAATTAGGTCAGGAAAAGTGAATAGACTGAGCAGCAGAGAGGTTAGAACGATTGAAGGACAGTTTCATATATGTTAAAATTCTTTAGAAAAGAAAAATTATTAGGGCAAGAATTGTATTTCTTAAGGATGGTAAAGTTGGATGGTAACCTGGAGTTCTGGAAATATCTTTTACCAGGATTTGCTTGGGTAGTAGAATTGAATAGCATAAACCCCAGTGCTCACATGGTGGTCAGAAGAAGTGATACTCTTAAGGTCTCTCTGAAGAACTTCAGAATTGATTGTGAGACATAGGAGACACTGGCACAAGACTGCCCGGCATGGCATGCCTGTATGAAGGAGGGTTCTGTGCTCTGTGAGCAAAGCAGAATTGCAGAAGCTCAAAATAAATGAGAGATGAGCAAATTTAGAGATTTAGATGCAGAAATCTCACTCTAAATCTTCATGTAAATTATTGGTGCCATTTTGTGGTAGAGCCTTTCAAGCTTCCACTGGTCTGATCAACCACAGTCAGACACACTGAACCTTGACCCCAACATAATGATGTCATTTTGGTCCTCTTTGAGCACAAAAAACAACCAACTTCAATGAAGGAGAGAGAACTTGAAAGTAGCAATGGGGAGCAAGGGGTATTCTAACTTCTCTACTTGAGCAGTGTTCCAAGATAAATGACTAAAGCTGTGGCCAGTGCTTGAAAGGGTGACCAGGGAGACTGCTAACAGGGGGACTGCTTTTAAAAATAGCTAAAAGATGGAAGTAGTGTGAAAGAAAAGCTTTTGGGATGAAGGGATATTTGTTGCCTATGAAACAGACATTTCATATGGCACAATGGAAGGGGATGCTGGTGTTTGTTTGGAATTTTGGGCATAAGAAGGAAAGTACATGGTCAGATGGTCAGATGAGAAGCCCCATTTTGTTACTTCTCTTCCTCTAAAGTCTGGACATTGGGTAGAAAATGGTGCAGTAGGAGATGGAAGTCCAATCTATACAACAGAAGGAAATCCCAATCCCCGTGTTTTTCCTCTTCCTTTTCCTCTTTACTCAAGGAACACCTGCAGCAAAAGCAAGGCAGTTGCTCTTTGCACTTGTGGCTCCCCACATCTGGGCTAGTAAATCTCTCTGGCAGCAGAAGAGGGAGTCACCTTGTGCCAGCACAAATGGAAGTTGGTTTGGCTTGGCCCCTCACTGTCTTTGCTCTTGTAATGATGAATGTCTAGAGATCACAAAGTTCAGGAAAGTTACCAGGTGGGAGATAATGAGGCAAATTCTTGGGATGCTCTCCTCAACCTGAGGATGTAAGAATAGTGGCCAGATATCACCCCCCCCACCTCCAGATGGGGACTTTTTGTTTGTCTTCTGAGAAGTACCTAGGGATCATGGAGATCACTGATCAGTTCTTAAGTCCCTTTCTCATTCAATTAAGGAATTTATTCACACTTTGTAAAAGGATCCTTAGCAGAACTAGACCTTGAAGTGACCTCAGGGGACAGTTCATCCAAACCATTGATTTTATAGATGAAAAAAATTGAAACCCTGAAAGATTCAAAGACTGTCCCAAAGTTACAGAATCATCAGGTAGAAGAGCTGAAGTTTAGACATCAAATCCAGCACTCTTTTCACTCCATTACATCTCTCCGAAGAATTTGTATGGTATAAAAGACCTCAAGTCCCAGCTCTCCCATTAAGTAAATTATATTGACTTAGGTGAATCACTGTCTCTTTAAGGTTCAATTATTTCATCATTAAAATGGTGATAAAAATATTGTTACTACCCATGAGGCACAATGGAAAAAGCTGTAGGGAGACAGTCACGTGGCAGAGTGGATAGCTTTTGGGATCTGAGTCAGAAAGACTCAAGTTCAAATCTTTCTTCAGACACAGGGAAAGTCACAAGGCATCCTGGCCTTAGTTTCTTCATCTGTAAAATGGAGTTAGCAGTGGCATCTACCTCACAGGGTTGTTGTGAGGATTAAATGAGATAGTATACACCCAGCATTTTTCAGATCTTAAAGCTCGATATACAGACTGACCATTCTTCATCATTCCATCTTCTCTCCCCTCTGATTAGAGGGATGAACTGTAGAGAGAGGGCCAAGCTACTCCCATTGCCTTCCTTTATCAAAGACAGAACTTGACCTCTCAGAGCACTTCTGTTTGCATCTGTTGCTCTGCCTGATTTCAACATTTTACAACAAAATAACCCTTAGCTAGCTCCCTTGTGTTCCATCCCCCAACCCCTCTTTCTGCTTTCCTTTGTGCGTCATCCCCCTTTAGATTGAGACCTCATTTAAAGAAGGGGCTATTTTTCTTTTAATTAATTGTATCCCCAGTGCTTGGCAGAGTTCCTGGCATGTCATCATAGATGCTCACTAAATCTTTAGTGGATTAGATTATTGGATTAGATCCTAGTCATCACTCTCATTAAGTGACTTGAACAAGGTATCCATCATAAGTGGAAGAGCAGGCATTCAAACCCAGGATCCCCTACTCAAGATCCAGCACTCCAAGAAGGACCACTCAGGTCTAGCCTTGGACACTCACTGACTGTGTGAACCTGGGCAAGTCACTTATCCGCAGTTGCCTCCCCACCCCCAAAAAAGCTCTAGCACTTCTTCCCCCCTACCCCTTGGCCTTTTGCTCAAATTCTCTGCTCATAATGTTAACAAACGTCATCCTCAGACACACTAGGGGGAAAAATCGGCCTCACCTACATCTCAGAAAATTTGGCTTTTCTGCTCTCACAATGCATGACACAGCAGCTAGCCACAAGTTTGCATTTTAGAAACCTTTTTGAATAGGTGGAGAAATCACCTTAAATTGGTTCTGTTATCTGTGAGTGGAAGTAATGGAGTCATCGGAGTCAGGTGCCCTGGAGATGGGAGAAGATACTGCAGTGGAATAGAGACTTTGATTACATGCAGCCAGTCCTTGCCCCCTCCCCAGAAAGGAATTGCTTCAGACTCATGGTCCACACTGGGAAATAATGCTAAAGCTTCTATAGAAAGCATAGCTGCTTGGTGGCTGGATGCAATTGGAGTAACTGAAATGCTGGTAAGACATGGTTGTAGACAGGTCACTGATGACCTGGAGAGTGTCCAGAGAAGTCTCTGTGGGTGGAGATGAGCTAGACAATGTGACATGATGGGGGGAGGGTCAATGATGGCTGCTGTCCAGCAGCATTAGGCTTGACTTGCTTGGTCAGGGAGACAGAACTATGGGCAATGGTGGAATAACAGCAAGGTCGTAACTTAGATCATAGGCTCATAGATCCTAGAGCTGAAAGTGACCTCAGAGGTCATCCACTACAAACTCCTTACTGAACAACAATGGAAACTGAGGTCCAGAGAGTTTAGGTGACTAGGAGTTAGGAGTCATCAGAAACATGCTGGGAACTTAGGGACTCCAAAGTAAAAAAAAAATTAGCATAATAAAAATAAAATGAGAGTAGCAATAAGATGCCTGTATGGTGCAAAGCACTTTACATATTATCTCATTTGATTCTTACAACAACCCTGCAAGGTAGATGCTGCTATCATCCCCATTTTACAGATGAGGAAACTGAGGCAGAGAGAAATTTAGTGACTTGTCAGGGATCACACAGCTAGTAAATATCTGAGACTGGATTCAAACTCAGATATTCTGGAGTCTAGGCACAGTGCTCTACCCTGCACCCCCAGCTGCCTCCAACATATGCTTTTCATAGATCACAAAATGAAAACTGGAAGAGATCTCATGCAACCCCTGATTCTAAATGCCCCTCGATTCTAACCCTAACCCTAAATGGGCTCAACCTCTTCATTTTATAGATGAAGAAACTGAAGCCTCTTGTAATGGCTTGGCTAAGAAAGGGGTAGAATTTAAACTGAAGTCCTCTGACTCCCGACCTTGATGTGTTACCCTTAGGAGAATCATCCTATTGAATTGTGCTGTCCCAAAATTGAATACCTACAGGCATCTGTATATTACATCTGTAGACATAAGGACCTCCTCCCAGGCCCAAAGCAGAGACTGGATGCCGCCTTCTTGGGCAGACCAGAGACAGGATCCTTGCTCAGAAATGGGTTGGACAAAATGACCCTGAGGTCTTTTCTGACACTAAAATCTCTTTACTTTCCTCTGGGAGAAGGACCTGTGTGTCAGCATCACTAGACTTTCCTGCTTTGTTTAGAATATGAAGGCCAAACCATGGATGAGACATCTCCCACCATCTTGAGTCTATGGAAGAGAAAGATGTCTGGTTGGCTCCTGAGACTTTAATTGTGGCCAGGTTCTGTGTAGTCAAGATTTTATAACCATAGAAAGGTACAAATGACATTTCTAATTAACAGAGATTTCTCTTCCCAGTAAAGATTTAAGAGACTGACATAATTTAGCCAAATTGATATTTTACCTCATGATTTCAGGGAATTAACAGCAAATAAACCTCTTGGTCTTGATATATATACTATGGAATCCAATAAATCAGAGGAGGGCAGCTTTCCGCCTCCTAGGTGCATGGGCTGGTTACATGATTGTTAACTGTGCTTGGGGTGCCAGGGCCTACCCTTGGCAGTAAATGCCATTATGCCTCAACAAGACTAAAGCATTGGGTCTGCTTCATTCATTCCATGTGCCTTTGGAATTCTGTGTTGGATCTTGGTCAGAAGACGAGAGTCTTGGGTTCCAAATTCCATTCATATGAGTCACAACTCATTCACCTCCGATTGGCTGTTTGATTGTGAACAAGTCATTTAGCCTTTGTTTGCCTCATTTTTTTTCACTGTATAATTATGATAACAACAGCATTTACATCTCAAGGTTACTATGAGGATCCAATGAGATAATTATAAAGCACTTAGCCTAGTATCTGGCCCATAGAAGGAGCAGCATCAAAGATTGTTGACATGATTTGACTCTTTTGGGAGATATTCACCATATTGGTGAATATCCTTCAGTCTCCTGAGCAGAGAAAATGCCATTGTGGCTGTAAGAAGGGATGCCATGTGTGGGGGTGCAGAGCCAGCAGAGGCTGGGGTGGATGGAAAGAAGATCCCAAGTCCTTGGATTTAGTGCTGCTGCTTGGGCTGGCTAAATCTATGAAGAAAAAACCCCATGTCAGATGGAAGTCCTCCACTGTCTACTGGAATCTCACATTTCTGAAGAGCTTTATGATGGACAAAGCCTTCATCACAATAACCCTGGAGTGGTCACAGAATCGGCATGGATTTCTGATTTGGTGTCAGAAGGTCTGGGTTCCAATTCCAGTTCTGTCACTGATTACATGTGGGGGGCTTTGGGCACCTCTCTGGAACCGAGTTTTCACACCCTTTTTAAAAAGCACTTATCAAACAACTACTGTGTGCTGGCATTGTGCTAAGATTCCTGTTTTACAGTTGAGAAAACCAAGGCAAGTCAGCTGTTAAATGACTTGCCCAGGGTCACACAGACAGCTTTTGTGACCAGAATGAATCTCACTTCTCTTGACTCCAGGCTGAGGATTCTGTGTCTGTCTAAATGGGAGGTTGAATTAGGTGATGTCCAAGGTTTGGGGGACCAGAACCTCTTCATCTTTTGGAACCTTAATTCATTCATCTATAAATGTGTGTATTTATATATTATACTGATACTCACACTGTCTGCCTTGATGAAGAATGGGTTTTATGACTCAGTCAATAAGTGGGGTGGAGGCAGAAGACCTGGGTTTCAATTCTGGCCTGCTGCCCCCTATGTTTGTGACCTCTCTGGATCTCAGTTTCCTAATCTGTAAAATGAAGGCACTTGGACTTGGCAGCCTCTGAAGTCACTCTCAGCTTTAGATCAAGAATTAATCCAGTGACATCCCTTGTACAGATTGGAAAACTGAGGGGCAGGGAGGAGAAGGGCCTTATAATCAGTAAGTTTCCAGTCCTTTCACACCTCAGCTAGAAAGGTTGGACATATACAGTTTGTGTACTGAGGACAGGAACTGCCATGCTTGGGTATCCCTGATGCCTTAATGCCTCTGAAAAGTGCTTCAATGCTTGTGGGGTTGGATTGAACAAGGGAAGCCAGGTAGGCACTACAGGTGAACTGAATCACGGAACCTTGAGCCTAAAGAGTCCCCAGAGATCATTGCATCCAAATTCTCATTTATGCCTGAGCAGAGTTAGGCCCAGCTAGCTGGGTCAAGTCAACAAATCAGGTGATTTGTCCAAGGTCACTGAGGAGGGAATGGAGAGGCATCATGGAACCCTGCTTCTCCTACTCCGGAGCCAATGCCCTTCCCTGTACCAGGGGTCAGGGCACCCCAAGGACAGGGAGAAGCACCGAATCAGGGGCCTCAGATTCATCAACAAGTTTAAATTTGGGCACAATTTACCTTAACATGTGAATAGAGTGCTTCAGTAGCCAAGAATCTGCTAGCTTATAAGTGTTCTAGGTCCCCAGGAACCTCTTGAGGCAGAGTCCACCAGGAGGCATTTTTGCCAACATGGCCAGGTTCCTTTGTTAGCTAGTTATGTTACTAGCCTGGGAGCAGGAGAAGTCCAGGCCTGAAGATCCATTCTCCTTTGTTCCTGTTCTTCATTTGTGGGCCCCTGGCACTCAGTGAGTGTCAGTCCATGGGGGAGGGCCCAACCCTAACCCTGCCCTGCTCCACTGGGGCAGCCACCCCTCTGAGAGTCACTCTGGGTGTTAACAACTGAGAAAGATGGACTTTGACTTGTCGTGGTAGTCAGATTTGTTTCTTTGTTGTCTCTGATCCCAGGGCCCCATAATGCAGTCACTGAGCTGGACCTTTACTGAGTAAATCAGCATTCTTTCATCAGCCACATTTAAATACATGCACATACATACGTGCACATAGTCTTTTCACAGAGGGAAAAATGTACTACCATGTCGGGGAGGATGGTTGGGAAGGAGAGGCTGTACATGCTTTAGCCTTACCTCAAAAAAATAAACATTCTCTTTCAAATAATTTATTTCAAGAATTATTGAGGAATATAACTCTGCCCAAAGAGTGCTACTGGGTCTGGATAGAAAGAAAGCAGATGCAAAATGGGTCTTTCTAATCCAAAGGTCAAGTATAATATAATAAGATATAATATAATCCAGCATGGTGTGATATGTCACACAATGATACAATGGAATACAGTGCAACATATGATATGATAAGATGTCATATGATGATATAATATGTCATGTTTCTGCTTAAGGCCAGCTAGGGGGTGCCATAGCACACAGAGAGTCAGGTCTAGTGTCAGGAAGACTCATGTTCCTGAGTTGAAATCTGACCTGGGACACTTCCTAGTGGTGTGACCTAATGTGATAGATGATGTGATAAAATATAACATAACATGGGATTTACTGTTATTGTATAGGACATATTTCATAATGCGATATTTGGTATGATATGATATCATATTCTGACATGATACTAGACTCTGCATCAAAAGATATCAGAATTGAGACCTCAATAAATACTATATAAAAACAGTCCCTCTGTTGGTGAATAGGAGCTCTCTTTATATAATACGAGAGAGAGTCATCCCACCTCTACTTGAAGACATCCACCAATGAGGAGCTTACCACCTTCTGAGACAGTCCACTGCATCTTGGGATAAGTCTAATTGTCAGGATGTTTCCCAGACAGTTTGTCTACTGGGCATTGGTTCCTGTTGACTCCTTACTTCCTTTGATGCTTTGGCTCAGTGTTTGAGTCTGCCCAGTTCAATTCCTTGAGATTCCACCCCTTGACCCAGATTTGGGGGCATTGTCCAAGTAATAGGTTCTGTCCCATTCGAGGCTTTCCCTCTCCTCAGGCAGTCACCAGAGCTGCCTGGGCCCTCATGGCCCCTTACCTAGGCAATAGTAACCTCCTCTTCACCAGGCTCCTTGCCCCTGCTCATCCCTCTCCTCCAGCCTCCAGAGAATTGGCAAAGTGGCTTTTCTTCAGTAAAGATCAGACTCTGGCCCTCCTACTTGATAAGTTCCAGTGGCTCCCTATCACCCCTAGGAAAAGGTGTAAACTGCCCTATTTGACTTTTCAAGTCCTTCATGGCCTGACCTCAACATCCTAACTCCTCTCCCTGTACAATCCAGTCAAACTGTGCTTCTCTCAATTCCTCACCCGGAACATTCCATCTCCCACCCCCATGCCTTTGCTGTGTCTACCTCCCATGCCTGGCATGAACTTCTCTTTACATGGGCCCAACTGATTTCTTGTCTGTCTTCCAGACACAGCCCAAGCATCACCTTCAACAAGCCTTTCCTTCTCTCTCTCCCCCACACCTTGGTTGTATTTAACTCTCTCGTATTTATTTGCTTAACGCTAGTTAAATCACTAACATTGGTAAAGTGATTTCAAGTCAGTAAATTGATTTACTCATGCAGGCCTCCCTAAAAGTTTGCACTATGACCTTGGGGGTATCTTGCATGACCTTATCTGATCCCCACAATCACCTGGTAAGGCAGGTGTTATTGTTACCTCCAATTTACAGACAAGGAAACTGAGGCAGAGGGAGGCCTAAGCACGTGTCTCTCCTCTCCAAACACCAACTCCCTGGGAGGAAGGCTTTATCCCCAAATAAATGGCTGCTCATCGACTGATTTTATTTTATTTTTAAACTAACCGATATGGACCCAAGCCCTGATCTCTGGGACACAGCAGAGGAAGGTTTCTTTCTTCCATATTTTAATTGAGACTAGCACCCATGAATAAGGGAGGCACAGCAGGCAAGCACAGGAATTAAGGGGGATGGCAGTCTGTAGTTCTTGGGGAGCAGAAGGGGGAAGGCAGGGAGAACTCTCAGAGGGCAGCAACTTGGGCCCTCAGGAAGTGGGACCTAGGGCCTTCGGAGCAGGCCCTGCTGTGATGCTATGGGAAGGATGCTGGACGTTGGAGGCAGGGATGAGTCTTGACTCTGGCACTTCCTAGACATGCAACTGTGGCAAGGCTCTGAGCTTCTCTGGGCCTCTAGACCCCATAGAATAATAACCTATTTCACAGGATTGATGGGAGAAAAAACACTTCATAAACTTGAAATTGCTATATAAAAATGAGCTATTATTATGCCATCTCAATGATGGAAGGCACCTGAGGGCCATGCATTCTCTCTGCTTTCTGCCTGACAAAGACTCCTTTCGGTGCATGTTCAGAGCCCTCTCCTGGAGGGCAGCCCCCAATGCCCACACAAAACCTTTTATTTAGGGAATACTTTGGTTGCTGGGAAGATTGTCCTCACATTGTCTGCTCTGAAATCTCCTCGGAGGACAAATGGAGCTGATGTCCTCACTTTTAGGCCTCCAATGCCGCATGTTCCCCTGAACCTTCTCTTCTCTCTGATGAGTATCCTCAGTTCCTTCACCTGGTTCTCATCATGCCAGGAGCTGGAAACCTTCACCAGCCTGGCAGATCTTAGCTGGCTTTTCTCCAACTCATCAGCTGAACACAACTCTCTGTGTCCATCTGATCAGGGACAGGACTGAACCACAAGCACTTCCCTATTCTTGGATGCTCCATCTCTCAATCCAGGGTAGTTGATCACCTAACAAACATGAACCATGCACCAGAAATCACATTAGCTTTCCAGTCGTCTTAGCACATACAATCCACTAACTCCATCTTTTTTATTTTCACACAAACCAACATTAGCCATTTTTTTCTGCTGTATTATATTTGTGAAGTTGATTTTTTGAACCAAAATCTCTATCAAAAATTTGAAATGTGGTCATGTGGAAGAATAATTGGATATGTTTAATGTGGTCTCAGCAGCAGGCCCAGGAAGAGTGAGGGCAAGTTGGAAAGAAGAAAACTGAGGCTTAATGCCAGGAAAAAAATCCCTTAGCAGTGAGAGTTAGAACAAAGACTAGTGATCAGACTCGAGAGGAGGCAAGATCAGCTGCACAAGAGGGCCTACATCGAAGGCCGGGTATATTACTGTGGGGTTGCATTCAAGGTTAGGGTGGAAATCTCAGTTCCTTCCAATGCTCAGATTCTTCAGTGATCCTGAGATGTTGCATTTGTCTATATCGAATGTGAGCCTCTAAGAATTACCACAATAGTCTGGCCTGTCAGGAGTTTGTTTTGTGTCCTTTTGTTTGTCAGAGTCCAATGGTCATCAGACATGTTCACCTTACCTCTCCGCTTTGTGTCTCCCAGAAATTTACCAAGCATATCATCTGTGCTTTTCATCAAACCATTTCATATAAATGTTAAAGAGCAGAGGGCCATGGCAAAGTTTCCTGGGGCACTCCAGCAAAAGTTTTCTCTAAAGAAACAATGGGGGAGCCTTTAATGAGGAAATCCTTCGTCTTTCTGTGGAAGACACTTTTTCCTACCACTCACCCATAATGCGATCTAAGAGTCATCCTTGACTCTTGTCACTCTCATTATTGGTTCCAATGAGTCACCATGTTCTGGTGATTCAGTCTCCCTCACTTATACCCTTATCTTCACTCCTGTGGTCTCTCACCCAGTTCAGACCCTCCTCCTCATCTCTTAGCCGTCCATTGTAATAGATGCTTCATGACCACCTGCTCACTCCCTTCTCCAAGATCTTCTCCACTTAGCTGCCAAACAGAGATTACTGAAGTACACATATGACCAAGTCACTCCCCTACTCAAAAGCCTCTCCTGGCTCCCTTTGATCTCCAGCATAAAATGCATCGAACTTTTAGTCTGTATTTGCTCCTTTTACAGTTACATGATCTGTAATTTGCTCCCACCTCTATACATGACAGTCCATGGCACTTCTCTCCTTTGCCTTTCAGAATCCTTCCTTCCCAGGATTGTTCAGGTATGAACTTCTTTGTTCAGTTATTTCAGTGACTGACTCTTTATGACCCCAGTGGAGGTTTACTTGGTAGAGATATTAGAGTGGTTTGCTTTTCATTTCCCAGTTCATTTTACAGATGAGAAAATGGAGGTAAACAGGGTTGAATGGTTTGCCCAGGGTCACAGAGCTAGTGATTGTCTAAGGCTGGATTCTAACCCAGATGCCCCTGATGCCTGTCCCAACTCTCTATTCACTGATCCACTGAACCACCCAACTTCTACATAAGGCCCTTTCTGATCCCTTCAGCTGTTTCTATTTCTCTTAAAATCACTTTGCAGACATGATGTCTTACTCACCTACATAAACATTTTATCTCCCTTGGTAGAATGTAAATATGTTAAGAGGACTACGTGATTTTTATCTTTACTCTCCCCTCATCACAGTGCCTTACACATCACATTCTTAATGTCAGGAGTTAAATTGAATTAACCATTCTTACGTTCCATCCAACCAGTATCAGATCCACCAAATGGTGATGTTTTTCAGTTCACATCTCTCCAACCATAGGAATGGCATGGCAGACTAGGGCAAATGCTTCACTGAGTCTCAGTCTTCCCTTGATCTACCCATCTAGAAACCCTGTCAGAAAAGCAAATATGCTTCATCTGCTCTTGCTGAAATCATCTTGTTTAGTTTTGATGACTGCTTCCATTTCTAGATCTTCATCCAGCTTCCCTTTAATAATGCTTTTATTACTTTTCCAGGTTCATAGACCTAAAGGTATCCTATGAGGATATCTCTTCCCTTATTTGAAAATCAGGACATCATTTGTCCTTTTCCCAACGTGAGGTATTTCTGCTGCTGTCCATGACATCTCAAAAGAAGTCAATGAATATTATATTTGTCTCTCACTCTCTCTCTCCTTCCCCTTTCCCTGTCCTCTCCAGGACCTTGTACACGGGGAGATTTCAATATCTATTTGGTGAATGGATTAAATGAATGAGTATTGAACTAAACCATAGAGAACAAATAGAATCTGGAGGCCTAGAGAGGAAAGGAGGGCATGGGAGAAAGTGGGGATGACTTCAGGGGAGGAAAATATGAGAGACAGCCTAGACAAGTGGCAGACCACGGAGGGGGCTGAGGGGAGGGGAGGGTGGAAGGGCACTTGGAGGCTAGGTGGTGGAGAAGGATGCCCAGAGCAGCCCACCTCTCTAGGTTTAAGGCAGGCCTTCCATAATGAAGAGGCTGAAACGGATTTTCCCCATCTATTCCTGCCAGGTCTCTGATTCGATTGCTCATTTAGGAAAGTGAATGAAATCCCGGAAATCAACATTTCCAATTTGAGAAGCTCTAAGTCCCAGGGGCAAGAGCAGAATAACCTTTTAATTTCTGAGATGAATGAACAAAGTAATTCTTGTGAGTGGTATCTCCTGTTTCTACAGCAGCCATAAATCATACCTTTGGGAGCTGTAACATTTCACTCTGAAATGTGCATTTGGAAAATAACGCCACCATTTGTTATTATTCTTCCTTTGTGCAATTTCAATGAATTCATGACCAGTCACAGATTCCTGCTGATTCTGTGGCATGAGAACTAGCTATTATATTGCCAATGCCTGGACCCACTGATTAGGCTGAGATGCTTTATATCCACTGATCCCAGCTAGAAAGGCATTCTTCCTCTAAGCAGAACTGACTTTTTCATTAGCATAGAGTTCATTTTTCATTGTTTGACTGTGTCTTCCTTTATCTGGGCAGCTTCTCTCAGAAATCAGCCCTAGAATGGTGGTGACATGATTTTGCCTACCTGAAAACTTTGTGGCCTTTAGCCAAAGACCTGATCTGTTGGCACAAACTTGGCAGGTGAATTCATGGAAAGCTGTCACCATCTGAAAACTTACAGGGCATATTCTGTTGATATATGAGATATATTGTTGTAACCAAGACAGGGTGACAAGGGCTTAATTCCCTAGTGGGAAGTTTAGAGGGAGTATTCTTTTCTGAGCATCCTGGTCACATGGGAGTAACCCCATCTAGGGGCACGCCCTCACACTCAGGCAGCTCATAAACCTTGTGGGACCCTAGGGTATGGTACCATATCAGGGTATGGTATAGAACTCATGGGTTCTTCTCTCCCAAAGTTTCATTCAGTCTTAGGGGCCTCACAGCCACACATACAGATAGATACGCACACATATACAACACACACATACAGACATACACACTCCTGACCATTGACTCTTGGCCAGGTGTAAAAATATTGTTAGAACCCAGTAATTATACACAGTGTGAGACTAATGGACAAAGTTCAGAGCATTTCCAAAGTGCTCACGCAGAGAAGGAGCTCCCAAAACATGTGACTCAGAGCCAGCGCAAAGTATCTTCCTGCGTTTGCATCCAGCTTCTCTTAGCATGTCACAGCTCAGGTTTGTGTTAGAAGATTGCATCCCAGATTGTTCCCAGTCATCACCAGCTGTTCCTCCTCCCTGGGCTGTTGGCTTAAATGTACTCTTTTTTTACTTTTAGGTGTTGTTTTAAGAAAGGGAGCAAAAAAAGAGGATTCTTCTAATTGAATAAATTTGTATTCTGTCAGGAATTTCATCTTCCTAGGAGGATGTCTGGAAACTGACTCAGCTATTTTTATTTATCATGGTGAAGTTGTGTATTGAGGAGAGGGCCAGGATCCAATGGCATTCAAATAAGGCACAAAATACTGATTAATTCTACCTTTTTTATTAAATTTATTCCTTACTCCCAAGGATAATAGATTTCGGGAGCCATTGCCAATGTAGCGCTCTCCAGTATACCTCTGTTATTGACAGGGCCTTGAGTGTCCCTTGGCTCTGATAAATGGTTCCATAGTGCTTCAGAAAGGCCAGCATTAAACAATCTAGGTCCACGTGTTTTGACCTGGCTATGGTGCTGGATAAAGGAGTCATGCTCAGACTATAGAGGTGGGAGGAAGGAAAGAAGGAGGAAAGAAAGGAAGGAAGGAGAGAGGGAGAGAGGCAGGAAGCAAGGAAGGAAAGAATGAAGAAAAGAGGGAGGCAGGAATGAAGGAAACACTTATTAAGTACCTACTGTGTGCCAGGCGTCGTGTTCAGCACTTTGTATAGGTTATCTTCTTACAACTACCCTGGAGGGAGGTTCTGTTATTATTTCTGTTATTGTGTTCATCTCCACAATTGAGGAAACTGAGGTAGACCAAGTTTAGGTGACTTACCCAGAGCCATATACCTACTTGTTAGGGGCAGGATTTGCACTCTGATCTTCCTGACTCTGAGCCCAACACTAGATGGAAGATGCTTAGGAATAGCATTTTACCTGGGGTAACTGCTTTTATCATGAGGAGACTTTTTCCTATGAAGGTCTGGGAAGACTGCCGTGCTCTGGGAGTCAGTGGTTGGACTCATGCTAAGAACAAAATTGTAAAGTCTATCAAGTGAGGGAGTTCTACTAGGTGGCCTTGGAGGTCCCTTCCCACCTCAGAGCTAGGACCCAATGGATTGTGAGAGGCACATAAAGTAAACTCTCAATACCTCCTTTTCCTCTGCTGGGAGTGAGCACTCCTTTCTCACGGGTCTCACAGCCCGCTGCCTGACCCTCTCCATTTCCTGTCTTCCCTAGTGTCCTGGTGGTGATCATTGTTATAGCAATGACTAATGTTGATAAAATGTTATTGAAGGGGTAGAAGACGGTAACCATTTTCAGGTAATGGAAGGGGTACCCTATGGAATAGTTTCAGCCTGTTCTCCTTGGTCAAGGACCAACTGGTGACATGAAGGACAGATAGCTAGAATTAGAGTCAGGAAAATCTGAGTTCAAATCTTACTTTAGAGACTTTTGAGCTGTGTGACCCTGGGTAGATCACTTAATCTCTCCAGATGAAAGGTTCTCCTTTGTCAAATGAAGCTAAACCCAGCACTTCCCTCCTGGAGTTATTGGAAGAATTGAATATGATGGCTTGTAAAGTGCTTTGCAAACCTTGAAGTGCTCTCTCAGTGCTCGATTTTCTCAGTGGTCCCTAAGAACAGAATGTCTCTTTCAGCACTTGGCTCATTTGATCGATGGGTCCACCCAAACCAACTTCAGCTCTTACCTGAACTCTTTCCCACTAGATACAGTTTCTCATCAGGCGCCTTCAAGGTGAGAGGTTACTTTAGACCACCAGAAGGCATCAAGCACCAAATTTCTCATCTTCTCATGGAGGGGAAAAGGCAAGAATTGAGAACTCAAAATTTTAAAAAATGATTATTAGCTGTGTTTACATGTATTTGGGAAATAATTAACAAAATAAATAAAATGTGGTTTTGAAAGGAAGACACCTAAGTGGCCCTCAGGGAAGTCATCTGTATTAAAAATAAATCATATAGTTCAATGAAAGGAGCAATGTTTCTGAAGTGAGAGGATCAAGTCTTGTACCTTAACATGTGAGTGATCTTGGACAAGTCCCTTCCCCTCCCAGGGACAGGGAAAGAAGGAGATTGGATGAGGGGATGGTCCTTCCAACTCCAAAGGTCTCATGAGTAAAGTCACCAATGTAGCTTGCAATTCTGAGCCCTATCACTCATTCCTGCATGTCTTTCAGAAAGGAGCTGTAGTTCACTGGAAGCTTCAGGAAATGGGAGAGCAGATCTGGATAAGCAGAGCAGCAAGGGAATCAGTCAGCATTGATTGACTGCTTGCTGTGTACCAGGCACAGTGCTAAGAACAGAGATACAAAGAAAGGCAAGTATAGGTATGGTATGAGTCCAGGGAGCATCTGTTCTAATGGGGGAGACTCAATACAAGTATGAAAACACAAGAGAAAGACAATGTAAGCGCGAGGGTATACCAGTGAGAAGGAGGGAGGTCTGGAGGTGGGTGATGCAGTTCACTTACAGAAAGCTGGATTTGATCTGAGTCTTAAAGGAAACAAAGGAAGTCAGAAGGGGTGAAAAGGGAGAGGATTTTAGGCATGAGGGGCGGGGGATGGCCAATACAAAGTATGGAGCAAAGAACAAGAAGAAGATCAAGGTTGCTGGATCAATGAGTATGAAGAGGGAAAAACAGTGCAAGAAACTTGGAAAGGAGGAAAGGATGGAAACAGTGAATAGTCTTCAGTCTAAGGCAGGATAGGATGTGGCCAGCAAGTTTGGGGCAGGCAGCAGCAGAGGGCCCAGGCCAGGGGCCAAAGCCCTGGCTGGCAGCCGCCTAGTGGCTCCCAGACTTCCCAGAAAGGGGTGGGAGGACTCAGCCATCAGAGTGTCAGCTAAATGAGAGCCAGGTAGTTTATATTTTATCAGTAATAAACTGGATGAAAGATCATATTTTAAATGATATGCCTCCAAGCGTGCTCTACATCACACTGTTGACAGCATCATTTTTCCAAGATAGAAGCTAGGAAATTTAAATAGTTTCCAAGTGGTAAGTACCTTGATTAGCAAGGTGCAGCAATATGCAAACCTGCCCAATGAAAACTAGTGATTGATAGCCTTCCCTGAACACACCAGCCTTTTCTGCCTGAGCATTTGTTATTTTGCAGCATTGACTGAAGCATGTCTGTTCCACTCACCTAGGGGATTCAAGTCTCTCATTGGCCCTTGGGGATTTTCAATGATTTATTTGTAGATGGCCATAATCAGTTTCATGGATCCCCAAATGCAGAATAAATAGACATGCTGAGCTGACTGGCCATTTGTGAGCACACAGTCAGAGGGAAGGCACCTTTGTGCATGAGAGACAATGTAGGAGTTTAGGGTAGGGGATAGTTCCCCCCTCCCCACTTCTGTCATGTGGGAAAACACAAACACAAAACCTAAAATGAGTCACACAAGATATAAGAGCTATCTAAGGAAAGCGAAGTCAGCCAACACTCATTAAGCACCTACTATGTGTCAGGGGCTGAGCTGAGCAGTGGGGATACAAGGAAAGGCAAAAGCAGTCTCTGCCCTCAAAGAGCTCACACCGTAACAATGGAGACAAGGAAAGAGCAAGGAGCGCACAACTTAGGGAATGTATACATTAGGGATCAGTTAAGAGGGAAGGCACTAACCTTGCAGTGATCAGGATGGACTGCTTACAGAAGATGGGAGTTTAGCTGTTTCTTGAAGGATGCTAAGGAAGCCAGGAGGCATAGGTGAGGGGGAAGAGTGTTTGCAGCAGGTGGCACAGTCAGAGAAATGACCCAGAGGCAGGAAATGTCTTAGTTAAAATATCCAAAGTTTGTTAGGTTGGGTCAATTTATTCTGAGGACAGAGGATCAACTCATTTCCAAGCTGGACAGTTTTTTACCTGCCTCTAGATTTGGGCTAAAGGACATAGAATGCAAACATTTTTAACATCAATACATAAGAAGAATCCCAGATACCAATAATTGCCAAGTCCCTCCACTGAGGCAGATGGCAGTCACGACTTCCTTTCCTATTCTGTGTGACTCCTGTCTGTGTTCTCTAAATGTGATGTGGAACACCGGGACCAAACAAAGGAGGGGTGGTGGTGAACGTCCAAAAGAAGTCACGAAGAATCAATTAATCATCAATTACTCATGGAATAGACTCTGTCCCAAGTTCTGAGCCAGGGGATTCTCCAAGGATACATACCCTACTCTCAAGAAGCTCACATTATAATGGGCAATGAGGACATGTCTGTATACACACACACACACACACAATGTGTGTCATGTCTATGTAAGCCAGAGTAAATAAAGTGAATAAACACAAGAAAATTGCAGGGGGCTCCATGAAATTAGGAGTATGGAAGCCATTAGCAACTAGGAAGAAACAGGAGAAGTCATGTGAAAGATGTAGCCCTTGAACTTTGTCTTAAAGGGGAGGTAGGATGTTCAGGGGTGGCAGTGAGCATGGGTGCCCAGGAATAAGAATGGGCATGGGAGCACAGTAGCACAGGTCCTGGATAGAGACTAGCACTTTTGCAAACAGTTAGGAAACAAGGGCCAATTTTGCTGAAGGTCTTTTTCCATCAGCCAAGTCCTCGTGACACAAAGACCCCTTCTGGATGGTGAACATAACTTTTCAATGAATTCCTCCTTTTCAGTGTATCCCCCTTAATTACCTCCCTTCTAATTATCCCATTTCCCTCCTCTATCAACAACCCACCCCTAATTGCTTTTAAACATTCTGCTGGCAAGTTTCCTGTGTGTTTTGGTTATTCAGCAGATGCTTCAACAGCTAATGAAGAAAGAAGGTTTTTCTATCTTTATTATGGCATGGAGTCCAGATGAGTTGGCCTCTGGCTATGTCTCCACAAGGGTCTTTCTGAAGACCTTGTGGGCAGGGTGGGGAATCTGGACACTTGTAAATAACTGTATGTTAACTGTTTACAATCAGACAGGAAGGACCTCAGAACTCAGTAGGTCCAACTTCCTTGTTTGAAGAAGATTGGTGCCCAGAGTACTCAATGACATACATACAGTTAACATTGGTAGTAAGTGGAAAGGCTAGAATTTGAATCCAGTTCCTTTGTCTCCTATCCAGTGCTCTTTCTACTATGGGACTCACAGAGAGGTTATATTCTTAGGCACAAAGATTTTCTAGCATGGGAGAAATGCAGGAGATCTTTGACTGTCTCCTCCCCTCCCACCTCTCAGTTACTGTTACCTTTCCTTTACACCAGATATATGATATATGAATATATTCATTTGCATGGTGTCTCACCTGTCAGAATACGAGCTCCCTGAAGGCAGGGACCTTGTCTTTGTCTTTCTTTGTACCCAAGCGCTTAGCACTGGGCCATAGTAAATGCTTATTGATAATGGCTGACTGACTAGAAATCCAAAAATTGAAACCAAGTACATTACAAGCGTAGAATCACAGATGTAAACATAAAAGGAAGAGCTAGAGCTTCTCTAGTTCAACACGCTAATATACCTGTGAGGTAACTGAAGCTCATGCTGGGATGGAAAGCTTGCTGCCCTGGAACTTAACCCTGATTCCATCCCATCAGCACCTTGGATAGCTTCCATTCTTTAGGTCCAGCTCTCCCACTATGACTGATGTGATGCAGTGGAAAGAAGACTGGATTTAAAATCAGAGGACCCAGGTTCAAATTCTAGCCCTGCCTCTCGCTACCCAGGTGGCCTTGAACAAGGCTCCTCAGTTTTATCAAGGGTTAAATGAGGGATTTGGACTAAACAGTCTCAGCAGAGCCTGCATTTCCTTTGAGCCGTTTCAATTCTACTTTTCTCATACAGCCCAGAATATTCTTTGATGTAGGCATGCCATGCTGAGTAGTCCTGTGCCAGTGTCTCCCATGCCACACAATCAATTCCAAAATTCTTAAGAGAGACCTTGAGAGTGTCCTTGTATCACTTCTTCTGACCACCATTACTGAATGGCATTAGGCTCCTTTTGTGTGGCAAAATATCTGATACTGTTTTTGTTCCAGCTGAGATTGACAAGGTAGGGGGTATCTCTCCCTCACACAAAAGTTGACTGAAATTTTCCAGATTATAAGGCAGGAGGGGGTTATCCCCCAGGAGTTCAAGGATGCCTCCATTGTCCATCTCTATAAAGGGAAAGGAAATAGATTGTCCTGTGAAAATCATGGGGGGTGAGGTTCACTCTCTTAGTCATTGCTATCACCTAGTCGTTCCTTACTAAATACTTACTGATTGGTGGGACTATTGATTCCCTTACCTTATGGAATTTTTGATTTTCTGACCAAAGGGGGAAGGAATTGGACATGGATCACCATGAACACAGACCCCTCCAGTATGACAAACAGCAACTCCTCTATAACTCACAGTCTCCAGAGTATTCTCTATAACTCAGTTTGAATGACTTCCTCTATGGTCACACATCTAGTAAATATAAGAGAAGAGATTTTATCCCAGGCCGATGTGACTCCAAGGTGATAACCTTGCTACATCACATTGCCTAGTGTGAGAAATAGAATTCAAAACAGAACTAGTAACTGGGTTAAGGAAGGCCCAAAGACAGTGCTGTCCATGAATGGTCTGAGGAAGGCTCCACAGAAGGCAAATGAGCAAGCTGATGGCTTGGTCATTAACCTTGACATAGGACTGGAGTACTTTGGCAAATCAAGCATCATATACACTGCGCTCATCTGTGTCTTTCAGATGTAGTAGAAATAAATGATGCCTCACCTAAAGGATCAGGATTATTTGACTTCAGATACTTGCCATATGGCATCTCTTCTATACATCCTAGCTTCAGGGCTCTCCATAGCAATGCAGAGCATACATATGAACGAGTCCAAAATGGTTAAGAGTAGCTGTCTGTCATTGACAGATTGTCAAATGTCTTACTACTTGATCCAGAAAGCAAATATTGTCATTTTGATCAAGTGTCAATGATTTCTCACCAAAATGTTGCTATGTGTGTATGTTGTCTCTTGTATGTGTGTGTATTGTGTGTTTGTTTTGTTCCGTATGTGTGTTTCTTCTCTTTTTCCAGAGTCCAGTCAGGTACTTATCTCAGCACTGGTTGGTTTACCTTAATCCTGGCAATGGATGCTTGTTATGGCATCCATGTCTACGGCATGATTAATGACACCTACTGCAAGTAAGATCCCTGGAAATCATTTTCATGTGTCTCTTGTTCCAATCCCTTGTCAAAGTTTTCTGATTCATTTTCTTGTCATAAATCCATGGAAAGGATAAGGTAGTGATCCATTGCTACCTTGCTCTGTGATGATGAAACACTATAAGATTGGTGTAAGAGAAGCAAAGTGCCACAGGAGAGAGAATGCTGACCCTACACTCTGAGGACCTGGTGCAAACCCTGCTTCAAATGCTAATGGCCTGTGTGACTTTGAGAAAACACCATCCCTGGGCTTTTGTTCCTTCTCTGGAAAATGGAGACCAGACTTGAGGATCTCAGAGATTCCTGCCAGGACTGAAGGCAGGATCCTTAAACCCTCTGCCATTGTATCCCCCAACCCTTCCCGAGTCAAAGGTCTCTTCTAACCCTAAATCTGGAATCCTGCCCCTCTGCCAATGAAAAGCAGTAAAATTTGATTGCAATCTGAAGACTTGTTGGGTATCCTGAGGGCAGAGGGGCCTCATCCAGCTTGTGAGTTAGAGGAGCACAAAGATACCTCCAAGGCTCGCTCACTCAAGCTCCTCATTTGGCAGATGAGAAAACTGAACCACAGTTGGAGGGTGACTTGCTTAAGGGCACACAGGTCAGCAGTGGTATTTGAATCCAGGTCTTCCAACTCCAGAGCCATCCACTGTACCACCCATCCTGCAATTGTATGAGAGGGAGAGCCTGAGGCCTACTTTCTGTCTCCTCCTCTGTGCTGACTCTCCCCAGTCAGAGACTTGGTTTACAAAACAAAACAAGGCCAGGGAATCAACCACACTGGAATGCTAAAAGGCCCAGAACTTGTTTTTTTTTTTTTTTAATCAAGGACTGTTCAGGAACTTAAGCTTGGGAAATTCAGTGGCTATTTAATTTGCAAAGCAAGTTCAAGTTTCATCATTTCTATGGGCTCTGAGGGCCCTGTAGATGACTATCTCCTCTGTGGTTGTAGTCGATCACAAAGGACAGAATGTCCTAGAGACTCTGATAAAGCTGACAGCTTAACCACAGCGCCTGGAAATGATATTTCAAGAAGAAGTGAGTGACCTGTCAGCTCTATTTAAAATGAGCAAGCTTAGCCACAGGACATCCTTGCTTACGAGTCCTATTTAATTAGATAATAAAACAAATCCTCATTTTATCAGGGAAACAGAATACACATACACACATATGTATGTGTACACATGTATGGCATATAAGACATATATATGTGTTATATACTTGTATATATGATTTTAGATACTAGTACATGGTATAATCTAAATGACATGGATTTTAATCAGACTGTCAAAAACAGACAAATCCAGTAACTCTTGACTGTGGTCTTGGAAACTAATATCTCCATTCTTGTCATAAGCAGAGAGGAACCAGATCCCTCAAAGTGAAAGCCATTGGAGCTTATTCAAGCTCTATACTCCAAGTAACTGAATCAGGCCTTACCTCCTCCTGCAAAGGATGGCTGTATGTTGGAATTTAATTGGTGTGATATGTAAATGTCATTTGAACTCTCTCAAGCACATAGGCTTATGTTAGCTAAAAGCATCCATACTTAATATCTTTTAACTGAGTTCATGGATGAGAACCATGCACAGGTTTGCAAGTCAATGCATTTATTGAATATATAATGGATTCTTTTAAGAGAATGCTTTTTTACTCATTTCCTCTCTCTCTCTCTCTCTCTCTCTCTCTCTCTCTCTCTCTCTCTCTCTCTCTCTCTCTCTTCCTCCCTTCCCTCTCTCTCTCTCTTTCAGGTCAGAAGGTTTCAGAAAAGTCCCCTACCATTACTACGAGCCGGGCAGAGATGAATGTGACGAATACATTCTCCACGAAAATGCTCCATATGGGGGTCATAGGTTTATTACAGAAAAGAAAGTGTTTGCTAAGTGGGCCAAGAAACACAAGATCATGTTTACACATCCAAATTGGACAGTGTCTTGATGCTGGTTTGCCTCATCAGTACAAATGTGCATGAAAGAATGAAAATGCCTCAGCTCTGATGATGATTAAGATGAACAAGTAGTTGATTTATTCTTGTACTAAAATGGGCCCTTCTCAGTGATTGATAAATTTGGGGATCCATTTGGGGATAGCCAAGGGAATGGGGGAAGTATTTTGTTTTCTCTCTTAGAGTTCTACACTCTTCATTGCACTTTTACAATTTAACTAGAATAATGCAGTCCAAGATCAATGGAATTCATCTGATAGCAGTGACCTAAGAGATGGAAAGGGTACCTTCAAGGTAGGAGTACTGCACTTCAGGGGTAAATTCTGAAAGCCATAGTAGTTGTCCCTTAGAAAGATAATCACCAAAAAAGATGAGGCCATTGAAGCCCTTCCCAACTGGTTATTTTTCCCATCTTGAAGGTGAGTTATTCATAAAAGGCTGAGCCAAGGCTAGGTTCCTGGCCTCGAGACTCTAGCTATGCTAGTTGATTAGCCCAGAAAAGTATGGGAAAGATAATGGGACCTTTTGTTTTCCCAGAGTAAAATATTTCTAGCACATTCCCCTGATAGTTGATCAATTGAACATTGCAGGGAAGAGAAAGGACCCACAAGGATCCTAGGAGTCCAGGCACACTGCTCCACCTCTAAGACATTCCAGGAAAGATTGCTGAGTATGAAACCTCATTAATCGTGAACTTCATCTTGCTAGTCAAAGCACAGAACCCAACCCACTTCTTTAGAATGGTTTCAGTCAATCTGTCAGTCCTTTCTCATTGAGGAGCAAACATGTAGAGGGGATGCTTTAACACCAGGAATGTTGACTGCAACATTGTAATAACAAATACTGTGAAAACTTGTGAGACACGCTTTAATATCACCCAAGTGGTTGACTAACCCTGCTTAAACATACAATGAGAAAAATTCAATTTTATATACTTTTTAAACTCCTGGAACATAGAAAGCAAAACATATTTTTACATAGATTTGTAGGCTATCATACTTCATAATATATATATATGTATATTCCAATTTATATTTGATATAGCCAAGATTTTTCCTTTCTCTCCCTTCCCTCTGCCCTCTTCCTCTCCTCCCCTTTCCCTTGTCTGTATGTCTCAGTCCCTGTCTTCCCCCCACACACATATGTATGTATATGTGTATATATACATATATATAACACACATGCACACACACATATGTGCATGAGTGTCTGTGAGTATCTTTATCAAGTGCCAAACACCACCATCCCATCCTTGGGAAAGGCAAGATTCTTTGGACCACATTTCCCCACCATCTGATTTTTACCAACTCAGGGCTGCCACAGCGCCCCACCTCCCTCACTCCATGGGTGTCCCAAGTACTCTGTGTGCTGTAGTTCTGTCATGTAGGAATCTTTTGACCAGATGGCAGCTCATCTTGCTCAGTATTTCTGTAGCTCATTTCCTCTTATTATTTTACTGGAGCAGAAATTGGTGACTTTCACTGCTCTGCAGGAAGTTCTCACCAGAATTGAAAATTGAGCAGAACCTTCAACATTCTCTAGACCAATCCCCTTATTTTACAGATAACAGAATCGAGGCTCAGGAAAAAGGCTGAATGGAACAACCAGGGTCACACAAATGATAAATGGAAGTGGTAGGATTTGAACCCAGGCCTTCTGACTCCAAACCCAAAACTTCTCCATGGTCCTGTCCTGTCTCAGAGATAGAGATATGCTAAGTATATTCTTGGTCATACAGTAGGTTACTTATTTCTGGAGAGTCTCACAAGAGGCTAAAAGGAAGAGAAGAGAGAGAAGAGGATGAAGGCTGTGGAATATGGTCCAGTCATGTGTTTAGGAGTACCCTACTCTTTCTCTATGTAAATATTGGAAAGATATGGGATTCCATAAGCATATAGCATTCCCACTATAGGAGCTCTCTCCTCCAAAGATCAAGATCCATTAAGTAAGTAACTAAATCCCAGCAAGTTTCCTGTGACAACACATGAATATTGAGTCTTGCTCAGAGTCACGTGTCAAGATGAGTTTTCCTCATTGAGAGCTGTAGAAAATTGGAGTGGTCCAATGCTACATGTTACAGATTAGAAAAATAAGGATCCACAAGGTTAAGTGATTTCCTCAAGGCCAGGCAAGTGCCAATTGGAAGAAGCAGCCAGAACCTTAGCTTTTCTGATTTCAAACCCTACACTCTACCCTCTAAAGCAATGATGTCAAATTCATATTAAAATGAGTCCTGTGGGCCACATATTTACTTAGAAACCACAGATGAACATAATCTATGTTATGCTGTATTTTTATTTATTTTGTTAAACATGTCCCCATTACTTCTTATTCTGGTTTTGGCCACACCCATGAGTTGAACATGTCTGTCTAAAGCACCCTCCTTCTTAACTTCTATTCCATCCGGTTCTAATTGAATATACCCTGAAATAAGTTAATGGAGACATTAGCTGCTATTTGGAATGGATGTACATGTGTCCCTGAGACATTTTTTAAATCAGTGCCTACCCAGATAGCCCTGAACATGAAGCCTGGTCTCTGGTGACTTCCTCCAAATGCCAACCCCACTCTTCTTTGACTCACTTTGCATGTCTGAAATAGGGACCCTCATCTTCACAGGTGGCAAAACAGAACCACACATAAAAAAAGTTAAGTTGGTGGTGGTGGTGGTTGTGGTAGTGGTGATGGTGGCGGTGGTGGCGGTGGTGATAGTGATGGTGGTGGTGGCGGCAGCGGTGGTGGTGATGGTGGTAGTGGTGGTGGTGGTGATGTCGGGGTTGTCGGCAGAGTGGTTACCCAACCAGAAGCTGACAACCCTTTTCACCTTTGGAACACTTGCTAGCTCTATCCAAGGATGAGAATTCTTTATTATTAAGACTTCAAATCTTGGGCACATGTGTCTTTCTCCTTTTAATCTCCCTTTATGTAGCCTCATTTTCACACTCAGAATCACAAAGAACCACCAAAGCTACTGCTTTGATAACCCTAATTCTGAGATCTTTAGTTGGGGTGAACAGGCACCTCTTGGCTTCCCTTCAAGTGATTTTCATTACTACTTTGAAAGGACATTTGCTTTGGGGTAAACACAATGTCTGCAGCACTGTATTCTACTGATGGGCAAATCCAAGCAATCTCATGCCAATGATCGCTAGCCTGAAATGGTCAAGCGTTCCAGATGGAAATGAGCTGTTGTTGTTTTGGGAAAGGTCTACATTCATGATGGAACCAGAACATAGATATTGTCTTATATTTAAAGCTGGAAAGGACCTTGTAAACCATCTCCCCTCATTTTATAAATCAGGAAACTGAGACCAATAGAAGTGAACTAAATTGTGCAGTCACACAGCTAGTAAGGTTCTGAGGCAGGATTTGAACATAGATCTTCCTGAACAAGTGGAACACCCATCACTACTCCACATGCTCTTAGTGAGAATTTGGGGAATTATAGGGTGAAAATTCCTGGAAGGGAGGACTTTTTCAGTTTGGAATTCATGAGTCACAATGTGTTTGGCGTGTAGTAGGACTTGTTCTGCTTAAATGGGGTTGCAGCTAGTGTTGAAGAAGTGAAACAGCTCAGCTGACTTTTGGTCTTTTCTGAGTACAATGAACACAAGAGGCCCCTTCTTTGACTTTTAGAGAGATGGCAGGGTCCTAGAATTCTCATTCTGATGTCTTTTTTCCCATTCATAACAATGAGATTTAAAAGGTACGAGAGATGGGGTTTGATGTGTGCTGCACCCAGTCAGACCTTGAAGAAGTCTTCTGGGGTTTGTGTTTGTTTGAACTGAGCTCCTATAAGTACTTTGTTATTGCTACGTTTTGGGTCTTTTTCCTAAAACAACCACTCAAAAGAACCCATCTGGTTCAAATGAGAACTCTTGTTCAGCTTTGACTCTAATGCCATTTCCTTACTTTCCATTAGAGTGCCTCATTTATAAATCTGTGCTTCCCATCCCCCTCAACACCCCACTTATGGATCTGTGCTTACTGTCCCCTTCTGGTTCATTTTTCTCATCTTTTAAGTCATATGTTGGAAGTCAAGTTGATGACATTTAGAGAGAAAATTCCATTTTTCTTCAAGTGTTTGGCCTTCACAGCAGGAAAAAGTCCTGATCAAGCAGATGAGATCTGGTTCAGCACAGAAGCATTGTGGATCCAAACCAAAGATATTCTTACAAATTGGTGAAGTTCATTCCTCCCACATATGGAGATAGCTATGCAGATAACAGGCATTTGCCAAGAAGCAAGGACAATATTTCAATACCATTCAAGCCTGTAGGCAAATATGTCATCAAAGGTGATTGTGACTTGGTGAAATCATCATGAACCTGTCCCTCTCTAGCTGATTGCTTCCACAGAATAAATAGTCTCTATTTTCTAATTTGTATGGTAGCCCAAATAAAAAGCAGGGAATCAAAAACTAGACGCATCTGTTTCTAAACCTGGTCCCATATTATGTTAGCCTGGTGATAAGTAGAAATGCTTTCCATGTTTGTTAAAAAGTAAAGTTAGTAGTGGTGGAATAAGATTAGCTTTTAAAGTATGCATTTCCACACTGGAATCAAATCTCATATTTCTCTAACAGGCAGCATTTTTCAGACCATAAAAAAGCATACACATACATATACAATATGTATATGTGTACATTACATACACACACACATGCACACACACATATATATACACACACATTGACAGAAGGATACATATGTATGTATTTTTATATATTCATGTATATAGATATGAATCTCCATCTTTTCCCCTGAAATATATGAATCACAGGAAAACCTATTATAGATTGCCTTTGAGATTTGTTGAGCTGCATTCTAAAAATCTTGATGAAAAAATAAATTCAAATTAAAATGTGGTGTTTAACTATTTCCCTGATTCAAGGCTTTGGGGTTGAGTGCACTGCATCAGGGGCAGTCAGAAGAATAAAAGCAAGAAAAGTCACTAAATGAAGAAAGAAAAGTGCTCTCCAAGGTCCTCGTCACACATGAGCCTCTGCCCAGAGCAATCTGCTTGGTAAAGGCTCGTGGATTGTTCCTTGGCTGAAGTTACATCTAAATGCATGGCATCGAGTTTCATTCATGCTGGAGCAAAGGAATGAACAGTAGTTCCATTATTTAAATTAACTTTTATTGAGCATAGGAGAAGCACAGATCTGCCATGTTTGTTTGTTTGTTAATTATCATTATTTTACAAGACAAGATCTGTAACCAGCGTGGAAAGAATGTCCAAGTCAGAAACTGATTTCCCCAAAATTTCTTTTTTTTAATATAAATTTATTTATTAAACTTTTTACATTCATTTTCACAAGATTTGGGGTTCCAAAATTTTCTCCTCATTTGTCCCCTCCCCCCACCCCAGTACACTGAGCATTCTAATTTCCCCTTTCACCAATCTGC
>CM053770.1:695333392-695370661 GCA_028658325.1 Potorous gilbertii
GAAGGCATTTTGCTTTAGAAAATCATCATTGGGATTTTTTTTTCAGTAAGTTCTTGTGTTATTACAAAGTTCCAAGTCTACCAGAAAAAACTCTCGCACACTCTGGTCGTTGCTGTGCAGAACTCCTGGTTCTGCTCCTTTTGCGCAGCATCAAATCATATAAGTCCTTTCAGGCCTCCCTAAAGTCTTCTTGTTCATCATTTCTTATGGCGCAATACTACTCCATTACATTCATATACCATAATTTATTAAGCTATTCCCCAATTGATGGACATCTCCTTGATTTCCAGTTCTTGGTTACCAAAAAGAGTGCTGCTATAAATATTTTTCTACATGTGGGTCCCTTTCCCATTTTTATAATCTCTTGGGGATACAGTCCTAGTAGTGATATTTCTGGGTCAAAGGGTATGCACATTTTTGTAGCCCTTTGCGCATAGTTCCAAACTGTTCTCCAAAATAGTTGGATGAACTCACAGCTCCACCAACAATGAATTAGAGTTGCAACTCTCCCACATCCTCTCCAGCATTTATCATTTTCTTGTTCTGTCATGTTTGCCAGTCTTATAGGTGTGATTTGGTACCTCAGAGTTGTTTTGATTTGCACCTCTCTAATCAGTAGTGATTTAGAGCACTTTTTCACATGATTATAGGTGTCTTTAATTTCTTCCCCTGAAATTTCCCTGTTCATAACTTTGACCATTTATCAATTGGGGAATCCCTTGATATTCTTTACCTGTTTTCTTCCAGATGGACTTTTATTATTTTTTAAAATATGAATTTTATTTATTTTTGGTGTTTTACAATCACTGCCATATAACTTAGATTGTTTGTTTTCCCCTACCTACCCTACAGCTCCCCATCTCCCTCCCCAAGATGGCATACAATTCTATAGAGGATCTACACATACATTCCTCTTAAATACATTTTCACTATAGTCATGCTGTGTAGTAGAATTATAAAGAATGGGAGAAATTATCTCCCAAACCAAAACATAATACACACACACACACACACACACACACACACACAATTATCCGCTATATTCTGCAATTGAATTCCATAGTTCTTTCTATGGATGTTGAAGGCATTTTGCCTTAGAGACCATTGGGGATTTTTTAAAGTCCCTGCATTGCTATGAAGATCCAAGTCTACCAGTAAAAACTCTTTCACACTGTGGTTGTTGCTGTGCAAAAGCTTCTCCTGGATCCTGCTCCTTTTGCTCAGCATGAGATCATATAAGTCTTTTTAGTACTCTCTGAAGTCCTCCTGTTCATCATTTCTTATAGGTCAATAGTATTCCATTACATTCGGATACCATAATTTATTCAGTCATTCCCAAATGGATGGGAATTCCCTTGATTTCCAGGTTTGGGCTACCATAAAGAGTTCTGTTATAAATATTTTTGTACATGTTGGACCCTTTTCTATTTTTATGATCTCTTGGCAATACAGTCCTAGAAGTGATGTTGCTGGGTCAAAAGGTATGCATATTTTTATAGCCTTTTGGGCATAGTTCCAAATTGCTCTCCAGAATGATTGAACCAGCTCACAGTTCCACCAACAATGAATTAGTGTTCCAACTCTCCCACATCCTCTCCAACATTTATCATTTTCCTGTTCTGTCATGTTTGCCAATCTTATAGGTGTGATGTGGTACCTCAGAGTTGTTTTGATTTACATCTCTCTAATCAAAAGTGTTTTAGGGCATTTTTTCATATGACTATAGATACCTTTAATTTCTTTCTCTGAAAATTGCCTGTTCATATCCTTTGACCATTTATCAATTGGGGAATGACTTGTATTTTTGTACATTTGACTCAGTTCTCTATATATTTTAGAAATGAGGCATTTATCACAAATATTATCTGTAAAAATTATTTTCCAGTTTTCTATATCCCTCCAAATCTTGGTTGATTTGGGTTTGGTTGTGCAAAAACTTTTCAATTTACTGTAATCAAAATTATTCATCTTGCTCTTCATAATTCTTTCTCTTCTTTAGTCAAAAATTCCTTCCCTTCTCCATAAATCTGATAACTACACTGTTCCTTGCTACACCAATTTGTCCATAGAATCAATCTTTATACCTAGATCGTGTACCTATTTGGATTTTATTCCTGTGTATGGTGTCAGGCATTGCTCTAGGCCTAGTTTCCACCACACTGTTATCCAGTTATCCCAGCAATTTTTGTTGAACAGTGAGTTCTTATCCCAGAAACTGGGATCCTTGGGTTATCAAAACAATAGATAGCTATATTAATTGTCTACGATGTCTTGAGTACCTAGCATATTTCATTTGTCTGCCCTTCTCTTTCTTAGCCAGTACCAAGTGGTTTTGATAATTGCTGCTTTGTAATACAATTTGAGATCTGGTAGTGCTAAGCCACCTCCCCTAGCCTTTCTTTTCATTAGTCCCCTTGATATTCTAGAACTTTTGTTCTTTCAGATGAATTTTGACACTATTTTTACCAGTCCTAGAAAATAATTATCTGATAGTTTAATTGTTATGGCAGTAAATAAGTAAATTAATTTAGGTAAAATTGTCATTTTCATTATCTTGGCTCAGCCTATCCACGAGCAACTGATGTGTTTCCCCTTACTTAGATCTGACTTTATTTGTGCTAAATGTGTCTTGTAATTGTGTTCATATAGTCCCTGGGTTTATTTTGGCAGGTAAACTCCCAAACATTTGATAGTGTCTACTGTAACTTTAAATGGAATTTCTCTTTCTATGTCTTGCTATTGGGCTTTGTTACCAATATATAGAAATGCAGAAGATTTGTGTGGGTTTATTTTGTAACCTGCAACTTTGCCAAAAGTGTTTATTATTTCAAGTAGTTTTTTACTTGACTCTCTGGGATTTTCTAAGTATATCATCATCTCCTCTGCAAAGAGTGATAACTTAGTTTCTTCTTTGCCTATTCTAATTCCTTCAATTTCTTTATCTTGTCTTAGCTAACATTTCTAGTATCAAATTGAATAATAGTGATGATAGTAGACATCCTTTTTTACCTCCGATGTTATTGCAAATGCATCTAGCTTATCCCCATTGCATATAGTGCTTGCTGAAGGTTTCACTATATATTGCTTATTACTTTACGCAAAGTTCTATTATTCCTATGTTCCCCAGTGTTTTCAATAACAATGAGTATTGTATTTTGTCAAAAGCTTTTTCTACATCTATTGAGATAATCATGTGGCTTCTCTTAGGTTTTTTGTTGATATGATCAATAATGCTAATAGTTTTTCTAATATTGAACCAGCCCTGAATTCCTGGTATAAATCCAACCTGATCATAATTCTTGGGACTAGTTGCTCTATTCTTTCTGCTAAAATCTTATTTTAAAATTTTGCATGTCTATTGAGTAGAGAAATTGGTCCATAATTTTCTTTCTCTGTTTTGGCTCTTCCTGGTTTAGATATCAGAACCATATTTGTATCATAAAAAGAATTTGGGAGGACTCTTTTTTCCCAAATTTTCCCAAATAGTTTACATAGTATTGGAATTAACTATTCTTTAAATGTTTGATAGAATTTACTTGTAAATCCATCTAGCCCTGGAGACTTTTTCCTGGGGAGTTCATTGATGGCTTGTTCAATTTCTTTTTCTGACATGGGGTTATTTAAGTATTCAACTACCTGTTCTGTTAATCTGGGCAATTTATGTTTTTTAAAATAATCATTCATCTCATTTAGTTTGATCGAATTTATGGGCATACATTTGGGCAAAGTAATTTCTAATTATTGTTTTAATTTCCTCCTCTTTGGAGGTGAGTTCACCCCTTTTATTTTTGATATTGGTAATTTGATTTTCTTCTTTTCTTTTTTGTAATGAAATTGACCAAAGGTTTATCAATTTTGTTGGCTTTTTCATAAAACCAACTCTTAGTTTTTCATTATTTCAATAGTTTTCTTAATTTCAATTTTATTAATCTCTCTTTTGGTTTTCAGCATTTCTAATTAGGTATTTACTTGAGGATTTTCAATACATTCTTTTTCTAGCTTTTTCAGCTACATGCCCCATTCGTTGATGTCTTTCTCTTTCTTTCATTTCGGCATTCAAAGATATCAAACTTCCCCTAAGAAATGTTTTTGCAGTATCTCACACGATTTGGTAGGTTGTCTCATTATTTACATTCTCTTGAATGAAGTTGTTGATTGTTTCTATGATGTGTTGTTTAACCCACTCTTTCTTTAGGATTAGATTATTTAATTTCCCATTAATTTTTGATCCAACTTTTCATGGCCTCTTTTACATATAATTTTTATTTCATAATGATCCCTAATAGAATCATGAACCTTGAAAGGCTGACTCTTTTGTCATCTTTTACAGGAATTGTGTCTTAATCCCCATTTCCAAATTTGCTATTGCTTTCCCCCTTTTGAAATTACTTTTTCATTTCTATCTAATTTTCTGTATGGTGATTGATCTATACATCTCTCAAGGAAATATAAGTCCCTTGAAAATAGAGACTTCTTCAATTTAGTCTTTGTATATTCAACAGTTATCATAGTATCTATCGCAGAGTGTGCTTTGAATGAGGGCTTATGGAATTGAGTCAAATGTATTTTTTAAAATCATTGTATCTGCATTTCCTAGCGCAATTCCTCGCATGCAGTTAGCACTTAAGAAATGTTCATTGAATAGATTTTAACCATTGGAAATAAAATGCCAATATCCCTTGCTATGGCAGTGGAAAACTGCTTAGGAGTCTTGCATCTGATGTTCTATCACAATCAGCATGCTTGATCATTCAAATTAGATGGAGATTGTTAGGGGAGACACATTCACTCTGAAATGAGGGCCAAAAAGAGAGGTTTCATCATAAAGCTCTTAATTTATTGTTTTCTACAATGAACTTGAAACAATAGAAAGGAGCTAATTAAAGATGCCATTATCTAGCTGATAGAACAGAGCTCAAAACCATGTTCAATAATTAGCATCAGACCTTTTCCTAATGAAGAAAATCTTACAGTGTTGGGCATCGGCCACATCATAGGGATTTTTGTTTATTTAATTTTTTATGTGGGGGACTTAAAAGACACTTCTTTGTAAATATTGGACAATCTAAGCACTCTGGGGAATGTGGTCCATATAGACTCAGCCCCTTGGAACCATCCATAGAATTTACCTTTCTTTGAAATAGGAGCCTCTTGAAATCCAAAGTAAAATGTGCCCAAGGTGGCAGGCCAATTTAATGAATGCCGAGAAATCATGCTAGGATTTAGCCTGCACCATTCCTTTCTCATGCTCAAGGGACCCTGAGGTTTTGACTAGAAAGCAATTAAAATGTTGGGAGTTTGGGGAGGCCTTTGGCAGATGTAAAAGTAGTCTGCTTGCTGCAATTGATCCCACACAGCATTGAATATCAGCACACGTTTAGTAGCTGAAGGAATATTTATTTCTGGGGCCACAGTGCCCCTTCTCTCTCATTTTTTTTCAGGAAAGGAAAGGGGTTTTTCAGTTTTACTAGGTTGACCAGCAATCTTTTGGAGAAATGAACCCAGATAGACATCCTTATTAGGACTATTCAAATGAATGGGTGTCCTCTGAGGATAAATCAAGCATCTTGAGAATGCTTTCTGAGAAATAAAGCTTTCTATGCTTATTTGTTTGCTTTGGATCACAAAATCATAGAATTTCAGAGTTGGGAAGAGGATGAAATGCCATATACTCCAAACCATACTCATAAATGAATCTTTTTGTGTTATAGACCTGGGAAAGAGCCATTCAACCTCGACTTGTAAATTTTCATGGAAGAAAAGGTGCTGCTTCCTAAGGTAGCCCCCATTACACAAGGACAGCCTTTTCTTTTAGAAAGGATTTTTTCCCTCCCTTCACAGTAAGCTTTAATAATATTTTGTGAATAAACTTTCTCTTAACAGCTTCATTATTTCCATGGATTTCATTATCATTCTGTATAGTTAACTCAGCATACTTGTGCTTGTGAGCATGTGTATGTATGTGAAGGTGTGCATTGTGTAAACCCAGTCTTTCTCATTAGCTTCAGTCCCACATCACCAGTGACATATTGAACATACCAAGCTAAATGTCACAGAGACACCTTAAACCCACCCAAGACTGAACTCACTATTTACCCTATCAAACCCTACCCTTTTCCAAATCTGCCCATCTCTATTGATGGCAGCACCTTCCTTCATTTCTTCCACATTCATAGCCCAGGCATTGTCACTCTTATCCCATCAATCTAATCAGTTGCCAAATTTGGCATCTCTATGTGTCTACCATCTTTTATTTTTGGCTTCTCCCTCCACTCACACATCTACCACCTTAGTCCAGGAGCTTGTCACCTCTTGCCTAAATTATTACAACAGTTTTCCATTTTTCTCTCTGCCTCAACTTTCTTCCCACTTCAGTTCGTAGCACATACTGTTTCTGAAGTAAGTCTCCTTGAATGCAAATATGACCATGTAACTCCCCTACTCAACCAAGTGCTGTGGCCTCTAGAATAACATTTAAATTGTTTCAACTTTTAAAGTCCTTCACAAGATGAAGTCACATTATTTTCCTAGTTTTGTTGGATATTGTTCCTCCTTCACTCATTCTGGAATCCAGTCAAGACATGGGACAAAAAAGTCATTTCAAGAAACTGGAGATGACTCAGATTGGGACATGGCAACTGTCTTCAAGTATTTGAAGAACTTTCACGTGGAAAGGAATTTGATTTGTCTTGTTTAACTAAGCAAGGTTGAATGAAGAAATAAGTGGGAATTGCTAAGGGGATCATTTCAGGTTAGTGGCAGGGAAAACAAAGTTTCTACCAATTTGAGCTGTCCAGAGTGGCCTGAGTTGCCTAGAGAAGTACAAAATTTCTCCCCCTTGGAGATTTTCAGATTGGATACATTCTACTAGAAATTTATTTCATGTATGTGATGAACTAGATGGCTATCAACATCTCTTCCAAATCTAAAATTCTGTGATTTCCAGTATACCCTGAGTCCTCAAGGGTTGCACCAGAAATTAGTTTATATTGTATTCTGGACTGAGTGATGAAAAGGGGAATTATTTGTACTATATTAGGGCAATTATTGATTTAGTATACAGCTAAAGTTAAAACATCCTAAGATTCCCTATTCAACTTTTGGGCATCTCTAATGGGGAAGAGAAGGCAAATGCTCTCTAATTCCCTGCCTAGAACAATATGATAAAAGAGTTGATCTTTTTGATAGGCAAATTAAATGACTGCCTTGGTAGTATGATACAAGCAAGCTTGCTCTCTACAAGTTATGTGTCTATGCAATTCCCAGACAGTAAGTTCAATCAAAAGAATTAGGTCAGTTTAATTTTGTTTCATTTTACTTTTCTCAATTACATGTAAATTTTTTTCTTATTCTTCTTTTTAAGTTGAGTTTCAAATGCTCTCCCTCCCTCTCTTCCCTATGTACTCCTTGAGAAGGCAGCTTAAAATAGATTATACATGTGAAATCAAACAAAACATACTTCCATATTATTCATGTTGAAAAAAATAAAAAAAAACAACAGTAACAACAAAGAAAATGAGCAAGAGAAACAAACAAACAAAAAATAAAATATAAAATAAAAAAGCATATTCCTTGATTCGCATTCAGAATCCACCAGTTCTTTCTCTGGAGATGGATACAATTTTTCATCATAAGTTCACTGGAATTATCTTGGATCATTGTACTGGTCAGACTAGCTGTCATTCACATTTGGTCATAATACAATGTTGTTACTGTGTACAGTATTCTCCTGGTTCTGCTCATTTCACTTTACATCAGTTCACATTTCTTTCCAGATTTTTCTGAGACCATGCTCTTGGTCATTTTTTGAAGCACAATAATATTCTACCATAGTCATTGCTTGTTCAGCAATTCCCCAATGGATGAGAATCCCATCAACTTGCCATTCTTTGACACCACAAAAGGACTTCTATGAATAGATTTGTGCAAATAGGTCCTTTCCATTCTCAATTACATGTAAATTTTTTTCTTATTCTTCTTTTTAAGTTGAGTTTCAAATGCTCTTTTATATCTTTGGGATACAGACCTAGTAGTGGTACTGGTGGGTCAAACGGTATGCCCATTTTTATAGCCTTTTAGCAAAATTCCAAGTTGCTCTCCAGAATGGTTGGATCAGTTCGTAATTCTACCAATAGCACATTAAAAGCCCATTTTTTTTTCACATTACATCCAGCATTTCTCATTTTCCTTTTCTGTCATATTAGCCAATCTGATAGGCACGAGATCTTACCTCAGAACTGTTTTAATTTGAATTTTTCTAATCAATAGTAATTTACGGCATTTTTTTCATATGAATATTGAAAGCACTGATTTCTTCTTCTGAAAACTGGCTGTTCATTGTTAATGTAAATATTAATCATATACTCACAAATTTGACTCACTTCCTTATGTATTTGAAGAAGGAATCAGAGAAAATTCTCGTCAAATTTCTCCTCAGTTTTCTGCTTTCTTTCTCGTCTTGGCAGCATTGGTCTTGTTTGTGCAAACCCCTTATCCATTTTACACCTGTACTGTTCTCTATGGGCAGCTAAATGGTTCAGTTGATAGAGCGCTGGACCTGGAGTCAGAAAGACCTGAGTTCAAATACAGTTTCAGATAATTATTAGCTGTGACATCCTGGGCAAGTCATTTAACTTCTATTTGCTCCAATCCACCGGAGAAGAAAATGATAAGACACTTTATTATCTTTGCTAAAAAAAATACTCCTCTAGACAATATCAAAGTGCTTCTGTCCATGGGGTCACAAAGAATCAGATACGACTGCACGACTAAACAACAATGCTCTCTATCTCTGGTTTGAGCATAAGTTCTTCTCTTATTTGTAGGTCTGACAGGTAAAATTTTCCATGTTCCCCTAATTTGCTTACAATATCAACCTTTATGTCCAAATCATGCATCTCTTTTGACCTTATATTGATGTGATGTTGGTCTATATCTAGTTTCTGTCAAAGTGTTTTTTGTTTTCCTAACTATTTTATTTTTAAGTGAGTTCTTTTCTTAAAAGCGTGAATCTCTGGGTTTATCAAATATTAGATTACTATGATAATTCACTACTATGTATTATGTACTTAATCTAGTCTACTGATCTATCACTCTGCTTCTTGGCCAGTACCATGTTACTTTTATGAATATCACTTTGTAGTACAGTTTGAGACCTGATTGTGCTAGGCCACCTTCCTTCACATTTTTTGAGTGATATTCTTAACCTTTTGTTTGTGCAGATGAATCCTGTTATGATACTTTCTGTCTCTCAAAAATAGTTTTGAGGAGTTTAATTGGTATGACACTGAATAAATTAATTTAGGTAGAATTGTAATTGTATTATGTTGCCTCAGCTTTCCCATTCAAGATTAATGTTCTCCAATTATTTAAATTTTTCTTTATTTGTGTGATGTGTTTTGTAATTGTGTTCATATAGCCCCTGTGTTTGTTATGGCAAGTGGACTCTAAAGTATTTTCTATTGTCTGTAGTTATTTTAAATGAAATTTCTCTTTCTGTCTCTTGCTGATGGACTTTGTTGGTGAAATACGGAAATATTGATGATTTATTTGGGTTTATTTTATATTCTGCAACTTTGAGGATATTGTTAATTATTTCAAATAATTTTTCAGTTGAGGCTTATGAGTTCTCCAATTATGCCAGTATGTCATGTCTGAAGAATGATAGATTTATTTCCTCATTGCGTAGTCTAATTCCTTTAGTTGCTTTTTCTTCTCTTATTGCTGCTGTTGTTGTTTTGTTATTTTGAATAGTAGTGTTGAGAATGGGCATCCTTGCTTCACCCTTAATCTTACTGGGAAGCCTTCTAGCTTATCCCTGTTACAGTTAAAAGGGGCAGCTAGATGGTGCAGTGGATAGAGCACCAGTGCAAGACTTGAGTTCAAATTTCACCTCAGACACTTGACCCTGAGTAGTTGTGTGATCTTGGGCAAGGCATAACCCCAATTACCTCATCCTAGGTCATCTCTAGTCATTCTGATTAACATCTGGTCACTGGATTCAGATGGCTCTGGAGGAGAAGTGAGGCTGGTGACCTGCACAGCCCTCCATCACTCAAAACAAAGTCAAGTGCAAGTCATGTCATCTTTTCTCTGTTGGCATGGTTTTCTTTGGCAATAAATGAAGAACACATGCACATTACAGTTAAAACTTACTCATGGTTTTAACTAGATAATACTTGTTTTAAAGAAGCTCCATTTATTCCTGTACTTTCCAGTGTTTTTAAGAGAAATGGGTGTTTCATTTTGTAAAAAGCTTTTTATGCATATATTGAGATAATTATATCATTTCTTTTGGTTTGGGTATTGATATAGTCAACTATACTGCTAGTTTTTCTAATGGTTAACCAGCCTTGAATACCTGTTATAAATTTCATCCAGTAATCAAGCATGATTTTTGTGATATATTGTTATAATCTCCTGGCTATTATTTTATTTTAGAATTTTGCACCAATATTTATTAGAGAAATTGTTCTATAAGTTTTCTCTGATTTTGCCCTTACTGGTGTAGTTATCAGCACCATATTTGTGTCGTAAAAGGAATTTGTAGGACTTCTTCTTTTCCTGTTTTTCCAAATAGTTTTTATCGCTTGGAATTAATTGCTCTTTAAATGGTTGATAGAATTTAGGGTTAGGGTTAAATAGAATTTACTTGTGAATCCATCTGGTCCTGGGAGCTCATTGGTGGCTTCTTCAATCTCTTTTTCTAAGACAGCATTATTTTTATATTAATTTTATTTATTTTTAGTATTCTACAATCACTACCATAAAACTTAGATGTTTTCCCCCCTACTTACCTCCCACCACTCCCCTCCCTTCCTGAGATGGCATACAATTCTATATAGGATCTGCACATATATTCCTATTGAATACATTTTCACTATAGTCATGCTGCATAGAACTAAAATAAATGGGAGAAATCATATAACAAACCAAAACATTAAATACACACACAAAAATTCATCTGCTTCATTCTGCAATTGAATTCCATAGTTCTTTCTCTGAGTGTGGAAGGCATTTTGCCTTAGAAGATCATTGGGAATTTTTTTTTAAGTCCTTGCATTGCTATGAAGATCCAAGTCTACCAGAAAAGCTCTTGCACATTGTGGTCATTGCTGTGCACAAAGTTCTCCTGGTTCGGCTCCTTTCACTCAGCATCAGATCATATAAGTCTTTCCAGGCCTCTCCGAAATCTTCTTGTTCATCATTTCTTATAGTACAATAGTATTCCATTACATTCATATACCATAGTTTATTCAATCATTCTTCAATTGATGGGTATCCCCTTGATTTCCAGTTCTTGGCCACTACAGAGAGTGCTGCTATAAATATTTTTATACATGTCGCATCCTTTCCTATTTTTATGATCTCTTGGGGATATAGTCCTAGAAGTGATATTACTGGGTCAAAGGGTATGCACATTTTTGTAGCCCTTTAGATCTAGTTCCAAATTATTCTCCAGAATGGTTGGATGAGCTCACAGCTCCACCAGCAATGAATTATGTCCCAACTCTCCCACATCCTCTCCAACATTTATCATTTTCCTGTTCTGTCATGTTTGCCAATCTGATAGGTGTGATGTGGTACTTCAGAGCTGTTTTGATTTACATCTCTCTAATCAAGTGATTTAGAGCATTTTTTCATATGATTATAGATATTTTTAATTTCATCCTCTGAAAATTACCTATTCATATCCTTTGATTTGTATTGTTGTACATTTGACTCAGTTCTCTATATATTCTAGAAATGAGACCTTTATGCCCAAGACTAGCTGTAAAACTTCTTTCCCAATATACTAAATCCCTCTGAATTTTGGTTGCATTGAGTTTGGTTGTGTAAAGATAATATTATTTTAATGTTCTAATTCCTCTTCTGTTCATTTAGGCATTGTTATGTTTTTGCAAATATTTATCCATTTTACTTAGATTGTCAGATTTATTGGCATTTAATTAGGCAAAATAGCTCCTAATGATTGCTTTAATTTCACCTTGACTGGAGGTAAATTTGTACTTCAAATTTTTTGTTACTGGTAATTTGGTTTCCTTCTTTCTTTTATAAAATTGATTTAAACAATGGGTAATCTATTGTATTGGGTTTCAAACCAGCTCTACTGTGGGAATGCCTGTAATGCTATCATGTCTCAGGTCCAACTACTGACATCCCTGTCTTCTTTTAAGTCTCAACTAAAATCCCAGTTCTTACACAAAGCTTTTTCCATCCCCTTTTTATTCCAGTGGCTTCTTTGTTAATCATTCTCATTTATACTTGCTGTGTAGATATTTCCTTGCCTCTCCCATTAGATTGTAATCTCCTTGGGGTCAGGGATTATCTTTTTTTTTTCTCTTTTTGTATCCTCAGTGCTTAGCACAGGGCCAATAATATAGTAGGCACTTAATAAGTGTTGATTGATTGATTGATTTAGAATAGATGGTCTTGTATTTACATTCTCAATTTATTGTTTCCTATGTGACCCTGGGAAAATCCCTCCACTTCTCTGCCTTAGTATAGTCATTCATTGGTTCATCTGAATGTACTCTCAGATCCCTTCCTTACCCAATATCCTGCTCTTTGTTCTCATGTCAGCCTCACCACAACCCTGTGAAGAGAACATGATACATCTTTTATCCCTAGGTTATAGATGAGAAAATCAAAGCTAAGATTAATTTGGTGATTAGCCTAAGGTCACACAATGACTAAAGCATTTGAACATAGATCTTTCATGACTCAAGCTGCTTGAGAACACTATAGAACACCAATAAATAGGCATGAGAGTTTAAGTAATAGAATTTGACAAGATGGAGTTGGGGGTGAAGTCCTTGAGATCAGTTCAGGAGTTCAAAGCTTGACTGAGTTGCAAGATCAAGGCCAGTTCCATCAGATGACTCCTAAGTGAGTTTTTTTTACACAAATTGCTATTGCATGAATTTTGGAGTCTATTATTAGACTTTGTAGTTTCTCCATGGATAATGATACCCAGTCCTGAAAAGAGTCATTAAATGTATAGTGGACCAAAAAAGTTGGTTTTCTTTAAATCCTCTTTTCCATTTTTGAGAGAGTATGAAGCTTTTGCCTATTTTACTTCCCTCCTTCCCACATTGACACTCTTTTTATGGCTCCAAACAAAACTATCAGGGCAATGTGATAAAGTGAAGTAGGAGGTGCTGGCCTTCCCTGGTACTCTGAGTCTGTCTTTGTCAGCTCTGGTGGGAAGGAAAGCAGCAGACATGGCCCTGCCAGTTCTTATTCAGGTTTGTCACTGAATACAAATCCAATCTAAAATTGGTTCTGAGAACTATAAGAAAGAATGAACCCCACTTGGGCTGCCTGTGTTGACTTGACTATGATGCACAGCCCTGGGAGTCAATCTCCTCTGCTGACAGGAGTTACCAGATAACAAGTAGTAGACAATTATTCAGTCTACCAGCAGATAGCCTTGTGAACAGCTCAATTTCTGCCATTCAAAAGTTCAATATTTTAGCCACGTAGAACTATAGTTAATTTAAAGCCTTGGTGTCCAAAAGGCCCTTTGAAAATGGGACATGGGAGATGGAGCCAAGATGGTAAAGTAAAGGCAGAGTCTCTCCTGAGCTCTCACCAAACCACTCAAATATCTGCAAACAATGACTTTAAACAAATTTTAAAGTGGCAGAATTCACAAAAAGACCAAATGAAACCATTTTCCAGCCCAAGAAAATTTACAAGGTCAGCAGGAAAATTCTGTTGGACCAGAGAGAGAGAGAGGAGTATGGTCCAGCACAGGCTGCACCAGTGCATACCAGGCCCAAGTAAACCAGGAGCAGGTCTGGGAGTGACTGAATCAGTACAAGGAGTGGCTATTTTCAGACTTCTCAGTCCACCAATGATAAGGCAATCTGACAACGAGTCAGAAGAGGATTTACAGGGGTACCATTGCTGACATCAAGGGTAGGACTCTGTTACATTGCCTATACTTGAGTGTAGGTTTCAGTCCTTAGTCTCAGTTCCAGTGTCAAGAGGAGAGCTAGTACATGAGAGCTTGAGACTACAAGGGAGCAGGGACCCTAGTCACAGTTCTAGGGTCAAAGAGAGTGCTTGTGGTTGCTAATAAACCAGTGCAGAGTATAGAAGAATAGTAAATACATCTCTCCCTATATCATACTACCCTGGAATAGTAAAAAACAAAAGCAAAAACTGAAAACCTGACAGTTGCACAGAATTCTCTCTGAAAACAGCCACACACAGACACACAAACACACACACACAGACACATACATAAAACATGAAGCTTGGGACAATGCCCTTTCACTTTAGCATAGAGCTAAAAGTCAAGAAATAAACTGGAAAAAATAGAAAACAACAGAAAACAAATTTGACCATAGAAAATTACCATAGTGACAAGGAAGATCAAAACACACACTTAGAAGAAGACAACAAAGTAAAAATTCCTGCTTTCAAAATCTCAAAGAAAAATTGAAATTGAACTTACGGCATCAAAGAGCTTAAAAAGGATTTTAAAAATCCAGTAAGAGAGGCAGAAGAAAAATTTGGAAGAGCAATGAGAGTGACACAAGAAAATAATGAAAGGGGGCAGATTTAAGATGGTGGAGTAGAAGGAAGGATGAGCTCTAGCTCTACTCCCATAACCGATAAAATACCTGTAAAAATGACTCTACAAATTGTAGAGTAGAAGAAACCACAAAACAACAAAGGGGAAGATTTCCAGCCCAAGACAGCCTGGAGGGCCAACAGGAATGCTCTATCACACCTGGTTTGGAGTGGAGTGCAACACAGCCTTGGCTACATGGCAGGGCTTTGACAGGCCTGGAGCAGGCTTCAGGTTGCAAAATTATGGGCAACAGCTGCAGTTCCCAGATTTCTCAACCCACAAATGCCAAAGAGAGCTTCAAAGGTCAGTGAGAAATCTCTTTCACCTGGGTGAGAGTAGCCACTGTGGCACAGCAATAATTTTTGGAGTCCTCAGCCTAAAGATCCTGGAGGAATCGAGAGGCCAATCTGGGTGCTTGAAAGTCATGATTTTATAAAAAGAGAGAGACTAGACAATATCTCTCAAGAAATTATCATGTAAACTTGGCCTGATGTTCCAGAACCAGAGGGTATAATAGAAATGGAAAGAATCCACTCCAGAAAGATCCAAAAATGAAAGCTCTCATGAATATTATAGCCAAGTGCCAGACCTCCCAGATCAAGGAAAAATATTGCAAATAGTCAAAATGAAACAACTCAAATATCATGGAATCATAGTTAGGTTGACAAAAGGTTTAGCAGTTTCCACATCAAAAGGATCAGAGGTCCTGAAATATGATATTCAAGAGGGCAAAAGAGCTAGGATTACAACCAAGAATCATCTACCCAGTAAAAATGAGTATAATCCTTCAAGAGAAAAAAATAGATATTCAATGGAATAGATAATTGCAAGCTTCCCTGACTAAAAGATAAGAGTTAAATAAAAATTTAACTTTCAAATATCAGACACAAAAGAAACATAAGAAGGTAAACAGGAAAGAGAAATAGTAAAGGATTCAATAATGTTAAACTCTTTATATTCCTACATGAGAAAATGATATTTATAACTCCTAAAAACTTTCTTATTATTTGGAGAGTTAGAAGAAGTATACACAGGCAGAAACAGAGGTGTGAGTAGAATGTGATAGTGTGATTATCTAAAAAAGTAAAACTAAGTGATGAGAAATGAATGGGAGGAGCAGAAAGGGAGATGTAGAATGAAATAAATTATCTGACCTAAAAGTGTCCTGAAAGAGATTATACAGTGGAGAAGAGAATGGGGAAAGTGGAGAGGGGAGCACATAAACCTTATTTTCATTGGAATTGGCTCAGAGGCAATAATATACAAAATCAGTTGGAGATAGAGATCTATCTTATTATATGATAAAGTAGGGAGGGAAGGGGATAATAGAAGAGGGCAAAGCTGATATAAGGGAGGGAAGTTTGGGGGAGGTAAAAGTCAGAAACAAAAACATAGCAGAAGAGAAAATAGTCTGCTTCATTGTACATCTGTAGGATGTAGAGTTCTGTGTCTATAGTACATTCTCTTGGTATGGATGTCATTTTTCTTCAAGGATCCTTTGGGAAAATTTTAGGTCCTTGTATACTGTGAAGGGCTAAGTCTATTAGAAACAGGCCTCACACACTATGGCTGCTACTGCGTACAATGTTCTCTTGGTTCTGTTCACTTCACTCAGTAGCTGTTCATATAAGTCTTTCTGGGTATTTCTGAAGTCTATCTGTTCATCATTTCTTACAGCACGATAGTATTCCATTACATTCATATTGTTCAGCCATTCTCAGATTGATGCATATTCCCTTGATTCCAGTTCTTGGCCACCACACACAAAAAAAACCTGCTATAAATTTTTTTGTACATGTATGTCATTTTCTCATTTTTTATGATCACCTTGGGAAACTGCCCTCAAAGTGGTATCACTGAATCAAAGGATATGCATATTTTTATTATAGCCCTTTGAATATAGTTCCAAATTGCTCCCCAGAATGGTTGGATCAGTTCACAGTTCCACCAACAATGAATTAGTGTACCAACTCTCCCACATCTTCTCTAACATTTGTCATTTTCCTATTAGTCAATCTGATGGGTGTGATGTGATACCTCAGAATGTTTTTGGTTTGCATCTCTCTAATCAATGGTGATCTAGAGCATTTTTGATATGATTATAGATAGCTTTAATTTCTTCCTCTGAAAACCACTTATTCATATCCTTTGACCATTTTTCAGTTGGGGAATGACTTGTATTCTTGTAAATTTGATTCAATTCTCTCTATATTTTAGAAATTAGTCCTTTATCACAGATACTGGTTGTAAAAAAAAAAAATCTTTCCCACTTTTCTGCTTCTCCACTAATCCTGTCCTCAAGTTCCCCCTTCTATTCTTATTCCTTTCTTGAATTGCCCAGTGGCTAGTGTTGTCCCTTCCCAAAATTCCCTTGGATACTTTACCACATTTATACATGTACATGTTATTTTCCTTGATTGAATGTAAACACTTGAAGGCAGGGCCATGAAACATATGATTCTATCTTTGGAATACCAGAGCCTTGTCCACATTGTGTCTCATGGCAGATGGTACTAAATTATTCTGAATTGAATAGTTGATAAATTAGCTCTCAAGCCTCAAGACCCAGGCTTCTTAAGATTTTTTGTTACTCGGCCTCTCTGGCAGGAAGCTGAGGAATCCTATGCATTTCCTTAGATGCATAATGTGAAACACAGCTGATTATAAAGAAAGACAACGGTGTTGAAATACAGTCAGCCAAATATTTCAAAAAAACAAGTTCTTGGGGAGTGGAGCCAAGATGGCAGAATAAAAACAGGGACTTCCCTGTGCCTTCCACCAAAGTCCTCCAGATACCTGTAAAATGACTGTAAACAAATTCTAGAACTATAGTACCCACAAAATGACAGAGCGAAATAAATCCCCAGCCTGAGACAATCTGGAAAGTGGACAGGAAGGGTCTTTTGCAACAGGCAGGGAGTGGAGCACAATCTGTCTTAGGTCACACCAACACAAAACAGCCAGAGGAAGCTTGAGGGGACAGAATCATTGGCGGCCATGGTAGCTTCCAGACTTCTCAATCCACAGTCACCAGAAAGGTCAGTGGGAAAATTATGTGCCACCTGGGTGAAAGAGGAATGCATGGTCTAGCCAGATTTGGCCATATCTACAGGACAGTGGTGGTGGTGGTGGTGGTGGCAGTGGTGGCAACTGCAGCACCAACAGCAAAACCAGTGACAGCAGTAGTGGCAGTGGCTCTTCCTAGATCTCTGGACCCATAGATATTTGGGGATCTCGTGGCTGATATAAAATCCCTGAAACCTGGGACAGTACACCCATCCCCATGCCTACCCCTACTGGAAGCAGAGTTCTACCTTGACAAAGAGCTATATAAAGTTGAGCATTTGGCTGGGAAGACGAGTAAACATCATACAACAACTCACAATATAGAATTTTACTTTGGTGACAAGGAAGATCAGGGCATACAACTAGAAGAGGACAGCACAGTCAAAAACTCTACATCTAAAGCCTCCAAAAGGAATATGAATTGGTTGTAGGCCATGGAGGAGCTCAAAAAGCATTTTGAAAATGAAGTATGAGAAAAGAGAGTGATGCAAGAAAATCATGAAAATCGAGTCATCAGTTTGCTAAAGGACACCCCAAAAATACTGAAGAAATTGATACTTTAAAAACAGACTAACTCAAATGCAAAAGAGGTCCACAAAACCAATGAAGAGAAGAATGCCTTAAAAAAATTGGCCAAATGGAAAAGGAGGTCCAAAAGGTTACTGAAGAAAATTATGCCTCCAAAATTAGAGCAAATGGAAGCTAATGACTTCACAAGAAATCAAGAAATTTTAAAACAGTATTAAATGAATGGAAAAAATAGAAGGCAATGTAAAATATCTCATTGAAAAACCACTGATCTGGAAAATAGATCCAGAAGAGGTAATTTAAAAATTATTGGACTATCTGGAAGCCATGACCAAAAAAGGAGCTTAGACATGACTGTTCAATAAATTATCAAGGAAAAGTGACCTGAGATTCTAAAACCAGAGAGTAAAATAGAAATTGAAAGAATCCACTGATTGACTATTGAAAGTAACATTGTAGTTCAACTCCAGAGTTCCCAGGTCAAAGGGGAAATATTACAAGCAGCCAGAAAGAATCAATTCAAGTATTGTGGAAATACAATCAGGATAACACAAGATCTAGCAGCTTTTACATTAAGAAATAGAAGGGCTTGGAATATGATATTCTGGAGACCAGAAGGGCTATAAATAAAACCATGAATCATCTACTCAGCAAAACTGAGTATAATCCTTCAGAGGAAAATATGGATATTCAATGAAGAAGAGGATTTTCAAGCAATCTTGATGAAAAGATTAGAGTTAAATAGAAAATTTGACTTTCAAATACAAGAATCAAGAGAAGAGTGAAAAGGTAAACAGGAGATAGAAATCATAAGGGATTTTCTAAAGTTGGACTGTTTCCATTCCTACATGAAAAGATATTTGTAACTCACAAGATCTTTCTGAGTATTAAAGTATTTGAAGGAGAAAGAGAGAGAGAGAGAGAGAGAGAGAGAGAGAGAGAGAGAGAGAGAGAGAGAGAGAGAGAGAGAGATGGCACAAAGTAAATTGAATATGAAGAGGTGATATCTAAAAACAAAATTAAGGGGTGAAAGAGGAATATATTTGGAGAAGGAGAAAGGGAGACATAGAATAAGATAACTTATCTCACATAAAAGAAGTAAGAAAAAGATTTTACAATGGAGAGGAAGAGAGGGGAGGTGAGAAGGAATGAGCGAACTTTACTGTCACTGGATTTGATTTAAGGATGGAATAATATACACACTCAATTGAGTATCTTACCTTACATGAAAGTAGAGGGGAGGCAATAAGGGGGAATTATAGAAGGAAGGACAGATTGGAGGAGGGGGTTTCACAAGGAAACACTTTAGAAAAGGGACAAGGTCAAAGTTGAAAATAGAAGAAATGAGGGGCGGGATAAGATAGAGGGAAATATGGTTAGTCTTCTACACCATGACTATTATGGAGGTGCTTTGCATAATTACACATGTGTAACCTATATTTAATTGCTTGCCTTATCAATGGGGGCAGGTGGGGAGTGAAGAGGGGAGAGAATCTGGAACTCAAAGCTTTAAAAATAAACATTTTTCTTTTGAAATTTTAATGTCTATTTACTTATTTTTAGTTTTCAACATTTATTTCCACAAAATTTGAGTTCCAATTTTTCTCCCCATCTCTCCCCTCTCCCCACCCCATAGCGTCTTTTATTCTGATTACCACTTCCCTCAATATGCCTTCCATTCTATCACGCTCCCTCCCTTCCCTTTTCCCCACCTTCTCTCTTTTCTTGAAGGGTAAGATAGATTTCTATACCCCATTGCTTGTATTTCTTATTTTCCAGTTGTGTACAATTCAATTCTCAGCATTTGTTTCTGGTACTTTGAATTCCAACATTTCTCCCTTCCTCACTCCCTACCCATCCCCACTGAGAAGGAAAGCAATTCAATACAGGCTATATATGTGTTGTTTCCCAAAAGACTTCCATGATTTTCAGTCATGTTGTGTAAGACTAACTATATTTCCTTCCATCCTATCATGTCCCCCATTTATTCTATTCTCTCATTTGATCTTGTCCCTCTCTGAAAGCATTTGCTTCTAATTACTCCCTTCTCCCATTTGCCCACCCCTTCTATGATCCCCTTCACCCAATTTGTCCCTTTCTCTCCTACTTTATTGTAGGGTAAGATAAATTTTCATACCAAATTGAGTGAGCATGTTATTCCCTCCTTAAGCCATATGTGAGGAGAATAGGCTTCACTTTTCCCCTCTCACCTCCTCCCTTTTCTCCTCCATTGAAAAAGATTTTTCTTATCTCTTTTATGAATGATAATTTGCCCCATTCCATTTCTCCCTTTCTTCTCCCAATATATTCTTCTCTCACTCCTTAATTTTGTTTTTTGTAGATATCATGCCTTCTTATTCAACTCAACTTGTGTTCTCTGTCTATATGTGTGTGTACGTGTGTGTGTGAGTGTGTGTGTCTGTGTGTGTGTGTGTGTATAATCCCTCCAACTACCCAATACTGAGAAAAAACAAGAGTTAAAAATATTATCTTTCCACTTAGGAATGTAAACAGTTCAACTTTGGAAAGTCCTTTATGATTTCTCTTTCCTGTTTACCTTTTCATGCTTCTCTTGATTCTTGTGTTTGAAAGTCAAATTTTCTATTCAGTTCTGGTTTTTTATCACGAATGCTTGAAAGTCCTCTATATCATTGAATGACCATTTTTCCCCCTCAAGTATTATAGTCAGTCTTGCTGGGTAGGTGATTCCCACTTCCTTTGACTTCTGGAATATCATATTCCAAGCCCTTCGACCCTTTAATGTAATCCTGTGTTATCCTAATTGTATTTCCACAATATTCAAATAATTTCTTTCTAGTTGTTTGCAATATTTTCTCCTTGACCTGGGAACACTGGATTTGGCTACACTATTCCTAGGAGTTTCGCTTTTTGGATCTCTTTCAGTTTTCCTTGATAATTTCATGAAAGATGATGTCTAGGTTCTTTTATTTTTTATCACGACTTTCAGGTGGTCCCATAATTTTTAAATTGTCTCTCCTGGATCTATTTTCCAGGTCAGTTGTTTTTCCAGTGAGATATTTCACATTATCTTCTATTTTTTTCATTATTTTGGTCTTGTTTTATAATTTCTTGGTTTCTCATAAAGCTTTCATCTGCTCCATTCTAATTTTCTTCAGTGAGCTTTTGAACCTCTTTTTCCATTTGTCTGATTCTGCTTTTTAAAACATTCGTCTCCTCATTGGTTTTTTTGGACCTCTTTCTTCAATTGAGTTAGCCTGTTTTTAAAGGTGTTATTTTCTTCAGTATTTTTTGCGTCTCCTTTAGCAAGTTGTTGATTCACTTTTCAAGTTCTTCCATGGCCTGCGACTATTGCATATTTACTTTGGAGGTACTGAATGCATCCTTGAATTCTTCTGACAGTATTTACTTTTCTTCCTCATCTGAAAGGATGGGATAAATACCTGTTCACCAAGAACGTAATCTTCTATAGTGTTATTTTTGTCCCTTTTGGGCATTTTCCCAGCCAGTTATTTGACTTTGGAGTCCTTTGTGAAGAGGAGAGTCCCAGTGCTCCTTCTCACCCTAGGACTGTGCTCAGGACTGATTCAGTCAGTCAAATTCAGTCAGCTGCTCAATTTCCTCAGGAGCTTTAGGCTGAGGGCTTCACAAATAGACACTGCAGCTGCCACCACCACTGCTGCTGCCACTGCCATGGCCTGGGGCCAAAGCAAGGGGCGGGGACCCTGCTCATTTCTAGCTCAGCTGGAAAAGCCCTCTCATGGAACTTTGAAGCTGTCTTTGTTGCCTGTGGGTTGAAGGATCTGCAAACCTCTGTGCTGCTGGAGATTCTGCCCCTGAGGCCCATTCTGGTCCTGTTCCTCCCAGTGCCTGTGTGGCCAAGGCTGAACTGTGCTCTACTCCATGCTCTGCATTACCTTTGGCTGGAAATCTTTTTCACTCTGTCGTTCTGTGACTTCTGCTGCTCTAGAATTTGTTGAGTCACTTTTTTCAGGTATTTTATGGGCTGTGGAGAAGAGCTGGAGTATGTACATCTTTCTGCTCTGTCTTCTTGCCTCTGTCCCCATGAAAAACAAATGTTAAAAAGGTGTTTATACATGCAATTGGGAAATAAGATATACAGGCAATGGGGTATAGAAATCTCTCTTGCCCTTCAAGAAAGTAAAGGGGAAGGGAATTGGGGGAGTGATAAAAGGGAAGGCAGACTGGGGAAAGGGGTAATCACAATGCATGCCATCTCATTTTGTAGGTGAGCAAACTGAGGGAAATGGGGTTAAGTGACTTGCCCAGGGTCACACAACTAGTAAGTTTCTGAGGATGGATTTGAACTCAGGTCCTCTTCTTCAAGTCTAGTGCTCTATCCACTGCACCAGGTGACCAGGTCACTTAAGAGCCATGCCATATTAGCAATCATTGAAGTAAATGACCTTAGTGGTAAGGAGACATCTAGAATCCACCTGATATTAGACAGTCACTTCCTGATGAACTCCAAATCACCCATGCTTTGTTTTCCACAGAATGTCTTAAATGAGGCACAGCTAACTTCTGATGCACCATAATATTGTAGAAATAACCCTGAAGTCTCAAAGGCCATGCCAGTAAAGGGCAGACAATCACTGATCCTGCCAATCTGGAGAGACATGGACTTGATAGCAGGTGCATTCTGTCATCTGAGGAACTAAATGTAGGAAAGTGGGCCACCAGGAGACAGAGAGCATCCCACTTAGGAGTAACCTCCAGCAGCTGGAAAGCAGCCAGAGGAAGGCAATTAGGACACTGAAGGGCCCACAAGCCATGCCTCTGGGGCTTCAGGTGAAGGAATAAGGGACATAGAATCTGAGGGAGGGAAGATTCAGTGGGAGATGACAGCTGTCGTGAGGAAAGGGTCTAGAATTTTGACCTAGGAAAGCAGAATGTGGAGGATATTTGGCACGGACCAAGGGCAAAGAAAAGCCTCCTTACAATTAGAGATCTTCACAATGTGGGGGTCTAGATAGCCATTGCCAGAAATACTGTGGTGGGGCCTCTTTGTTTGGTGGGGGCATACATTTGATTAGAACATTAAGTTTCCTATCAATTTGGAAATTCTGTGATTCTCACATGAGGACCATCAACTGAGGCAGAGGTCAGTAAAAAATGCCCAGAGAGTCAAATCCTGTCCACTGCCTGGATGAGTAAGGCTCTGGAGCTAAGAATAGGGTTTTTTTATATTTTTAAATACATTAATACTTTATTTTAAAATGAAACAAAAACATGCTTTGTTCAAACCATACACAACCAGGCTTTAATTTTTCAATCCATGAACTCAGGTAGAGAGGGACTCTAGTAAGTGCTGCAGCCAATGAATTTATCTATCACTTCAAACATTAAATGAAAAATCCTCATGTTACCATATTGTTAAGGAAAATATGGAATCTGATCTGAGTAAGTTAATTCCCAAGAACAATACATTCTTCAGGTGCTGAGTTCACCACTGGGGCCTTGGGTCACTGAACATTGTTCTAATCCCAGGCACCTCCCAAATCTCTGGACAGTTACCTTCTGGCTGCATGAAGACAAATTGATCTTCATTATAAGAGGGAGAATTCATTTTTTGAAGTCTATGACTAACACTACTTAAGCCAGGCAGTCTGATATTCTGCTGCCCAGTAGAGACATGTAATTTCAAGGTAGTATTGTTGGAGACAAAGTTCCATTTGCTACCATGTTTCTCCTATGTTCAATAATTTGATTTTAATATGTACAGAGATTGTACATTTTGATCTAAAAGATATTCAGAAAGTTGGATCAATAAAGGTAAAATATTTTTAACTGTTTCATTTATTCAGATGACTCTTCCATATTCTACAAATGCAAAGTCTATTTTGAGAGATTTATATAAATTCAGGCAAACTCTTGAATGTCACTGAGATGAACTGATTTAGTAAGTCCTCTGCACTCAGTCTTCCCAACCATAAATTTCAGATAAAGGGACAAAGGATCAGGACTGTTGTGATAAGGTAAGGTCAGATCACACTCTGGGGAGATAAGATTGTGGACCTCCAAGATGGAAATTCAATGGATTTTATGAGTTTTCTTCAAGTGTCTTTACCTTAATCACTGGCATGGTCATGACACTGTCCCAAGTATCAGGCATATTCAAATATGAAACTATATCTCAGGATTATGAAGTTAGAGCTAGAGGGAAGATCAGAAGTCTTTGGGTCCTAATTCCTCATTTTCCAAATGAGAAAACTGGAGCTCAGAGGGATGAATCGCCTTGTCCAGAGTAATCCATTTAGTTGGTGTCTGAGGAAGGATTGAATACAGATCTTTCTGACTCCATATCCACCATTCTACACACTACTTCCCATTCCTCATTGATATAGATCTAACCTCTATGGAGGTAGATCACAACCTATGTCTTCATGCTCATCCTTATGGATCTTCTTCATAAATACACTGTGGTGATTCACCCAATGGCCCAATGAGTGAAGGCTTCCTCCCTTCTTTATGTTGAAAATATACCAGTGTATCAAATGGACCAACAAGAAGACAGCTTTCATTTGCCCTGTGTGGTCAGGTGCAGCTATTGTTTTGATCATACATTTCTTCCATAATATTCTTTACTGATTCTTCATGATAGTTCCTTGTTCTTTAGTTTAATTAAATTTAAAATCCTTAAAGGAAGGCACTCAACTGTTTTTTGCATTTATATTCTCAGAAGCAATTGTAGCGTTTGGCTAGAGAGCTGATCTTTAAACTAGGGAAACCAGGATTTGAATCTTAACCTCTGGCTTAGATTGACTGTGTGACCCTAGGCAACTCACTTAAGCTGTGAGTCCTCAATCTAAGATACACTCATGCCACTGGTAGAAGAATAGTGTTAGGGAGATAGAGCTTTGCCATTCCCTGGTGCTGGGGACACACATATACACCTATTATCTAATATATCTCATACATATGATAACAGAAAATTGTTTTTTCCTAAAATGGAAATTTCTTGAGATCAGGGACTGTTCCTCTCTTTCATATAGTAATCTAAAGCATAATATTTATTTAAACATATTAAAATATACATATGTATATATATACGTGTATGTATATGTGTGTATGTATATTATATATGTTATATATATATAATATATGTTTTATGTATATATATATATATATATATATATATATATATAAATGCAGAGAGAGAGAGAGAGAGCGAATCCCTGTCTTCAAGCCCTCAAGGAGTTTGCATTTTAGAAGAAACAAGTTTGTTATCTAATTTCAACTGACAGCTGTAATCACACCTTTCTACTGCTGATGTCGAAGCTTTGTCCTACTCACCACAGTGGTTGTTTCAAACCTCTCAAGCCCCCCAGAGAAGCCCTTCCACCTACACTCTCTTCCTTATGAAATTATGATGTCCTTTATTTTACTCCAGTCTCCAAGGACGAGGTGGACTCATCCTCCAGGCTAACTGCTTTCCACAGCCTCCTTTGCTTCCACCCATCTTTTCTTTTCTAGCTTTCTTTGCTAACATCTCCAATCTCTATTTCCTGGTTCCTTTCTCAGTGCCTACAAGCACACTCAAATCTGCTTAATTCTTAAAAAACCTTTGCCATAATACTACCATCTCCCCTGGCTATTTTATCATGTATCCCTCCTCTGTTCCTCAGCTAAACTTCTTGAAAAAAATCATTTTGCTGTCACAAGTTCTGGTTCTCTTCTAAATCCTCTGCAGTCTGGTTTCTGATTCTCTCACTTAACCGAAACTACTTTCTCCAAAGTAATCAACTAAATGTTAGTCATGGAATCTAACAACTTTTTATCAGTCTTCATACTTCTTTATGGAGCTTTTGTCGTGTTGATCACATTCTTCTCTCAGGGTTTTCTCTTCACTATTGCTTCTCATAGTCACTGTACATCCCCAAGGCTCTACTTTGGCCTTTTAATCTTTTAATCAATCTCTGCTCTTTCACCTGATAAACTCATCAGTTATTGGGAGCTCAATTATTATGACTTTTCAAATAAAACTTGATTTCCTATATCCAGCCATGGTCTCTCTCCTCAGAAACCATATACAGGACCTTCCATCAACTAAAATATGGAGATGTCATGATCTAACTTGGAGGAATGAATATCCTACCAATGAATTTCTGGATTGTTGAAATCATTAAAGTAAGATTTCTCATAATAATAAATTTTTAGGAAAATACTGATTCTGCTCTGAGTTAGTTACCTAAGGCAACAAATTATTGCGGTGTGGAGCTCACCTTTGGGGGCTAAGGTCAGTGAATTCAGTGTTAATCTCATTGATCTCAAAACAATGATCTCAGCTGCTTGTAGGACACATTTACTCATTCTTAATTTGGGAGATCAAAGGCCTAAACTCTACCTAAGCCTCACGTTCTGGTATTATGCCCATTGGGTGTTCTATAGGCCTCTCAGTCTCAATATGTCCAAAACAGAACCATACCATCCTCTAACTTTTCCACTTTGCAAACTTTCATACCTAAATTTGTGCTAATGGCACCACTATCTTTGTAGTTACCCACATTCAAAACCTTGTTATTCTGAAGTTTTCATTCTCATTCAACCCACACATCCAATCAGTTGCAATAATTTACTGTTTCTACCTTTATAATGTCCCCCATAAATGTTCTTGACTCTCCTTTCACAGCCACCATTCTACTTAGGGTTCTCATCAGCCCTCCTGCATTATTGCTAAAGCTTCCCTAGAAGTGTCCATACTTTACATTTCTCCTCTTTCTGGTCCATCCTTCAGAACTGCCAGAAACTTCCCTCCAGCTGCAGGAGGTATTTCCAGGTCCCCTAGGTTCTAGTGTCCTCCCTTTGAAGTTAACTAGTATTTGTCTATCTGTCTGTCTATCTATCTGTTTATCCTTCTACACACACATGATCATATTAGAACAGATATTAGAGATCACCAATATGTCTTCCCCATTGTAAACTCCATGAGCACAGGAATTGTTTCCCTTTGGTCTTTGTCACCAGACTGTTCCATACTCAGACACTTCGGATACTTCTTCCTCTTTCTTCTTTTCCTCCTTATCAGTATAAGGTTTGGGGTCCATCTTCCGCTATATAGCCACAGATGGGTTGATTGGATTCCACCCAAATACATATGAAAAGTTTTAATCTGGGCAGCAGGTGCTCAGGCAAACATATTTGGTTGTGACCATAAAACACATTTTGTTTCTGTGTTGTTGTAAAATCCAGGGAGAGATCAGGGTATGGCTTTTGTATCTCTATTTGGCTTTCTCCTGGAAAGAAAGTGACTATTACATTCTGGAGTAGTAGGACAAATTTAGATAACATTTCATTTTTTCCTCTCCAGTTAATCTCATGGATGAAAATGGACAGTCTAGACTGAATGAAAGGTCAGGTATCCTGGGTGATTCTGTCCTGCCTTTCCTGTCATGAATGAAGAAATTTCTGAGTGTTTAGAACCAGATGCTTAATTGGAGGGTGGAAAAAGGGAAACAAGTGAAGACCATACTCTGTAATTTTGTAATGAATTTATCAAATCACAATCATTCAAGCCACATTGAAAAATCCCACTTCCTTAGTATTTGACTTTCAATGCATACCAGGTATTTTCTATTACTTGGGAATCTGGAGGAGGTCATAGAATCCTAGAATGAGAGGTGGAAAGGACCTTAGAGGTCACTTTCTGCAAACTCCTTATTTCATGGATAGATGAACTGAGGTTCATAGGGGTTGGGATGATGTTACAGTAGGCTTCCCTTTTGAAGAATTTCTCATCAAAGCTCTAGTGATGCTTTCTGCTTTGACTTCACTTTCATTTGTGCTGTGCTTCTCACAACAAAGGTGAAATGTTTGTGTCAGGAGATGATTGTTAAGTCCACAAAAAAAAACAAAACAAAACTCTTTTTTTAAAAATAAGGAATTCAGCGAAGTGTGAAAAAGTTGTGCATCACCTGATATTGTATGAAGAAAGCTGAATGTTGGTTTTCTTTTTAGGAAAAGCATTCTCCTGTATAATTTTTCCCTAAATCAGATCCATCACAAATCTCAGTATCACAAACTTTTCTCTGTGAGAATGAGAAACTATGTCCTCATCTTCTTTTATGGAGTCCCTAGGTAACTACCAGGGACCAGTGTACATCGGGACTGGCTTTAAAAAGAAGACAGCAAAGGAATCTTATATCCTAATCACTTTTTCCCTAGAAGATGTCTTCCTGGTATCACAGAAGTAGAGTTAAGCAAAACTAAGAAATAATTTGGCCTTCTAACAACCAGGTCCTATCCCCCACCTCTAATTCTCATCTCTTACCTGAAAAAAAGGGAGGCATGCTTTGCCATCAGTCCTTAGAAATCCTGAATATACAGAAAGTGTTGAGAATGTGCTGACTAAATGGATGCACTGAGAGATCTTAATAGAGACAAAGACATACTTAAAAGAAACACACACAGAGACATAAAGACTGAGATTGAGACTGAGAGAGAGAGGGGAAGACAAAGAGAGAGAGAGAGAGAGAGAGAGAGAGAGAGAGAGAGAGAGAGAGAGAGAGAGAGAGAGATACAGAGAGACAGAAATAGGGAAGGAGAAAATCTGTTTGGATCCTCCTTACCCATCTGATATCCTCCTCAGAATTTCATAGAATTCCTTGGTTTATGGAGTTGTCCCCTAAAAAAATCACAAGAAATGCTCGAGGAAAGCCATCAACCCAGCAATCCAACATCTCCCCCATTCCAGCCTCCAAAGCTGTGCCTAGCTCACTAGTGCCAACTTCACTTATTTCCAGTTGTAATAGGATAGTTTGTGTGAGAAGATGTCCCATTCCAGTGCACCCAGAGAGAGGTGAAACACTGATCATTTAATTTCCATTGTTTCTCCTTCCATCTTCTGAAACCCCTTCTTAATAAGAATTGAGGAGAAATGATTAGGACAGAGTAACCTGAAATGGAATAAAAGAACCCTAGCTTCTTTAAAAAAAAATAGGAGGAAAGAAATGAAAGAAAAACCCACAGCAGCAGCCATAAAAACAATGTTATTTAAATAATGCTATATCTCTCCTGCCTTATCATTCTGATTACATTCAACTAATCTCCAAAATTGAAAGGTAATGAGCAGTATTTCCTTAAAGCACATTAAATAATACTGTCAAAATGCAAATTTATTCATTAAGTATAGATGAGCATGTTAAATATTCATGAATTGTGGCACGCAGTATATAATTAATCCCATGGTCTGTGTGTCCAAAACCATTTATAAGATAAAAGGCTGTGGCAATGCCACAGAAGCATAGGAGCCTGAGAAAGACTGGCTCTGAGGCAAAGGGTTCAGGTCTTCTGGGCCCCACATTTAGTGGGGACTCCAGGGGTGAAAACTCCCTCTTCTTGTGGAATTTATAGACTTTGTAGCTTGGTGTCAAGCTTGCACAAGTAGCAGAGGCAGGTTTAGACCCACCTAGGGGTTAAGTCCCAATTAAAGGATGAATCCCCTTCTGACAAGTCACCTCACCTCTTTCAGCCTTAGTTTATTCATCCACAAAATAGGAATAATTATGGTTACAGTACCAAACTCAAGGTTGCTATCAGCTCAAAGAAAAGAATGTAAAATACATAATTGGAAAATTTGGAAGCTCTATGTAAGTGTCACTCATTCTTATCATAGCTCATTGTCCAAAGACTAGAACAATACTTGTGCGCAGCAGGGACTGAACCCTTGATTACCCATCTCCCAACTATGTCACATGGCCTTTTAGGGGAGAGCATAACTATGAAGAAAACATTCATTTCATTATGACGCATCTTTAAATAAAGATTTGGGCTGAACAATGATTTTCAAAAATCCTGTTTATTTAGTCCACTTATAAGGAAAAATACATGTTTTAGGCTGAAGAACTTCCTGTTGAGAAAAATAAAGCAGTCAGTCTATTTTGAAAGTTGTTTTCTTCCTGAGGAAACATCAGTTCCTTTCAAAGAGTAGGTGTGGTTTAATTTTCTTGTTCTACTTTTCCAGTTAAATTCTTTCATTCATACAAGCTCTCTGGGAAATCAAATTAATTCAGTCATTGGCAAATATGACAAGTTTTCTCTGTAAGGTCCAACCTTAGCAGGTGCTAAATTAAGAGAGATTTAGTTCTTTCTCTGTCTCCTCCTCCTCCTTTCTGCCTCCTTCATTCAATCTTAAAATTTATTAATTTATGTTTGGGAAATCACTTTTCTTCTCTCCCCTCCCATTAAAGCCCCAAATACCCTCGGCATTGTTTTTAAAGTCCATGGTCCCCTTCATACTTGAAGGGTTTTTTCCTCTAGTCTCTCTTTCTTAGATTTCCTTGTTTGCTTTCCAAATTCTCCATATTATTGTACTTATTTAATAACTATTGCAACTGATCTTTGGGGAAACTCACTGTTAGTAATGCAAAGCAGAATTATGGCATGAGCCAGAAATCCCATCAGTCTTCCTCAATCTGCCCTGGGTTTTCTTAATTCTCCCTGCTCTCCTTGGAACTCTCTAGAACTCTTGAGGCCTTTTTTTAAATCAACAAAGATGATTGAATATAAAAAAGAAGAGGCTATCCAAAATCCTCAAAAACTAAAGAGAGACAGGTTTGCTGATTTCTACCAATTGGAGGCTCCTGAAATGTTAGAGTTTCCTGGTATACATGATTAAATACTGAAGCAGGCTTTATTTGGGAAGGTGGTTCTCCAATATGGAGAAGTTTTTGAGAATGGGATGGAGAGCATCACTTTGGCAATCCAGAGTTTAAAATGTTCTTTATAGGTATAATTCACTGAGGCTAGACTCATTGTGTTAGCCTCTCTTAGTTTACTAAGAAGAAAACAGGACATGGAGTTTGTCATAGCTGCCTCCACGATACTGATCTATTCTTAGTATTAGGCATATTGGAACTAATCATTTCCTTTAGGAGAGAAATCCTTTAGTTATTCTATTTTCTATTCTCTGTAATATTGCCTTCATTTCAGGCCACCATGTTTTAGGGAGGACATTGTAAACTATAGAGTTTCCAGAGAAAGGCAATCAAGATAGTGATTTATGTCATATGAGAATCCCTTGAAGGAACGAAGGCCTTCAAGGAAAAAAGAGATAAGAGGGTGAAGAGGTGTATTACAGCCCTCTTCAAATATTTGAAGTGTTGTTATGTAGCATGAGGATTAAATTTGTTTTCTTTGGCCTTAGAGGACAGAATGAGGAGAAAATAAGTAAAAGATGCAAAGAGGTGAATGTAAACTTCTTTTAAAGGAAAAGTTCCACAACAATTGGGTCAGTGAAAAGAAATCTGACTAGAGAGCCAGATGACCTAGAGTCTATCCAACCTTTCTAATCTCATACCTCGATAACCTGGGACAAGTCCCTTCATCTCATTGCATCTGTTTCTACATCTGTAAAGTAAGGAGATGGGACTAGGTGACCTCTGAAATTCCTTTGGGCTTTACATCTCAGATTATGCAATCTTCTCTGGAGTTCTTCGGTGCAACTTGGAGCAATCCCAAAGTGGATTTGATTATTTGGGGAGGAGCCAGCTCGCCTTCAGTGGAGGCCTTCCAGTGAAGGTCATATAACTATGATTTAGGTGTGTGTGTTATAATGGAGGAGCCCCACTGATTCAATCATCTTTGCCAATGCTGTCTTACATTCTTTGAGCCTATAAGCATTATTTTCAAGCTGAGAAAGGGGTTAGACCCAGGAAACATCTGGAAATTTGGAAACAGGTGTGTTTCCTAAAATACTATGACAGACCTTCAGTGAATTATGACTGGCTTCTGTTGTCCCTTGTGTGCATTTGAGGGTGAAGAGGGCAAGGAAACATCTGGAGGTAATTGGAATCACCAGAAAGCAGTCCTGGAGATACTTAAATTTGATTTCAGACTCTCTTCCATCACTGTCAATCACATTATTAATGAGACAAAAGAGGCCATTGTATAAAGCATTTGAATAAGAGAGTGTGACAAAAGAGGTCATCTCTCTTTGAGGTGTTCTGATAGATGAATCTGACTTGTATGAACTCAATGGATTCTTTTGTGGGAGGATGTAGATGTGAAAATATAAATGATGATAAATAAGAAGTTCTTCCAAACAAAAATCAAATTGATGAGTGTGGTCAGAGAGGGAGAAAGGGAAGAAAGTTGGAGATCAAGTGGCTTCTCAGATGAAATTTGTTACATCATATCAAATGGACCAAATGTTTACAGGCTAGTGGCATTTGATCAGCATTTTTGGCATGAGCGTCGTCTGTCTATCTGATCAACCTACAAGAAGAACAGGAATCAATATTTTAGGAATTTATTAACTAACTCCAGGATAATATACTTGCTCTCAGTCTGAATGCTTCTAAAACCCCCAAGTGAACATTTTTAGGGCTGTTTACACAGTTCGAAGAGAAGGATGAGCTAATGATGACCTGGCACGTATAAACTTCACAGTACAAAGTGGGAAAGAACTTGGAAGATGTGTTTGTTCCAGATTTGCCCACATGAATTCAACAAGGAGCCCTTGTAATCTGTCTGAAGTACGTGGCTAGAAGCCATTATTGTTGGTCTTGGAACGGGGGGAAATAATAGAATAACTCCAAAACACAAGGCTATTAGGAGAGCTTGGGAATGACACAAGGAAATCACTCTCTCAGCATTGGAATGGACCGCAGGGACCGCTCCATTCAAATAAAAGAAACCCCTCTACAATGCATCTAGCAAGCCAAGTAGCCTTCCACCAGACCTACAAATGAAGGGAGCCCACTACCTTTCCAGCCATCCAGCTCCACTTTAGGATACCTCTTATTGTTAGAAATCTTTTTTTTTACTTTCTTCCGACATTGTACCTAAATCTGTCTTGCTGTGCCTTCCACTCTCTGCTCCTAGCTGCACACCGTGGGGCCAAGGAAATTATTAGAGTTATGTTGATGAGTCATATCAAAACCTGGTCTCACAGTTGCTCAACCAACTCACCTCTGTTCCATTTTGACTCTGCAAGACAAGACCACCTGCAATTATTTCAAAGTCAAAGCTTCCCCTCTCTGTCCCCATTTGTTTTCTTTTTCATTTCTACCCCACCCTCACTTATTTTCTCCCTCAGATTCTCTTTATTCCCTGACTGTTGACTTCCTTGCCATTTCCTTTAGCCTGCATCCAAAGACTTGGAGAGGGATCTTGGAGCATTTATATTCTGCCCTTTGGCATTGAAGGATCCCCAAGCATCTGTTTTGCCAAGTCATCTAATTCCCTAGCCCAGATCCCCCTCACTGTCTCCTATCTGTTTTCCCCATTTTCATTTTCAGAATACAAAACCTAACTTGGGTTTTACGGATCCTTCAACCTTCACCAAATCAGCCTCAAAAGAGATCAGTTGTCCTTTCATTTATATTGTACAATTATCTCATTACCCACAGTAGCTGTTCATGTTTTTTTCAAGCCTCTTCTTCTCTACCCCACAACCCTTCTCTCTCCCTTGTAGGAAGTGAGACAGCTGTGCCTGGATTTTTCTGTCTCTGACATAGCTGAATGATCTTGGGCAAATCATTTATTCTCCCCAAATCTGCAAAATGGGGATAACAACAACATGTGTAGGGTTATTGTATGAACCTTCACATGTGGAGTGCTCCCAAGTCGTATACCACCATGTACCCTTTTACTTACCATTTCTCAGATTTGTTGTTATTTCCTCATTACCTGTTCAAATACCTCTAATGTTATTTTGTCCCCACAAAGGTGTGGAGACCAACAGCGTTCCAATTGCAAATGTGATGGCCTTTTCTTAGTCTCCATCCTTCTGGAAATCTCTCGGCAATTGGATGCCATCAAACATATTAATTATCATGTATTGATCTCATGGAGATGACTAAGATATAACTTTCTTCCATTTTCCTAATCTTCAGTTTCAAATGTTTTCCTTGTTTAATCCTCTTCTCTAAATTAAAATACCTCTGTCTTTGCCTCTAATTTTCTCTTACCCTTTTGTCTCACTGAGAAAAAAGTGCCTCTTCCCAAAGTGGTGTGAAAATTCAAACACATGCCAAGTGCCTGCGAGGCATAAAGTACCAAACCCAGTGATGGAGAAACAGAAAGAAACAAAAAATAGAGTCTTCCCCCAAAGAGCTTACATTCTCTCAAAGACTTCAGAGACCTCAGTTTCCTCATCTGTGAAATGAGTGGCCTAGACTGACCTCCCCTCCAAGGTTTCTTCCAGTTCTAGGTCTCTGACTCTCTGATTCATTATCTGTCCTCTTCATTGTACCCTACCTTTGCTCTTTAAAGGCCTAGCTTCACTGACCTGACACAAACTCTGGTCATATAATCAAGATCATAATTGTTGAGTCCTTGGGGAAGTCACTGTACCTCCATGGTCCACATTTTCCTCATCTATAGAAGACTCAAAAGTAAAGATATTGCTCTTTCAAGGCTGTTGTGAGGATAGCATTTTCTAAGGTGCTATGTAAGTGCAAATCGTTTCTTCTATCATGATTTCTTTAATCATCAAGGACTTTTCCTCTTTCCCCAGTGAAAAGCCTCATTTCTCATTCTAGCTGCTCCCATCATATTTGTCCTCTTCAGTCTTCAGTTTCTTTATCCAGAAAAGCAGAAGTTAGGATTAGCTGGTTGCTAAGGTTCATTCCCTGGATCTGAAATCTTTGGACTAAGTTTAGATGATGTGCCCTCCATACTGCCTTCTCCCTTCCCTCTGTCTTCAGACACACTCGGTAAAGGGCTTCACACAGTTACTCTAACCTAGTTGTCACTTACACCTTGCTCCCTTCCCTTCTTGTAAGTGAAATTGCTAGCATCCACTAACCTTCCCTACATCTTCCCAGACCCAAATAGTCCTCTTTCTTCACCCTCCCCTGGAGGTATCTTTTTATTTTTCCTATGAAAATATAATTCCTTAAAGAAAGGGAATGTTTTCCCTTTTTTTAATCCCTAGTATTTAGCACAATGCTTGATACATAGAAATATTTTTTCATTTTGTCATTCATTTGTTCATTCATTCGTTCATTCATTTGTTTGTTCATTTCACCAAACCAAACAGAATATTCCTCCTACTCTGATATTTCCTCAAACTACTGCCTGCTATCTTTTCTCCCTTTTACTTACAATTTCTCAGATTTGTTGTTATTTCCTCATTACCTGTTCAAATACCTCCAATGTTATTTTGTCCCCACAAAGGTGTGGAGACCAACAGCGTTCCAATTGCAAATGTGATGGCCTTTTCTTAGTCTCCATCCTTCTGGAAATCTCTCGGCAATTGGATGCCATCAACCATCACTTCCTTGTTGAAGCTGCCTTCTTGCTTGTTGTTTGTGGCACTGGTTTCCATTCTAATTATGCAATTTTTTTTCTATGCTAGGTAAACTGACTCCTTTTCCTCTTTTCTGCTAATTTTTTTTTAGATTAATAAGCATTTATTTTTTCCATCTCTCTCCCTCATCTAAACCTCAGCATGGGAAGAAAATAAAACCAAGAACTAAGCCTTTGTAACAAATATGCACAGATTGCTCTTGATTCTTCATTTCTTCAATTTCTTTAATTCTTCAATTCTCATTCTTCATCCTGAGTCTGTCACTTCTCTGTCAGAAGTGGGTAGCATCATTCTTCATCAGCAATCATACGAAATCACGGACAATCATTGTATGGTTCTGAGTTCTTAACTCTTAAAAGAGGTGTATTGGGGGGGCGGAGACAAGATGAAGGAGTAGAAAGACTCACATATGCTAGCTCCGAACCCACAGCCCATGGATTTCCTCTAAAAAGAACTCCCAACAAATTCTGGAACAGTGGAAGCTGCACAGCAACACAGTGAAGGAGATTTCCATTCCAGAGAGCCCTGAAAAACCGACCCCAAAAGTTCATTGCGCACCAGATGGGAGCGGAGTCCTGCCATGCCCTGGCCGTGCGGCACTGAGAGGAAGGAGCCCATCCGAGCAGGCTTCAGGAATGGAATCTCCAGTGGCCACGAAGGTCCCTCCACCCACAGACACATAGGTCAGTGAGAGAGATATCTGGACGGGCTGAGAGGGGAACAGGGTGTCTCCATAACTCGGGCCCCCTTGAGAGGCAGCAGCAGAGACAGCGGGTGACCAGAGGCTCCCAGAACAGGCAGGAGCTCAGCAGCAGCTCCATTACAGAAGGTCTCTGCATAAACCCCCTGAGGGAACTGAGCCTGGGAGGTGGTCCTACCCCTACCTGAGCACCAGAAATTAAGCTCCCATTGAATAGCAGCCAGACCCGCTGCTGAAAGCCCTGAGGCTGGGGAGCAGTATTTGAATCTCAGACCCCAAGCACTAGCTGGGCAGATCTAGGTGCGGGTGGAGAGGAGTCTCAGAAGTCAAGTAACTGGCTGGGAAAATGCCCAGAAAAGGGAAAGAAAATAAGACCATAGAAGGTCATTTTCTTGGTGAACAGATGATTCCAAGCTTCCTCTCTGACAAGGAAGAAAACTGCTTATCATCAGGTAAAGACATAAGAGTCAAGGCCTCTGTATCTCAAACATCTGAAATAGATATCCAATAGGCTCAGGCCTTGGAAGCGCTCAAAAAGGATTTTGAAAATCAAATTAGACAGGTGGAGGAAAAACTGGGAAAAGAAATGAGAGAGATGCAAGAAAAGCATGAAAAGCAGAGCAACACCTTAATAAAAGAGACCCAAAAAATTGCTGAAGAAAATAACACCTTGAAAAATAGGCTAACTCAATTGGCAAAAGAGGTTGAAAAAGCCAATGAGCAGAAGAATGCTTTCAAAACAGAATTAGTCAAGTGGAAAAAGAGATGCAAAAGCTCACTGAAGAAATTGGTTCTCTCAAAATTAGAATGGAACAGATGGAGGCTAATGACTTTCTGAGAAACCAAGAAATCACAAAACAAAACCAAAAGAATGAAAAAATGGAAGATAATGTGAAATATCTCATTGGAAAAACAACTGACCTGGAAAATAGATCCAGGAGAGACAATTTGAAAATTATGGGACTACTTGTAAGTCATGATCAAAAAAAAAGCCTAGACACCATACTTCATGAAATGATCAAGGAAAACTGCCCTGATATTCTAGAACCAGAGGGCAAAATAAGTATTCAAGGAATCGACTGACCACTGCCTGAAAGAGATCCAAAAAGAGAAACTCCTAGAAACATTGTGGCCAAA